>CM072512.1:7175483-7477983 GCA_036898135.1 Oncomelania hupensis
TGTCCTCAGCAACCCTCATGGCTTCGATCAGTTTCAAACCAGTCCTTTCTCGAATGTTGCCCTCTCACCTCTTTTTCTGTCTCCCTCTTCTTCTGCCTCCTTGCACCCTGCCTTGCAGGATGGTTTTTGCCACATATATATGTCTATGGCAAGGCCTGATACTCTGGTGACGTGGTCATACCATCGGAATTTCCGTTTTTTTACCACTGTGAGCATGTCATCATGTTGTCCAATGGCTTGTGTGATGGTCTGTCGGACTTCGTTGTTGGTGATGTGCTGGGTATAGGAAATGCCCAGAAGTCTTCTGTAGCACCTCATCTCCATGCTTTGTATTCTTCATTTAGATCTGCTGTGAGGGTCCATGTTTCGCAAGCGTATAGGAAGATGGAGATGACAAGATGGAGATGACAATTAATTTCCGTTTAGTTCTTGAAAGCCAATGAAGTGTATGACACGATGAATGCATGTGAGGCTGTGCAAGAAAGGATGTATTTTATTGTCGCCACGCCACACCAAAATCCTTGTAACATTTTTACTTGGTGAATAAAATATTCTTGTCTTGTGTCTTACTGACCAACTAACCAAAACCGGACTGCCCATGATTTGAAGTACCTGTATACTAAAACTGAACAACAGCACTTTAGCATTTGATAGTGTTCCCCATGAACGACTGTTATTGAAAATGGAGGCCTATGGCATAGTTGGCTCAGTATTAAGATGGGTAAGAAATTTTTTAATTGGGAGGATGCAGAAAGTAAGAATAGGAGATGCAAGATCATCTATTTTAGATGTAGTTAGCGGAATTCCGCAAGGATCAATCTTAGGCCCGATACTTTTCTTAATTTTTATTAATGATTTGCCAGAGGGTATTCAATCGTTATGTAAAATATTTGCGGATGACACAAAAATCTATGGGGGGCAGATGACAGTGATATTATACAGAACGATATAAATAAGTTACAACTCTGGACTGACAAATGGAATCTTTATTTTAACGTAGAAAAATGTAAAGTAATGCACATTGGAAAAGATAATAAACAAAATAACTATTACATGAAAATAGGAGCAGAAAGCATGATAATTAAAACTAGTACAGAGGAGAAAGATTTAGGGGTTATATTTGATACATCATTGTCGTTTGATCCTCACATAGAAAATTGTATTAATAAAGCTAATAGAATGATTGGATTAATAAAAAGGACATTTGTATTCATTGATAAAGATATGTTTATACAACTATATAAGACCCTAGTGAGACCTCATTTAGAGTATGGGAATATTATTTGGTCACCACTATTGAAGAGGCAGTCAGTAGCTATAGAAAAGGTGCAGCGAAGAGCTACAAAGATTCTAACTGAATGTAAAGGGTTATCATACTGTGAAAGGTTACTATATTTAAACTTACATTCTCTCAAGGGAAGACGTTTAAGAGGAGATTTAATTGAAACTTATAAAATATTTAACCATATAAATGACCTCTCATGGAACTATTTCTTTGCATCACCTGATTGTAATATAACACGACTTAGTGAGGGCAAAATTTTTATCCAGTATGCAAGAACTAACCTTCGGAAAAATGTTTTTAGTAACACTGAAGAGTTGCCAATCTTTGGAACAATCTTCCTACTAATCTAAAATACCTTAATAGTACTAATTCATTCAAAAATCAAATAGATAAACTACCAAAATTTGAAGTATTATTTAGAAGCTTTGATGAATAATTTAGGTAAATTTATTACATGCTTAAAAACCTGACCTGTAATCGATATCAACTGATAACTACGATGGGACGTATAAAGGCTTCACGGCCTATTCTAGTCCTACTACTACTACTACTACTACTACTACTACTACTACTACTACTACTACTAACAGTCCGTCGCTTTAGCCATCTTTGAGATATTGAGTAAAACGCGTTTAGCAAAATATATCTTTTCCAACCACGGAACGCAGTTCATCTGACAGGATTTTTCTGTTGTGAGAGCCATTCTTCGTGCCGATAAAACATAGGCGCCTGTGGCTAATACCTAGTGTCACTTCTACGAAATTAACACGCTTTTTGATTTTCTGTGTACTGACCGTTGTAACGGGAGTAAAATTTACGTCCCCGCACACCGAGGCATATAGGGGACGACGTTGTAACGAAAGCTCAGTAATTTTTAAAGCACAGAATTTTACTACCAGCTGCTAAACATCCGTAAACAGCTAGGTCTAAAACATTGCGGATTTCCGACTGACGGTCACAACACGTTATTATTTTGTGAAGGTATTTTGTTTGTTTTGTTTACATTTGTCCTGGAATGGTTTCGTGTCACGTCCGTTGACCTTTTACCTATGTTAACTTCTTTTTTTTTTCTTGACCCTAATACGTCACATGTACGAGGTTTTCGGAATTTTTTTTTCGGTGATGAGCTTGGTTTGATCCCGAATTTGAACAGTCACAACTACTCCGCTAGTAGGGATAGAGTATTAGCATCAAGTGTTTTCGTATATTTCGTCACTGTTTTGTTTAAAATCAACGAACCTCTTTAAAAAGAATACGATTTTCTATTATTTTAATTTAATATTCAATGCCTCAGATAGGATCAATATATTTGGGGTTCGATTGTTGACGAGTGACCGATACTTTATCCTTGAATAACCAATCAGAAGAATCGTGGAAAATTCGTCTGCTTACAAATGTTTCCTCTATGCCTGCGACTTTATAATAACATTGATGTCTGGAAGGTGCTTGAGAATGCGAATTTTGCGACAGCTCATCGATACGGAAACTGGAACTGAACATCAAGCAAATCAGAATCCGAGACTGAAGCATCTTGTGATTTTACTTTGGTTGTTTTGCAACGATCCGTCAACTGTCGAGCTAAACACCTGCTGGGTTTTTGTGGTGAGATGTTTTGTGAGCTTTCGGTTTAGATTAGCAAAGATAAAGTAAGATCTACTACTAGCATTATCTTATCAGCATGTTTGCTGTACCCCGTCAGTAAGATCACACTTTGAGAAGTACGCCTTCTTCAGGAGGGTTTTTTAAAAGTAGTAGTTGTTGTTTTTAACCGCAGTTACTGAAATCTGTACACTTGCTGTCTTGTAGGCCTACTTGTTCTTCTGATGTAAGAACTACGCACTCAAAAAAAAAATTTTTTTTTTCGCAGTTTCAGCCATGAGCGACGTGGAAACAAAACGAAAGGACTGTGCAGTGGACATGAAAAAATCCCTGACGCAGCCACCCTCAAAAAAACGCAGGTTAGTTGCGAGTTTCTCTCTTAATTATATCCCCACCTCACTAACACTATAAAGCTTTCTTTTTCCAATCGTGTTGCTACTAACTGGAACGAACTACCCATTTCTCTTAAGAATGCACCTTCAATTAACTCTTTCAAAAACCAGTTGGATGAGCTGCCTAAGTACAAAAAATTGTTCTCTTACTTTGATGAACGGTAATGCGTTCAGGAAAATTGCATGCACTATCAAACCCATGTAAATCATATGAAAGATGGGACATTCAGAAAGGCCCGAGGGCCTGTTTTGTCCTCAACATACTACTACTACTACTACTACTACTACTACTCACCGCGCCCGAGTCTCTCCATCGTTCTCTCTTTCTCTCTCGCTCCACTCTCTTTTTTTTTTCTTCTACTCTATCTCTCTAAATCTCTTTCTCACTAACTGCTTGCTCTTCTTCTTCTTCTTTCGTTGGGGGCTGCCAACCTCAACTTATTGAGGACGCTGCAGCCAAATGCTGGGTATGTTCTTGTTACCGGCACTCACCCGTCTAGGACATGAGCGTCAGGATCTTTAAAGGCCGTTATGATGGAGTGCATGCGACACAGACTAGACCTCGGTTTATACTCTCATCCGAAGGATTAGGAAACGGGAGTAAAGTGTCTTTCCCAGGGACACAACACAATGGCCCGGAGCCAATGGCTCTCCCTCAAGTGTGTAAATAATGGAAAATTATAATACATGTATTATAATTTATATACAGTATAATATGTCGAGGGAGAGCCATATATATATATATATATATATATATATATATATATATATATATATATATATATATATATTATTTATTTATTTTTTTTTAGATTTTAATGCTTTATTGTCCCTTTTTATCGGGAAATTCTGGGCCGCCTCCCCTGTGGAAGGCGTAGTCGCAGCCTGTGGCGCGCCCAAACCCAACCTACCTAACATTAGTTGTGATTTTTGAAATTTAGAAATTCTTTAAATTTTTTGAAATTTTTTTTGAAATTTTGCTGGGGGAGCAAACCGGAGTACCCGGAGAAAACCCCAGAGACGTTGCCCGAGTCGAAAGTAAATAATATTCGGAGAAACATAACGCCCCGATGCAGGATCGAACCCACACCTGTCAGGCGCCATTGGTTTCTGGCCTGTGGACAAGGCAAGTTAGTCCCGCCTTAGCCCACTTGGCCACAACGCTTAATGTGATACAGTGTTCCTAGAAAGTGTGTTTAATTGTTCTTATATAGCGCTTTTCCAGGTCAAGAGCTGCACAAGGCACTGATTTATTTGCTAAAGTTTTGAAGGCCTCATTCAGTAGGTTATTTCAGTTTGTTATAATTATAAATGTTTTTAATTTTTTTAATTTTAAAGAATTTGAGTTTATAAACAGCATAGAGTTGTGTGCTAATCAAGTTGATTGGATTAGATACACTAAAATGAACAAATGAATGAGCGCTTAAGTGGTGCACCCTTACGGAATTAAATGCCGGGATTCGTTAAATGAGCACTCAACTTGAACCTTTTAAAAAATGTCATTGACGAATTAATGGTTTTGAAAGATATAATCTATTAATACAATTCATATTTGATTGTCTTGAGCCAGATAGACCTGACTACAAGTGCGTCACACAAAGTTCCCCTAATTAATTGTCTGAGTGAATGGTTGGGGACTTACATAATACATCGGTAGTGGTAATAACATGTGTTAGCATACCAAGTTTATGAGAAAATGGGAACATACCAACTTTATGAGAACGTGCTTACATACCAACTTTATGAGAATATGCTAACATACCACATGTATGATAACGTGCTAACATGTACCACATTTATGAGAATAGGCTAACATACCAAGTTTATGAGAACGTGCTAACATACCAACTTTATGATAATATGCTAATATACCAAGTTTATGAAAAAGAAATTCAAAATAAAAAATGTATGTATTACATGTATGTATGTATATAGTGGTAGTAGTAGTAGTAGCAGTAGTAGTAGGATTGGATCTGCTCATCCTAAAACCTTGCGGCTTATTTAGTGTTCCCATTTTCTCATAAACTTGGTATGCTAACAAAGTTATTACCACTACCGATGTATTATGTAAGTCCCCAACCATTCATTCAGACAATTAATTAGTTAATAGTAAAATCTTCATGCTGTATCATGCCTTATCCAGCGGTGGTGCTTGTTGTTAAAATCGATACATGTGCGTGTGACTGTCAAGCTGCATACTTCAGTGCAAGCAAGTGTGTGTGTTGACCGCATGAAGTTAAGCCATTTTGAAGTTGTGTTGTTGTGATGATATTCTGGGGAAGATAGTTTATCTTACTAGGGGGTAAGACTTATAGATAGATTGGGCGGTACGGAAACCTCTATTGAACACTTTTACCAAAATTCCAAAGCGATGTGAGAGACTGATCACTGTGCTTGGTCACATAAAATTTATATTTGTTCTCGGGTTTTAAAGTATCGTTTGGCTCAATTTGAGAAATGCTTATTACTAATTGAAAGACTAGGTTACTTGGTCTCAAGAGAAGAAACACTGATAGATACACAACAATTGTACACATAGAATGACACCAGTCGTATGTAGATGATTTCAACTTTTATATAGGCAACACAAAGCTTAACATATCTTCATTTAAATGTAACTTAATAATTATAATAGTTCGATGTGCTGGGTATGTCTTTCAGCAGGTCTTCTTCATCATTTGCTAAGCAATTCTACTATTCTGATTTTCGTAGTCTAATAATTGGTCGGGTGGTCGACTATGTTTCTCGAGGGTTATATCTCAGTTGGCATTTGAGGGAGACTTATCTACTATGCTTCGGCGAGTGATGGAGTCCGTCGATCAAGTTGAGGGTTCTTGCCTCTCAGGATGATCTGGTGAGTCTTGTAGCTACGTGGTGAGGTAGAATCTAGGTTGTTCTCCTTCTGTACCACGGGAGCAAGCGTCATGCGTTTGACTCCACAAACCGTCCCAGAGCTGAACTGTAAAAGTCAGAACTCTGGCTACAATATTCTATTCAGATAAGAGTATGCCCTCTGCAAAGAGTCTATAGCATCAGACACCTGCAGAGTATTCCATATGCACACTTCGATCTGAATCTTAAGGCTAAGATACATAAATCAACATGTACAATGTGTCAGGAACAGTAATTGGTTTCTGTGTATATATCTGAACATATTAATACATGGCAATAAATATAATATATATATAAACATACACGTATCAAACTAATAGTGGTAACTTACTTCTAGGCTCTGGGAATCGTGAACCGTCTTTAGTCTCGATCACTCGGTGAGGTGAAGATAAGCGGACACTGCAATTTGTTCCTTTGGCCCTCGTGGCTTCGTACTTCGTATGCGACTGACGAGCTAACGTTGGGGGTCCAAGGATATGCATGGGGTTCTACGTTCTTCGACCAATCATTTAACTCTCCTTTTATTACTATTTTAGTTAATCTCGCATATACGGGCTTCGTTTTTATTTGAATATTTTCCTAACCTGTCCTATTCATGGGAAACGTGCAGTTATGTCTTGACTTGGAATGTCAGAGACTGGGTGTAGGATAGATCCAATAGAGATAAGCGTCGTATGGCTAGTTAACGAGCAAGCAACTCTGGTCATTTTGGTTGAGTAAGCTAACTACCGTCTTGGTTCGCTACGTCTGTCAGATAGTATCTGGAGGGACTGGCGGAAGGAAAATAATTTGCCACATGTGGACTTCTCTTTAGATAACTAGTGGATTAACGTCAAGTTCATTCGATACTATCTGTTTTCTCGCTAAGCTAATTTATCACAATTTTCCCGGCAACATTTCTGTTGTTACAGCTCTATGTAAATAATTGTCACAATTATTAAATCAATGTTGTATAATGTGACAGACTAAACGATGCTGGACGGAGAAGGGTCTTGCCTGGTGAATCAGAATTTTCGCTGGCAGGACGGAGCAACTTCTTGCAGATTGATCTGGACGCCATCCTTCACAACATCCACTGCTTGCAGAGGAAATGCTCCAAACGCACACGTAGGTATTAGAAAGGAATGTGTAAACTGCAATCTGGAAATGGATTTCTCACATTACCAAGAAGAAAGAAAGGAATCTTCATGAAATTGGGACACTTAATGGTTTAAATCGTTATACTTTCAAGCAATACAATGCAAAAATGACTTAATTTATCTCACATTGAGCAATTACAATGTTGGCAGCACAAATGTAATGTTGGCAACTTTAACACACACACACACACACGCGCGCACACCCACACACACACACACACACACACAAATACAAATGCATTTCACAACAAATAAAATGAACAGTAACAATACAGTTGTACAAGTTAAACACCAACATTGGATCACACTAGGTGACAAAGTATCTTCCTCAAGATACAACCCTTTTCATTTGCACACTGTTTCAACATGCAGGAGTTCAACTTCATGGCGCAGACCTTTTGAGCAGTTGTTTAAAGCTGAAAATTGCCTATGTGTAATATTCATCCATTTTGTTTCAGAGGTGATAGCCGTCATCAAGGCCAACGCCTATGGTCATGGCGCTGTCGCTGTGGCACGTCACCTTAGCAACAACGGCATTAACCATTTTGCCGTGGCCACTGCCGGTGAGGGTCAGGAGCTCCGGCAAGCGGGTGTCCAGGGATTTATTCAGGTGTTTGGTTAGTCATTGTGTATACTACTTATAGTGCCCTCATTAATAATCATGCTTATAGAACTTAGTGCCTTCATTAATAATCATAGTTATAGTACTTAGTGCCGTCATTAATAATCATGTTTTATAGTACTTAGTCCCCTGATTAATAATCATGTTTACAGGGGTGCCACTCTGCCAGTTACGGTCCGGAATGCCGTTTTTTAAAAATCAAGTTCGCCGGCGCTGCCGGTTTCTGAAAAATCGAAAAGCAACAATTTTTTTAAACAGATTGTTTTTTAAGGAACTATATTTTTGTAACAGATCGCGTTCAACTTCCACATTCGGTTGCGTTCCCTGCCCGATCCACGGTTTTAGAACCGCAAGTTAGCGCATGTTGCTTCCTGCCTATTTCGATCTACACGAAGGAATAAAAGCAACAGTGGATCGGTGAAGCGAAAAAATCCAATAATGCCATACATTTCTAGCCGTAAAGAAGACGCTGTGAGACTGGAGGAGGTGGACAAAGGAGTGAGGAATAAATGGCGATGGGAGTGGCTTCAAGAAAAGAACACGAACAACATAGCTTTCGGCACTTGGGTGAAAAGGATGGACAGTCCCAGTGTTGCATTCTGCACTTTCTGTTTGAAGTCATTTAAGTATGGCACCAGGGGGAAGAAGAAACTAAGAGAGCACGCCGAACTTGCTAACCCTGTTGTTGCTCTGTTTGTTGCAGCCCTGCTGCTTGTTATGGATAGTAATATATAATACTTTTTTAATAGTGATACAAAATTTTCTCTGTATAGCCAATTTGAACTAATCTGATGATTACTTTTTTTAATTTAATTTAATGTGTGAAGTTCGACTTAAAACTCTCAGCCAACTGGTCAAACCCTATTGAACTGTATGTGGACATTTCAACTGTGAGAGTAATTTCAACATGGGTCAAACCCTACTGAACTGAACTGCATGTGTGATCTTGAAACTGTCAAGACTAAATGAATTCTTCAATTAGGAGTGTAGTGGGACTGCTGGGTAAGTTTGCTTACATTAATAAAATGTTTAAAGTGTTGATTTTTGGACATTCTCTTTTCTATGTAAAATGTACATTCAGATTGCAGGAGAGCCTTCCAAATCAGTTTTAATTTCAAAATTTTCTTCGGCTTCAGTGCGGCGTTGCCCTCCTGCACCCCCCAACGGAGCGCTGCCCCTGTGCCACGCCAGGGGCCAATAGTCCCCTGGACCCCCAACTTTCAGGCTTTTCATGTTTTCAGAGTGGCATCCCTGTGTTTATAGTACTTAATGCCCTCATTTAATAATCATGTTTATAGTACTTAGTGCTGTCATTGATGATCATTTTTACAGTATTTGATGCTATCATTTGTTTATTTGAAGTAAAATCTCCAACCTTCGTTTTGCGGATGACATTGATGGATTGGCTGGAGAGGAACAAGAACTTGAGGGGAGGCGCGATGGCCGAGTGGTTAGAGCATTGGCTTGTGGATCTGAAGGTCCCGAGTTCGAGCCCAGGCCGGGGCATTGTGTTGTGTCCTTGGGAAAGACAATTTACTCCCGTTTCCTACTCCTTCGGATGAGAGTATAAACCAAGGTCTAGTCTGTGTCATATGCATTCCATCATAACGGACTTTAAAGATCCTGACGCTTATGTCCTAGACGGGTGAGTGCCGGTGACAAGAACACACCCAGCATGTACCTTGGGTAAAGCGCATCACTTGGGGCTGCTGTACTTTCAAAAATGAAAGTGCCCGAATTTCACCTTGGTGATAATGAAGTTGTTAAAATATATTTTTAAAAAAAATAACAGCTGGTACAGAGGTTTGACACCACATCCAGAGCCTATGGAATGGAAATAAGTGCAGAGAAGACCAAAATGATGACCAACAACACCAATGGCATCAACACGGACATCAAAATCCAATATCAATCTCTCAACACAGTGCATAGCTTCAATATATTTAGGAGCCATTGTATCAAACAATCCTCTCCAGGATCACACAAACAACTGCTGCCCTGGCAAGGTTGAAGCCCATCTGGAAAGACAAGACCATCAATCTTATCTACATTCCAAGCTAAGGCTACTGCGTTCCCTTGTAATCTACATCTTCCTATAAGCTTGCGAGACATGGACCCTCATAGCAGATCTACAACGAAGAATACAAAACATGGAGATGAGGTGCTACAGAAGACTTCTGGATATTTCCTATACCCAGCACATCCCCATTGACGAAGTCTGACAGACCATCACACAAGCCATTGGACAACACGATGACCTGCTCACAGTGGTAAAGAAAGAAAGAGATTTCTCTTATATAGCACACTTACAAGCTCAGAGAGCTTCTCAAAGCGCTGGCCCGTAATATACAGCAATCACAAAATAGTTTGATGAAGTCAGGATTTGAACCCACGTCGCCCAAGACGCACTCACACAAGTCATGCGCTCTGACCACTGAGCTATCCCTGCCGTAAAGAAACTGAAACTCCAGTTGGTATGGCCACATCACCAGATCATCAGGTCTTGCAAAGACTATCCTGTTAGGCACTTTTCAAGGAGGTAGAAGAAGAGGGAGACTGAAAAAGAGGTGGGAGGACAATATTCGAGGATGGACTGAGCGAAGCCATCAGGGCTGCTGAGGACAGAGAAAGATGGAGTAAGCTGGTTAAACGATCATTTGTGGTGCCCCAACGACTTCAGAGTTACGGGATAGGATAGGATAGGAATTAAAACTATAACAAAGAACCATTGGAAACCTATAAGCTGTTCATTCAAATTAAGTCAAGTCAAGAAGTCTGTATTCACTAAAAATATGATGAACGTTTGGCGTGTTGCTCGATTTGAAAAGACAATCCTTCAAAATGTATGATTATTGTGGTTTGAGCAAACACGTCACTTACTGGCCTGCAAATGTAGTGTTGCTTTTGCAGGCAATTGCGTGGGAGAGGAAGTGACAGTGCTGCGACAGTTTCAGCTCACCCCAACAGTCGCCACCATGGATTTTCTACGACAGTGGAAGTCCTGGCATTGCTACCAGGTAAGTTCCGCTGCCATCTTTTTGTCTTCTGCTTGTGTGTTCGTATGTGACGTATTGTGTGTTTGTAACACTCGTCGTCCATTCTAGCCTGTGCACGCAGGCATTCCACTTTAAAGATCCTGATGCTATCGTCCTAGACTGATGAATGCCAGCAACGTAAATACACCCATCATGCACTGGGACCCTTCTCCACAATCCTGGTTGTCCAAGATTGTTCTCAGTTGTCATGGGAGACAGACGATGCACCTAGGACAGTTTGTGGGCGCCTCAGGTGGCTTGATTGGTATCTTGTAATGGCCAGTGCCTTGAGCAGCTCTTCAACTGGAAAAGCGCTATGTAAGAACAATGAATAACATGCACCGCTTAAGTGCGAAGGAAGGCAGGGTACGAAATTCAGTGCCCAGAGCTCTGAGAAATACTCAAACAACTGTTGAATATTTTATCAATTCTGTATTTTTCAGCCGGATGGCATCCCCAAAGTGGTGATCAAGGTGGATTCTGGGATGACTCGTAACGGCTGCCAACCTTCTGAACTGTCTGCTTTGATGAAGGTAACGGTTTGAACCATTCTTGATAGCTTATAGTGTATGGTCCCACATGAAATATTGTTGATTTTCATCTGTTGTACTGTCATTGGTATAGTAGCTTTTTCTCTTGTGGAGATTTTAGAATAAAGCAGTAAATGTATCATATATTGAGTACTTTTTTGGTTTCATCTGTTTTTGTTGACTGCATCCTGCTGTCAGTCAGCCTTTCAAAAACACAACTACTCATCTGCCCCCTACCCCCAAACCCCACCTATTATATATGGAGAGAGAGAGAGAGAGAGAGAGAGAGAGAGAGAGAGAGAGAGAGAGAGAGAGAGAGAGAGAGAGAGAGAGAGAGAGATGGACCCTCACAGCAGATCTCCAACGAAGAATACAAAGCATGGATATGAGGTGCTACAGAAGACTTCTGGGCATTTGCTATACCCAACACATCACCAACGACGAAGTCCGAAGGACCATCACACAAGCCATTGGACAACACGATGACTTGCTCACAGTGGTGAAGAAACGGAAACTATGATGGTATGGCCACGTCACCAGATCATCAGGCCTTGCAAAGACTATTCTGCAAGGCACAGTGCAAGGAGGTAGAAGAAGAGGGAGACCGAAAAAGAGGTGGGAGGACAACATTCGAGAATGGAATGGTTTGACACTGAGCGAAGCCATGAGGGCTGCTGAGGACAGAGAAAGATGGAGTATGCTGGTTAAACGATCATCTGTGGTGCACCTACGACCTTCGGGTTACGGGACAGGATAGGATAGGATATATATATATATAGTTAATTAAATGTACTGGTGCAAGTTCATTAAATGTACTGGTGCAAGTTCATTAAATGTACTGGTGCAAGTTCATTAAATGTACTGGTGCAGCGACTTGTGGTACTGGTACTGCATTAGACTGAGCTGCAGCTGATACTCAAGCCTCGACTCACTGTGGTTGGAATGTATTTCCTAAGTCCAGCAGCTTCCAGTATAATTGTGCCTATAACAAGTAGGGCTTAATTATCCTGCATTTTGTTGTTGTTTGTGTTTGTCTCCCTTTACACCACCATGGAAAACACAGCAACCCCCTAGCAATCACCCCTTGATATCAACAAATGAATCAATGTACCGATTTTGGCTGTTCAACCCAAGAAGAAAACACTGGTAGCTGCTTCTTCAATCGTGGATTTTTTAGATTTTTATTTTAGAATAAAGCAGAACATGCTAATAAGACTGCGTAACTCTTTCCTTTCATTAATAAAATCATTAGCCAACTTTCTGACGATTGAGGCATTCACTCAAGAAGAAAATGCTAGTAGCTGCTTCTTTGTTTAGGGATATTTTATATTTTTATTTTAAAATAAAGCAGAACTTGCAAGTAAGAATTGGACAACTCTGCCATTCATGAGATCATTAGCCAACTTTTGTTACCATTGAGGTATTCACACCCCCCAAAAAAATGATGGAAGCTGTTTCTCGACTTATGAATATTTTAGAGTTTTATTTTAAAATAACGCAGAACACGAAAGTAAGAATAGAACAACTCTGCCATTCATGAGATCTTTAGCCGACTTTTCTGTCGGTTGAGGTATTCACATTGTTCATTATTCTCACCACATAAATCCATTAATTAATTACACATACTGTACCATGACTCAACAAGTGCAATGTTTTGGCGTTGCTAGGTGACAGTGCCCTTTTAGCGGAAGCTGGCAAAAACAAATCCAACATAGAGTTGCTTCCCCTGCACCAAACCGTCCCGTGCCCCACGTGCCACAATACGCGTCTAAGCGCTCACGGCAAAGGACAGCACACCTCATTCCTTATTTGGCACTTGGTTAGAGTGGTTGTGCCTATTGTAGCTCTCTTTTTGCTGGCTTACTGCGTTCGCCCGGTAGTTCGTTATTGCTGCTGCCGGCGGAGTTGAAAGGTTTTCTCCATTTTGCTGGTTTAATATCCTATTACCGCAGCGATTCGTCGTGTTCCACCCCGTTGCTGCGTGTCTCTCCTTTGTCGTCTGTTCACGCTAGATAGGTCGGTTTACGGTCCCTTCTGTTGCTGTTAGCGCAGCTCCCGCTACGTCCGGGATTTCTTCCGTCCCCTCTTCTGCCGTCTTCACTACCGCTTTGCTTCGTTGGCTTCGCTGTTTGTCCACTCCTGCGCCCCCTTCTTCATTGTCTTCTGCCTTTCAGGTCAGTAGAAGTGGTGGTGAAGAGGTGGGGAGTGGTGGTAGTGAGGTGAGAGGGGCTCCTTGGTCTTGCCAGAAGTGACCTTGGGGCCGTTTCTGGTCAAGGTTTCGACCAGAAACATATAAGTGGTCGCCCTAGTTTAGGACCACACAACATTTTCCAGCAGGGACGCTCCGGCACGGCCGGGCCAGCTACTTGCTGAAGCCGTTCCCTTCTGTTTCCTACGGGATTCAGACCGGGTCGGGACTTCTGGCTTATATAAGTGGTCGCCCTAGTTTAGGACCACATTAAATGTCCGGCAGGGACGCCCCGGCACGGCCGGATAAGCTCCCTGCCGAAGCCTTCCCTTCTGTTTCCTGCGGGATTCAGACCGGGTCGGGCCTTCGGGCTAATGTCAAGCTTGGGTCACGTACAGCACTGCACGCAGTGTTACGTCCAGCTGCGACAAGGGGTGTGGCTTCCGGTTCGTCCGGTTTGTCCCTCATCTCCCCACTCCAGCCCTCATTGCTCTCCACTTCCGTTTGCGGTCGTGGGGCGGGGGCTCTAGTTTCCGGTACGGGGGGTACGGTACACCCGTCACCCTCTTCCTTTTCCGGTTTGGATTCTCCCCCTCATCCTCCTTTGTACTCCACTTCCGCTTGCGGTCGTGGGGCGGGGGATCTGGTTTCCGGTACGGGGGGTACGGTACACCCGTCACCCTCTTCCTTTTCCGGTTTGGATTCTCCTTCTCATCCTCCTTTGTACTCCACTTCCGCTTGCGGTCGTGGGGCGGGGGCTCCGGTTTCCGGATCGGGGGGTACGGTTTGCCCGTGGCCCCCTTCCGTTTCCGGTTTGGGTCAAGCTTACCCTGTTCACCCTTCGACCTCTGTCACTTCCGGTTTCGGTTGTGGGTCGGGGGTACTGGTTTCCGGTGTTGTTGGTTCGATTTTTTCGTTACCTTCCTCCGGATTACATGCGAACGCCGCTTTGCCTTTGTACGCGCCGCCTTCTGGTGGGGATGGGGCACTCTTGGTTCCTCCTACCCTAGTTCCTGATTTCTCGGGTGCTGGGGCGTTCTATCCGGCCCTTAACCCTGAGGCTCTTTTTAGAGAGGCGGTTCAACACGCTGCGGCTTTTTGTCCTCAGGTGGTGGAGGAGGTTTCGGTGCCCCTACCACACCTCCATTCCTTCCTAGGCGGGACTCTTGCTTCTGCCGAGTCTGATGAGGCTTGCCTTGTATTCAGGGAGTCTCCTAGTGTTAAACGTTTTGTGGATTGGGCCTTTTCTACGGCTAGAGGACTTAAAGAGGGCGAGGCCCCTTCCTCTTCGTTTGAGGAAGTACCTCGGTTCCCTAGAGCTTCCGCTGTGGGCTCTTTTTTGAGTTTGTCTTCATTGACCGGTGTTCCCGGGAGGTTCCTCTCTCGGTCTTTTCTTCCGAAGTCATCGCTCCCGGTTTCCCAGGATGATCTTGCTCTTTTGGGGGGCCTCAAGCCTTTGCCTCCTTCATCGATTCCTGTTCCAGTCGGTGGTCTGGCACAGATAGAGGAGGCTATTGTTAGGTCACTTGAGTATGCTTCTCTCGCTGACGCACTTTCTGCTGCGCTGTCTTCTGCTTTTCTTTCTGGGCCCGTTTTCTGCGAGGAGGGTTCGTTGATTTCGGTGAGGTCCTTGTTGCAGGCCCTCTGTACCTCCATCGTTCTGGGTTGCGAATCGCAGGCTATTGCCTATGTCAACCTGCTTCTTGCGCGTCGTGACGCTTTTCTTCAGTCAGCGTCTCCGTTGCCTCCGCTCTTGTCCTCCTCGCTTCGGGTGGGACCCTTGGTACCCGACTCTCTGTTTGGTCCTTATGTTCGCACAGCTGTTCGCGAGGAGTCGGACCGGTCCCAGTCGGTTGGTTTCGCCTTCTGGGCTCGAGACACCCCTTCGGCCCCGCCTTTCTTTCCTGACAGGTGTCGAGATCGCTCGGTCCGTGGTCTCTCTCCTCGGGGTGGGCCGTGTGGTACTTCCTCTTCCCGTGGCAGGGTTGAGGTAGGCCGTGGGCGTTTACGCAGTGGCGCGTTTTCCTCCAGTCCTATCCCTGCCTGTCCACCCCTAGGTGTTCTACCCCTCCGGGCGGGTGGCTTGGCTCGTCAGTTTCATGCTTGGCTCGGCCTCCCCTCTGCTAGCAGTTGGGTTCTAGAGGTGATTCGGTCGGGGTTCAAACTTCAGTGGGGTTCCTCTCGGCCCCCGCTTCGTCGCTCCCCGCCTTTGTTTCGCCCCCTGTCTCCTCCTGAGGCTCAGGCGATTCTCGATGCGGAGGTCATAGCCCTTCTCCAGAAGGGCGCTATAGAGGAGGTCCTTTGCCCTCACTCCCCGGGGTTTTACGGCCGCCTCTTCGTTGTCCCGAAGGCATCCGGCGGTTGGCGCCCGGTGCTCGATCTTTCCTCGTTGAACAAGTTTCTTCGCCGCATTCGTTTCCGCATGGAAACTCCCGCTGCGGTGCGTATGTCTCTGCGCCCGGGGGATTGGGCTACCTCTATCGATCTTTCTGACGCCTATTTCCATGTGTCTATTCATCCTCTTCACAGGCGTTGGATGCGTTTCGTCTGGAGAGATCGGGTTTTTCATTTCAAAGCCCTTCCCTTTGGTTTGTCTCTCAGTCCTTGGGTTTTCACAAGGATTGTCAAAGAACTTGCTGCCGTAGTCCGCGGACTCGGGGTGCGGTTCTCTGCTTATCTTGATGACTGGTTGGTCAAGGCTAGTTCTCACGATCTCTGTCTTGTGCACACCAGGCTCGTTCTCCTTTGGGCTCGGCGCTTGGGGTTCTCTATGAACCCTCTCAAGTCTGAGTTGTCTCCATCTCAGGTTTTCAACTACCTGGGAATGTCGTTCGACACTCGCGATTGGTCGGTCCGCCCTTTGGCTCGTCGGGTGCAGAAGCTTCAGTCCCTTCTGCTACTTTTGGAGAGTCAGGATTTCGTGTCAGCCAGATTTATGGCCTCTCTTTTGGGGTCGTTTGAGTCTATGGTTCCTCTGGTTCCCCTCGCGGGAGTTCGCAAGCGGCCGATTCAACGTTGGCTTTCTTCCCGTTGGAGTCAGTCCAGCGATTCCTGGGACGCTCTTTTTCCGGTCACGGCGGACCTTCGCGCTTCTCTGCTTCCTTGGCGGAATGTTGAGTGGCTTTCTTCGGGGGTGCCTATCTCCCCTCCGCTTCCGGTGGCCGAAATCTTCACGGATGCGTCTTTGGTCGGTTGGGGTGCGCATACTGGCAGCCTTTCAGCCCACGGTTTTTGGTCTCAGGACCAGCTGTCTTGGCATATCAGTCGCCTGGAGATGGAAGCCGTTTGCCTGGCTCTTCATCGTTTTCTTCCCTCCCTGCCTCGGGGCCTCTTGCTCGTTCGCTCCGACAGTACCACTGTGGTTTCTCTCATCAGCCACTTCGGGGGTACCCATTCCCCTGCTCTCTCCATGATGGTGGAGAGCCTCCTTTTGTGGTTAGCTGATTTCGGTTGTACGCTTGTGGCCAAGCATGTCAGCGGCTCTGTCAATGTCTTGGCCGATCTTCTGAGTCGCCCTCATTGTGTGGTCCACACGGAATGGACGCTGTCCCACTCTGTTCTTCAACCAGTTTGGGCGGCGTGGTTTAAACCTCTGATTGATCTTTTTGCCACTCGTTACTCTTCCAGGCTACCCCTGTTTGTGTCGCCGGTCACAGATTGCCTGGCTTGGGCGGTGGACGCGTTGTCCATTTCTTGGGAGGGGTTGGAGGCTTATGCCTTCCCTCCATTCCCCCTCCTTCCGCGGGTTCTCAGGAAAGCTGAAGAGGAGTCCCCTTCTCTCATTCTCGTGGCTCCCTTTTGGCCAGCTCAGCCCTGGTTCCCCGATCTCCTTCGTCTTTCCCAGGGGCGGTGCATTCCTCTCGCTCTCGGGGCGCGATCGCTTCTGCAGCCTCGATCCGGGATTCCACACGGCAATCCAAGCGTTCTCCGTCTTCACGCTTGGCTGTTGTCCGGCCTTCTATAGGGGCTTTCTGGGCTTCAGGAGACCTCGGCCGGTTCCAGCTTGCTTCCTGTTTCTGTCCTGCCATACTCGAGAGGATGGCTTCTTGGAGTCGGTTCTGTGGTCATGGCCCTACAGTCCCGGTCCTCTTCTCCAGCCTGTTCACGGTAAGTTTGTTTCAGATAAAGTTGCTTCCCTCCGTCCTTTTCGTGCTAATCTGCACTTGTTGAGTCATGGTACAGTATGTGTAATTAATATTAAAATTTTATCTCTAAATTTATTATTAATAAGCATACTTACCATGACTCAATTTAATGTCCCTCCCACCTCCCCGCAGTTCCAAATAAGAAATGAGGTGTGCTGTCCTTTGCCGTGAGCGCTTAGACGCGTATTGTGGCACGTGGGGCACGGGACGGTTTGGTGCAGGGGAAGCAACTCTATGTTGGATTTGTTTTTGCCAGCTTCCGCTAAAAGGGCACTGTCACCTAGCAACGCCAAAACATTGCACTTGTTGAGTCATGGTAAGTATGCTTATTAATAATAAATTTAGAGATAAAATTTTAATTTTATAATGACATTCTTGCAGAACTTTTTTGTTTTCGTTACAGGGAGCAAAATATCCTGCATTTTCTTTATACCATAGGCACCATAAATCACCATGTATCGTGAGATATGTGCACTATTTAAATCGTTTTATTATTATTATTATTATTATTATTATTATTATTATTATTATTAAATATTTGCTCCACTTGTCTGTTCTAATCATTTTATCAGTCTTATTTGTTTGTCTATCTCTGTATCTGTCTGTTTTTTGGTCTCTCGGTCCATCCATCTGTTGGCTGATAATGACTTGTTGGATAATATTTGTCACTTAGTTGTGCGATGAGGCGAAAATCCCAGTGCACAGTTTGATGACGCACTTTGCTCAGGCCTGGGACGATCCAGAGTTTACCCAACATCAGCTTTCCGTCTTTCTCAAAGCTGTCAAACCATACAGGTCAGTCTACTGGCATACTCGTTTAATTTTGATTATCTGGGTAGTACACTTAGATGGAAGGTTATATAACTTATGAAATGTATTGGTAGATTTTTTTAAAAGTGTAAAATAACATTTTTTTTAAAAGATGAAGAAATAAGATGAACGTTGATATAATATTTTCAGGAGCATGGGAGTCAAAGTGCACGTAGCCAACTCAGCAGCCATTCTGAGAGGGCATGGAACAGACTTGGACTTTGTGCGTCCAGGTGTCTCTCTCTACGGCCTCCCACCAGGTACCAACAGCAAAGATGCAGCAAACATATTACACCAACAGTGAGGACGATGATGGATGATGACTGATGGATAATGATTGCATGAGGGTGATAGAGAAGGATGAGGATGGATGGATAGGTTGATTAATTGATTGATGATGATGATGATGATGATTGCTGTTTGTAGGTTCGTACTAACTGTTACGTTGAAACGCGAACGATAGTATGTCTGAAGCGTGCACGATAGATCTAATCGTTTCGATTTGCAAAGTATTCAATGATGGAGTTTATTTACCTTTGATTTGAGTTTGCGTTGTGGTTAGAGGAAGCTTTGTATAACGTTGATAATTTTGGTTGGTCGATATTATTGGAGAATTCTCTAGACTTGCGTGTTTACTGTCAATAGAAACCTCCCGATAAATGTGGAAGTTTGATAACGTTCCCGGAAGGAGAAGAAATATGTATGACGTAAGACAGTGATGACGAAGTCTAAAGCAATTGGTTAAATTGCGTCATACTCGATTTTTCCAAGGGGTTCTGGAGAAGAGAGAGACTATATAATATGTGCCGCCCTGTTTTGAAAAAAAGTATTGTTGTTGATAGTGAGTTGGAAAGTACAAAGTTGAGAGTGAAAATTCGATTGTATGCAGTTGTTGATGCGTGCTGAATAAAAGTGGAAAACTTCATACGAAGACTCAGTGACTTGTATGCTGATTGAACGGGTTGCGTGGATAATTGAATCCGAACTTACACTCATCAGGAGAATTCATGCATTGGGGCTGAATCTACTACTGATAGAAAACACCACCATCAAACGGAGTGTAACACTAACGATAGCAAAGATTCAGCAAAAATATGATGATGATGGTGATCATGATGATGATGATGATGGTGATCATGATGATGATGATGATGATTTCTGCTTGTAGGTGTGTACTAACTACAGTAAAGATGCAGCAAAAATATTACACCAACAGTGACGACGATGATGATGATGACGATGGTGATGAAGATGATGGTGATGATGATGATGATGAATGATGGTGATGGTGATGACGATGATGATTCGTGTGTGTGGGTCTGTAGTAGACAGCGGTAGAGCACGTTCACCTGGCACACCAATGATCCAGGCTAGAATGGCGAGGTGGGCAAGCTACAAGTGTCAATTAGTCGCTGTTCATCTTAACCGTTCTTATATAGCGCTTTTCCAGCTCAAGATCTGCTCAAGGCGCTGGCCAATACAGGACCTAACTCCAGCCGCTTGAGGCGCCCACTTGCCGCCTTTGGGCGCATTGTCTGACGCTCGGGTAACTGAGCACCACTGTGGGTGACTGGGTATGTGTATGGTGGTGGGAGGTGTGATAAAATGCCTAGTACTTGCTGGGTGTATTTCTGTAGCCGGCGCTTGCCTGTCTGGGGGACATGAGCGTCAGGATCTTTAAAGGCCGTGTGCATACATAGACTGGACCTCGGTTTTATGTTCTCATCCGAAGGAGTGAATATCTTAGTAGTATGCTCTGGGGGTTCAGTGCTGATTTAGGTGTCTACTCGGGGTGGTTATTCTCCCTCTCTTCTCCCCTCCTGTCCCCTACAAGCCCTTCCCCTCACTTCCCCTCCCTTCCCCTCTCCACTCCCCCCACCTGACTTCCTGTTGCCAATGGTGGGTGCTGATATTAAACTTCAATCTTCATTCATTCATTGATCCTAGAAGCCATTAATGAGGGAGAGATCGAAGCAGTTCTGACTATCATTCCATTTTGTTATGTTTGTATTCAAAAACAAACAAAATTTTATGTCGCTGATGTTTATATCTGTACGCTGTTGGCAAGAGGAGAAAGAGGGGAAGCAGTACTGTAGGGGGTTATGGCTTGTCGGTTAAAAAAAAACGTCAGCGTCAGTCTATCTCTCTCTCTTTTTTGTCTGCAATTTAGAAAATCGTTATAGAAGTGCACAGTTTTTCTATTTAATTTGGGTCTAATAAGAGGAACAGCATAATAATAATAATAATAATATTTTTTTTGGTAAGGCATAAATCCACATTAAACGTTTGTTCTTTATTATTTTTTGGCTTGCAAATACTTGCAGGTAGTTCAGTGGCCATTAATTCCAAGTTTTCATTTTATTTCTTTGGGATAAAGACAAATGGAGTCATATATTATTGGTAATGAACGTTTGAAAATGCTGAAACAAAAAAATTAAAAAGAAAAATAAAGACTATCATTTCTTACGTCACCGCGAAGCTGACCAAGACAACACAACCCAGTGTGCAGGAAGCGGATTTAGAAAAAGTTAATTTTCCACAGTGTTTGTTGAAGGTCCGTGGGCATACATCCAGACATCAGAGATTTATTTTGTGGCCACCACTTGCACACCTAGCAGTTGTTTCCACAAAGAGAAAAAGAAACAAAGCATGCGGAACCAGTAGAACCAGGAATAGATCTTTTGCTGTTGCCAAGCTGCTCCTTTCGAAGCTTATAGAGGGAGAACTTGGTGGAAAGCCACGCCAATCCCAATCTTGGTGTCGGAGACTGCTGAGGGCATACAGCTACACACATCCCCCTAGAGCTTGATAGATCCACAAGACGCTGCTGTCTGCTTGAGTCTATACAGCTACACCCATCTCCCTATAGCTTGATAGATCCACAAGACGCTGCTGTCTGCTTGAGTCTATACAGCTACTCCCATCTCCCTAGAGCTTGATAGATCCACAAGACGCGGCTGTCTGCTTGAGTCCATACAGCTACACACATCTCCCTAGAGCTTGATAGATCCACAAGACGCGGCTGTCTGCTTAAGTCTATACAGCTACTCCCATCTCCCTAGAGCTTGATAGATCCACAAGACGCTGCTGTCTGCTTGAGTCTATACAGCTACTCACATCTCCCTAGAGCTTGATAGATCCACAAGACGCGGCTGTCTGTTTAAGTCTATACAGCTACTCCCATCTCCCTATAGCTTGATAGATCCACAAGACGCTGCTGTCTGCTTGAGTCTATACAGCTACACACATCCCCCTATAGCTTGATAGATCCACAAGACGCTGCTGTCTGCTTGAGTCTATACAGCTACACACATCTCCCTAGAGCTTGATAGATCCACAAGACGCGGCTGTCTGCTTAAGTCTATACAGCTACACACATCTCCCTAGAGCTTGGTAGATCCACAAGACGCGGCTGTCTGCTTAAGTCTATACAGCTACTCCCATCTCCCTATAGCTTGATAGATCCACAAGACGCTGCTGTCTGCTTGAGTCTATACAGCTACACACATCCCCCTATAGCTTGATAGATCCACAAGACGCTGCTGTCTGCTTGAGTCTATACAGCTACACACATCTCCCTAGAGCTTGATAGATCCACAAGACGCGGCTGTCTGCTTGAGTCTATACAGCTACACCCATCTCCCTATAGCTTGATAGATCCACAAGACGCTGCTGTCTGCTTGAGTCCATACAGCTACACACATCTCCCTAGAGCTTGATAGATCCACAAGACGCGGCTGTCTGCTTAAGTCCATACAGCTACACACATCTCCCTAGAGCTTGATAGATCCACAAGACGCGGCTGTCTGCTTGAGTCTATACAGCTACACCCATCTCCCTATAGCTTGATAGATCCACAAGACGCGGCTTTCTGCTTGAGTCTATACAGCTACACCCATCTCCCTAGAGCTTGATAGATCCACAAGACGCGGCTGTCTGCTTGAGTCCATACAGCTACACACATCTCCTTAGAGCTTGATAGATCCACAAGACGCGGCTGTCTGCTTGAGTCCATACAGCTACACACATCTCCCTAGAGCTTGATAGATCCACAAGACGCGGCTGTCTGCTTGAGTCTATACAGCTACACCCATCTCCCTAGAGCTTGATAGATCCACAAGACGCGGCTGTCTGCTTGAGTCCATACAGCTACACACATCTCCCTAGAGCTTGATAGATCCACAAGACGCGGCTGTCTGCTTGAGTCTATACAGCTACACCCATCTCCCTATAGCTTGATAGATCCACAAGACGCGGCTGTCTGCTTGAGTCCATACAGCTACACCCATCTCCCTAGAACTTGATAGATCCACAAGACGCGGCTGTCTGCTTGAGTCCATACAGCTACACCCATCTCCCTAGAGCTTGATAGATCCACAAGACGCGGCTGTCTGCTTGAGTCTATACAGCTACACCCATCTCCCTAGAGCTTGATAGATCCACAAGACGCGGCTGTCTGCTTGAGTCCATACAGCTACACACATCTCCTTAGAGCTTGATAGATCTACAAGACACGGCTGTCTGCTTGAGGGCGTAAAGCTGCAAACATCCCCCCATAGCTACTCCTTCGGATGAGAGTATAAACCGAGGTCTAGTCTGTGTCGCATACATTCCATCATAACGGACTTTAAAGATCCTGACGCTCATGTCCTAGACGGGTGAGTGCCGGTGACAAGAAAACACCCAGCATGCACCTAGGTCCTTCTCCCCCATCCCTGGCTGCCCAGGATTGTGCTCAGTTGTCCTGGCGTCAGACCATGCGCCCAAAGGCTGCGGGTGGGCGTCTCGGGCGGCTTGAGTTAGATCCTGTACCGGCCAGCGCCTTGAGCAGCTCTTGAGCTGGAAAAGCGCTATATAAGAACGATTAAATAATAATAATAATAAATAATAATAGCTTGATAGATCCACGCGACTGTCTGCTTCTTTGCCTAACTTTACGTCCACTCGCAAACAAAAAACTGTTTTGGCTCGTCTTCATATTGGGCATACTTATGTCACTGATAGTTTCATTTTGAAAGGAGAAGGACACTGTGGTGCTTTGCATGTGACAAATCATTTTCCATTCGCCATTTTATGTCTGAATGTGCTGATCTGATTGACGAGAGAGAAAGATGTTTTGGTTTGATATCTTTTAATAAGATTTGTAAAATTTTGCAATGGGCAAAACCTGTTAACATTTTGTACATGCTGCTGGTTTGTTTTATCGCATATAGATCTTGACATCTTGTTTCTGAGCTTTTTGGATTTCATTAGTGAAGCCAGTTTTATTTATACATTTGGCCATATTTTAATTTTGACAGTTTAATCTGATTTTAACAAGTTTTGAGTGGTCCTGATTTGGCTCTTAGCAGTTTGCTGGACCCTATAAACACTGACTATCTATCTATCTAACATGCGGCTAGTGTCAAGGGTCCCCTGTTATTGTGGAGACTGTCGATAAATCTCAGCTGTTCAGGTAAAGCCACGGGTCACGTGTTTTTGTGGAAACTGGCCTATTGTAGCAGCCTCATCACAAACGTCTGTGTTCTGTGTGTGTGCGTAGATACATGCCCTGAGGCAGTGGAAGTGTTGAAGAAAGCCGGACTGAAACCTGCGTTAGCCTGGATCGCTCATCCCACCATTGTGCGCAAGTTGCCTGCTGAGCGGCATGTTGGCTACAATCGGACGTACAAGTGAGTTTTATGTTTATGGTATTCTTTGAGGGTTTTATTATTATATTTGTAGGTACTCCAAGCCCTTCATTGGCTCTTGTCCGCTCGGCAGTTTTGACTCAGTTTTGACTTCACTTTCAACACTCATTATTAATGTAAAACTGCATTAAAACGAACAGTGGCTGTATTCAAATAAAAATTGAAAGCTTTATCTTTACATCTGTGTTGTTTTTAATGCATGTTTATGCGAAAGATTCCGAGAAAACAGCTTTTGAATACGCCCCTATCCGAGCGCTGAATGCCGGTGCGAAAAAGTTGTCAGCGTCGTTTGCTGAGAGGTGGCTCGTTTCAAACTCTAAGTGCTTTGATGGCCTAAAAATAAGAACCAATGAGAAGTTCAGATACTTAGCTTCATTTACATATCAAACATGGTGGGCTCTCATGTGTAAAAGTGTTGTTACGAGCCGAACAAAGTGGATAAAGCGGTTTTGATGTAAGTTTGATTTTAACTAGAAGTTTAAAAATTAGCAAGAAATAAAGAGCAGACTTTCCTTTATAAAACTAGGGTATTTATTAATTTGTGCATTACTCTATCGCGGAGCGCTTTGCCGTAGAAAAGTGTACCCAAACGGTGTTCGGGTTTTCTTGCGGCCATGGCCAACTCGTAGGCCTATTCAGCGACACGAGTGCTGAGCGTAGTAGCACACTAGTAGGCCTATAATTTGCCAGCATGCACTGCGAATTTGATGATTTCCCAACTTTGAAGCACCAAAACGGCTGAACATTACATGGGATAGGCCTGAAGAAAATTGGGCTTGGAGTATAACATAATGAAGGGGTTACCTGTCAAAAATCAGCTTTCTGGTATCAATATTGGCTTCACTTTGAGACTCCAAAGTTGTCAATTTCTTCAATTCCAAAACGTTGCCAAAAAAACACCAACATTCGGCATTTTCAAACATTAATAACTTTTTACCTATTTGTCCTATGGGGGAAAAAATATACCACTGTGTTCAGAATGAAAAGCTCTTTAAATCTATGTCAGTTTTGTGATGAGGAAATCATTTTTTAAAAATGGCTTTTGACTACCTAATATTTGTACCTTTTTTAATATTAATTTATCTCCTTCTTGTCATCTCCATCTTCCTATACTCTTGTGAAACATGGACTCTCACAGCAGATCTACAACGAAGAATACAAAGCATGGAGATAAGGTGCTACAGAAGACTTCTGGGCATTTCATATACCCAGCGCATCACCAACGACAAGTCCAAAAGACCAGCACACATGCCATTGGGCAACACGATGACATGCTCCCTGTGGTGAAGAAACGGAAAACCGATGATATAGCCACGTCACCAGAAAATCAGGCCTTGCACAGGCCATCCTGGCAGGCAGAAGAAGTGGGAGACAGAAAAAGAGTTGGGAATTAGACAACATTCAAGAATGGATTGGCTTGACACTGAGCAAAGTCATTGAGGGTTGCTGAGGACAGAGAAAGATGGAGGCTGGTTAAGCGATCATCTGTGGTGCTTCAACGTCTTTCGAGTTAGGATAGGATATTGGTGTTCAGAACTGAAGAAAGAGTTTATAAAATCTCCTATAACTATGTTCACATCATTGTAGTTGAGTATTAATTTCTTTTACACTTTTTTTTATTTTTGTACTTGTTGGGATTATTGTTGACTACAGTCATGATAATGATGGTGATGAAGCAGACTGCATGGGATGATGATGATGATGATGATGATGATGATGATGATGATGATGATGATGATGATGATGAAGGTGGTATTTTATTTTGTGTGTCCCCAGAACGACTAAAGAGGAGACAATAGCGACGTTTGCATTGGGTTATGCTGATGGATACCGCCGACTGCTTTCTAATAAGGGTATCATTACTACTATGGACGGTGAGACACTTTTTAAAAAAGTGATTTAATTATTTTTATTTATTTATTTCTTGTTAAAACACCATACTTTTGTTGAATCCAGTACTTGGGATTGGAGCACATAAATTTATCCATTTTTCACTTTGTATTATTACTATTATTTTTTCATATGTAAATTTCAAGTCTTTTTGTTTGGTAAATGGAAATGTGTATTTTATTATGTGTTTAATAATTATGTTCTATGTCCTATGTAGTTGTGACTGCTCTTGTGTGTGTATTTTGTTGCCTAGTCATGTTTGTGTGTGTGTGTGTGTGTGTGTGTGTGTGCGTGTGTGCGTGTGTGTGTGTGTGTGTGTGAGCGAGCATGTATTTATTGCATTTTATAATCAACACACCAAATTTTAACTATATTTTAAAAATATCTGTTTTATTACGATTTCTTGACTTGACAAATGTGTTGCGGCATGACAGGATTAGGGAGCATATATTAGCTATATGAGCTATGCCAGTCTTGTTCTTTCTTGCTTACTTTACTTATTTACAAGCTTAATTATACAATATAATACAAGAAAATACAATACAACATTATACAATACAAGATAATACAATGTACTCTGTTACTAATCTCACATTGAGCAAGAAGTGGCTGCATTAGCACACTAAACTGTGACAGTACATACACACAACAAACAGTCGCAGTTAAAAATAAAAGTGTGATTAACACTTTAACTGCCAGCTGTCTCGAATCACTGACATTCCAGCTGTCCGGAGCGGCAGACGGCATTTGCGAACCTACACACAATGCAACATCGAAGTTTTACTAGTCTGTGTAGGGCTGAGCGTCGAAGTCGCATTTCTGCGGCAGACTATACATGGAAGACAACCCACACTCTTGACTCCAGTCACTAGAGTCTGTGTTCTCTCCCTTGGCTAGTCTCACCACAGAAATGAGACTTTGGGGTTGGCCTTAGTCACATTAATGCGACATTGACAGTGAAAAGGTCAAATTGCTTACATTAATTTATTTTAGGGGTAGTTACTCTTTATTGGTTATTATTTATTTTTTTATTTAGCTATACTCTTATTATTATTATTTCTTTTCTTTTTTTTATTGCAAGGAAAGAACTTGATGTAGGTTTTGTTGTACTGTGTGTTTGTGTGTAGGAGAGGAACAGCAAGTGGTGGGGCGCATCTCCATGGACGCCATCACGGCAAGGGTCAGGGACGACACCACCTTGAACACACCTTTCTACATCTTCTCCGACAGCCACGACGCCATCAACAGCGTCAACAACATTGCCTTGGCGCTGGGCACCATCGCCTATGAGGTGGTTACCAGCCTGGCCAGGAGGGTGCCTCGCCTTTACGCCACCGCCAACTGGCTGCAAACTGTGGACGGGAAGGTGGCCCCGGTGCCTTGGCTGTACAGCTCCGACAGCTGCGTGGACGGCGAGAACTCTGATAAACAAGATGGCAGTCCTGAAGATGGCACCCAACGAGACCAGTGACAGGGGGCTAGTTTTGTGAGACCAGTGACAGGGGGCTAGTTTTGTAAGACCAGTGACAGGGGGCTAGTTTTGTAAGACCAGTGACAGGGGGCTAGTTTTGTAAGACCAGTGACAGGGGGCTAGTTTTGTGCAGTTGCTGGATGTCTTTTTTCTTCATCAGTTAGCTGGAAACAGTTGTTTTTTTTGTTGCTGTTTTTTTTTGACGGGGGGAGGGGAGACGTGTTTTTCTTGTTGGTGCTATTCCCTGGCTGATGGAAAGGCTGTAGCCTCTTGCTTTTATTTCAAGTGCGTCAACAAAATCGGTGTAGACCTTTGGGATAAGGAAGGTAACGGGTCTAAAACAGGTTGTATCCCGCTGCCATTCTCTCAACTTTTGTCTATGTCTGATCCGTAAGTGTATACACGGCTGTAAATATTTATACTGTTTTTCCTCCTGGGGCTAACCGGGCATATAAATAGCTGTGAATAGGTTTTTGCTATTCTATTTCGGTCTTTTTTTGTAATTTATATACATAGTTGTAAATAGTCTGTACCTTTACTGTTCCGTCTTTGGTGTATTGTAGCAAAAGTGATGCTTTATCGAGTGCATGTATTTATATGTAATGACTATGTAAAGCGTGGTGAGTCTGGTCATAGGCTGGAGTACCTGCTATATAAAAAATCAGTTATTATTATTATTATTATTAAAACTGACTCTGGGCATGTAGGACACACGATTTTGCTGCTGAACTTCTTCTTGGGTGTGATTTTGGATGTGCAGATCTGTGGGGGTTTTTAACTCCCCATATACTGATGAAAAAAATCAGATGTTTTGTGCCCTTATGGATGGAAAATAAGGTTACGCATGTTCTTACTAAGAGAAAATAAGATTATGATTGCCCTCATGGATGAAAAATAAGATGTTTTGTGCCCTTATGGACTGAAAATAAGATGCTATGAGCCCACACAGATAGGAAAACAAGATTGGGAAAATAAGATTATACATACCCTTACAGATCAAAAATAAGATGTTGCATTCCTTTTCTGAGTGAAAATATGACTCGTGCCCTTTAAATTTTTTTCTGAGTACACTGACTGTTGTTTGAGTCCTGAGACCGCAGTGTAACATTATGGCATATTCAAAACAGGATCCATGATTTCACTGGATGTATTATTTTCTTTGAAAATGAAAATAATCCATCCAAACTGAACGTAGTTGATGTAAGTCTGTAACGTTCTGCTATGAGAGGTTGCACGTGACGGTTTTCAATGTTAAAGTTTTGAAATACATATTACAAAGGCACAATTGTTTTATCATACAATGACAGTACCACAAAATGTGCACATAATATGCATTTGTATCATTAGTCAACCCATCTCTGTTAAAGTTTCTACTTTAACTGTTACGTACAAACTGAAACCTTTTTGTTTTTATCTTTTAATTTAAAATGTAACACAAGCGAACTTTACCCTCCAAAATTTGTTGTCTGCCATTATTATATAATAGGCCAAAATGCTCAAATGGTTCAAAATATTTTTAAGAAAACCAATTTTTTTAGATTAACAAAATTACTCAATACCTTAGAACAAAGGAAGTCCAAATCTTGGTCTATGGTGAACACACAGCACAAGATCTGGTTGTTTAATTTGAGTGTGTGATTTTTTTTTTTTTTTGGGGGGGGGGTGGGGTTTGTTTGTTTTAAAAGCAACTCTAGTCTGACCAGGAGTACTCTGATCTGTTCAAGAATGTTGTGTATAATTTATTCTGTAATAATTGTACTGTAGTTATCTGATTTGTGTGAAATCAACCTCTTGCTATCACCTGCACTATTTTACATATCACTTTTGAACGTGCTCCCACATTATACCGGCTGTCAGTACTTACCAACATTGTAAAATTGTATTTTCCTGTTTCCTTGTATCCCGGTATCTCCTTCTACATCCCACAGGGATCTGTACTGGGTCCCATCTTTTTTATTCTATATGCTACTCCTGTCTCTGAGATTATCAGCCGCCATGCCCTGTTGCATTAAAGTTTCGCTGATGATACCCAGGTTCATCATTCAATTAGTCCTTTTGTATTTAATTTGCTTATCATCGATTTCATTGAATCCATGCTTTTTGTTCCTATCCTAGCCTATCTTGTCCCGTAACTCGGAGGTCGTAGGAACACCACAGATGATTGTTTAACCAGCATACTCCATCTTTCTCTGTCCTCAGCAACCCCGATGGCTTTGCTCAGTGTCAAACCAGTCCATTCTCTAATGTTGTCCTCCCACCTCTTTTTCGGTCTCCCTCTTCTTCTACCTCCTTGCACTGTGCCTTGCAGAATGGTCTGTGCAAGGCCTGATGATCTGGTGACGTGGCCATACCATCGGAGTTTCCGTTTCTTCACCACTGTGAGCAGGTCATAGTGTTGTCCAAAATGCTTTTTGTTCAGTAATTTAAATATTTTTGACCAAAATTTTCAATTTTTTTTTTAAACTCTAAAAGCTATGATGAGATTGTTGTGAAAAACTGAGGCGACAGAGGGTATTTATTTCTATCATTGTGAAATTGTGATGAGAAGGTGGGGGAAGGGTGAAGAGAAGGGAGAAAGGTTAGATAGATGTTTTTAAATTTATTTATTTAGGAATCGACAGAACCATGACCTGTATATTCTAAAACTAGATTACATTAATTCTTTTTTTTTGGGGGGGAGGGGGGGGGAAGAAAAAAGTGAAGCAGTGCCACATCCAGAGCTGCCAACCCCTACGGAACGTCCGTAGTTTCTCCGGAAAATGTTCTTTAATTCCGCAACTACGCCATTTCAAGAAAAACTACGGAAGAAAAATTTCAAAGCATGCCTATTTTTTTACAAGTATCGAAACAAAGCCGCGAGAGACGTAGGCCTACTAGGCTTTCGTCAATATCATAGACTTTCGTATAGCGCTTTGCGTGTGCGCTATTTTTAGCTCAGCAGCCACTGAGCGGTAGGCGATTACACGCGAGGACTCGCAATTAATCGCGATTCCTCGCCGCGTATGGTGTTTCCTCGCGCACTTATTAAATTTTCCTACTACATTCGTCGCTTCCGGATTTTGACATGTCTATGCCTGTGAACCTATAACTGACAATTTTTTTTTTTTTTAAAATATAAATAGCAGCTTTAACAATTTGGTTTTAAACCAATGCAGTATCCATGCCATTAGTACTGTTACGTTGAAACGAACGAAAGTGTGTCTAAAGCGCGAACGATAGATCTAATCGTTTCGATTTGCAAAGTATTCAATAATAGAGTTTATTTACCTTTGATTTGAGTTTGCATTGTTGTTAGGAGAGGCTTTGTATAACGTTGATAATTTTCGTTAGTCGATATTGTTGGCGAACTTTCTGGATCTGTTTGTTTACTATCGATCGAAGTTTCTTGATGGTCGTAGATAATGGAGAACATTCTTTAGGCAGGAAGAGAGAAGTATGACGTAAGTCAGTGATGACGATCTTTAATTCTGATTGGTTGGTTGTAATACGTCATTTTCTAGAACAACCTGTCGTCATATCGAAGGATAGAAAAAATTATTTATTCGATGCTTTGTGTGTTGTGAAGGAGAGTTGCTGTGAAAGTTGTTGAGTTGAGTTGAGAATTGTATGCAGTTGTTGGTGTGTGCTGAATAAAAGTGGAAAACTTCATACGTCAACTTTGTGACTTGTATGCTGTTTGGACGGGCTGCGTGGATAAACGAATCTGAGTTACACAACTATCAGGAATTCAAGCATTGGGGCTGAATCAGATACTGATAGAAAAACACCAACATCAAACCGAGTGTAACATTTTGGGGGTCAAGCCGCGATTCACGCCATAGCCAAGGGTTCAACTGCTACAACAAGCGAGTCAACGTTACGAGAGGCAGTCATCGAGGGTAGCCGCCAACGAGTTGCGTCGAGAGGGGCCAACATACTGGGACTACATCACCGATAGGTTCGGGTTGACTGCAAGGGCGTGTAGTCGCTGAAGAGTTGCTTCGTGAGCGAACAACAGAGCGGGACTACGTGGCTGCCGCAAGACTACGTCGAGGGACAGTCTCGGAGCTTAATCGCCAGTGTTACAGAGAGCGACAAACGGACGTCGCGTCTACTTCAGCACAGGAGCGTGTACATCAACATCAGCGTGGTGCAGCGTCGCATACGACGAGGACAGCGGGGCCTGCGTCAACGAAGGCGACTAGTGACAAGCATCAGCGCTACTGCAGAAAGCGTGCTGTTCTAGAACAGTCTAGAAAGGTACAGCACAGTCAAGAACTTTCCAGAAAAGAACCTTCTAGAAAAGAACTTTCCAGAAGCATCAAGATGGCTGACTTCTGGCAGAAAGGGGTTGAACTAAATCTAAAAGGCAAACAGCTGACGGAGTACGTCAAATCCCAGGAGAGAATACAAGAACGAGAATTAGAAGAGCAGCGTCGCCGTGAAGAAAGAGAATTAGAAGAGCAGCGTCGCCGAGAAGAAAGAGAAGAGCGGCGTCTAGAAAGAGAAGAGCGGCATCAAGAAAGAGAGATGGAAGAGAGACGATTAGAAGCTGAGCGTCAATACCAGCTAGAGTTGGCGCGTATCCAGAACAATCAGCATGCGCCACAAGTCACCAACGACCATACGGCTCCAAAATTGCCAGCTTTCGTCGACGGGAAGGACCAGATCGACAGCTATCTGGCGAGATTCGAAAGGTTCGCCGAAAGCTCCAATTGGCAACCTCGAGACTGGGCGATTCGACTAAGTGCACTTCTGACAGGGCAAGCGCTCGAAGTTTACACCAGACTGTCGAACGATGACGCCAAAAACTATGACGTCTTGAAAGAGGCCCTACTGCAGTGCTACAACTTTACAGAGAAGGGCTACCGTAAACGCTTCCGTGAATGCAGGCCTAAGTCAGACGAGACGCCAAAGCAGTTTGTGGAGCGCCTGTCGTCATATCTACACAAGTGGGTGGAGTTATCAGGCGAAAGGAAGTCTTACGACAGTCTCCATGACCTGATCGTGAAGGAACAATTTCTCAATGCCTGTCACAAGGACCTAGCGACCCACTTAGAAGAACAAAAGCTGCAGACGCTTAAAGATGTGACTGAGGCTGCTGAAAGATATCTTATCGCTCATGGGAAAACCCTGGGGCCACCCAGCGCGACGAAACATTTTCAGAAGACTGGAAACCATGTGAACCAGATCCAGGGGAGTCAGACGAGCCAGAGACACACGGACTCCATGCCACCTCCCAGGGAAGGGCATTCAAGAGGCTGTTTCACCTGCAACGCTACAGACCACAGAGCGGCTAACTGTCCTCAAAACAAAAGTAGCGGACAGAGGGGCAGTACGGACAATCCAGCGGTGGGCAACCGACAGAGACGTTTCTCCAATCAACGGCAAAACAGTAGATCTGACCATCAGGTGTGCGGCGGGAGCGTCATTCTTCCGAGTGAGACCAAGCGCACAGCTACTCCTGCGGACGTGCAAGAGTGCATGACTGATGGCCAACTTCTCCTTGCCAACGGAAAATACATCCCCGTCGTTGCCAGCGCAGCTGTGACCGTCCAGAACATGCCAGTTTCCAAGGGACGCGTCGGAAATCATGAAGTGACTGTCTTAAGAGAATCTGGCTGCAGTGGGGTCATCGTCAGAGAAGATTTAATCGCTAAAGGACAGTTCACTGGCGATTCAAAATGGACACTCATGGCCGACAGCAAGTGTGTGAAAGCGCCAGTTGCGAAAATTCATGTCAACACCCCTTTCTACATAGGCGAAGTCGAAGCGGTTTGCCTGAAGAAGCCGCTGTATGATTTGATGATCGGGAACATCGACGGCGCGAGACGACCCGACGACCCCGATCCAGAGTGGAGTCCTGCCTCAACCCAACACGTCGAAGTTGTGGAGGAGGATCCATTGCCGTTTCCCGATGGAGACCTTACAGAGCTGCTACGGGACAATGTGGTTACTCCGGCTCAGCCCTGCCGACCAGAGATCGTCGGTGCTGTTACAACCAGGGCCCAGGCCAAGAGAGACAAGATGTCTACGCCACTGAAGGTCGCCGACAACTCCAAAGCTGCCATCGTGGACAGAGATAAGCTGATCCAGCTCCAGGAAGCTGATAGCACTTTAAACAAGTACAGGAACCGCCAAGACCACGTGACCAAGGGCAGTGGCACGGTCTATTTTGAGGTGAAGGCCAAGATCCTGTATCGAATCTTCCAGCACCCGAGGGTCAACGGAGGTAAACCACTACGTCAAGTTTTGGTACCGTTACCCCTAAGGCGCCAAGTGATGGAAGTAGCACATGACTCAATCATGGGAGGTCACCTAGGTATCAAGAAGACGTCGGATAGAATCCAGGCGGTGTTCTACTGGCCAGGACTTCATGCGGACGTCAGCCGTTTCTGCCGATCATGTGACATTTGCCAGAAGACCATACCTCGAGGAAGGGTCCCTAAAGTGCCAATGCAGAGAATGCCTTTGATCGACCGACCTTTCAAGAGGGTGGCCTTAGATTTAATCGGCGAAATAAGACCTCCGAGTGAAGAAGGTCATCGGTGGGTACTGACTTTAGTGGACTATGCGACTCGGTACCCAGAAGCAGTGCCACTGAAGAAGATTGACACTGAAACTGTAGCAGAGGCACTGGTGGACATGTTCAGTAGACTTGGAGTGCCCAAAGAAATTCTGACAGACCTCGGGACGCAGTTCGTCTCTGACTGCATGAAGGAGGTCAACAGACTGCTGAGCATCCGGCATTTGACTACGACACCCTACCATCCGATGTGCAACGGGCTTGTCGAGAAGTTCAATGCTACGCTGAAGTCCACCCTGAAGAAACTGTGCAGCGAGCAGCCCAGACAATGGCATCGCTATATCAACGCCTTACTTTTCGCCTACAGAGAAGTACCGCAGGAGTCCACCGGCTTCTCTCCGTTCGAGCTGCTGTACGGAAGAACCATCCGAGGGCCGATGCACATCCTAAAAGAACTGTGGACGAAAGAAGTAGACACCCCAGAGGTGAAGAACAGCTACCAGTACGTGTTTGAGCTACGAGAGAAGCTGGAGCAGACTCTCGAGATAGCCAGAGAAAACCTGAAGAAGTCCCAGGACTGTGGAAAGCACTACTATGATCGTAGGGCTGTGAACAGGAAGTTCAAACCTGGCAACAAAGTGCTGGTGCTGCTACCTACCGACCACAATAAGTTGCTGATGCAGTGGAAAGGCCCGTACGAAGTGGAGACCGTGGTGGGGATCAACGACTACAAGGTGAAGGTCGGCCAGCATTCCAAGATATACCACGCCAACCTCCTTAAGCTGTACGTGGAAAGGCCATCAGAGACTGTACATGCAGCAACAGCAGCTGAGATCGACAACAGCTTTGACAGCGAGGAACTGTTGGAACTGGGAGACTTCCACAGCAAAGAAGGCATCAATGATGTTAAGCTAGGACCAAGCTTGACGGAAGGTCAAAAGTTGGAGCTCAAGGACCTTATGGGCGAGTTTACCCATAGCTCCAATGATGTCCCAGGCTCTACGACTTTGGTCGAACATGAAGTCCACACCCAGACCTGGAAGGAGCATCTGCAGACCTTGAGGGAGCCTTTCCACCGTCTCGCAGAAGCCAACCTGACCGTGAGACCCAGCAAGTGCATTCTGGGAGCTGACAACGTCGACTTCACCAGACGTTCGACGGAAGAAGGAGATAACGGAGGATGCACTGACTCCAGGAAAACCCACGTGATCATCGTCTTTGACCCTGGGCCGATGACAACCGCAACTGACGAGGGCGTCGTTACCTTGCGGATGAAAGAACATTGACTGTGTGGATGAACTAAGAATATTGGTAGTGACAGACTTGAAGATGAGAAACATTGACTCTGTGTGAATGAACTGTGAACATTGACAATATCCAGACAGATTTGAAGATGAGAAACATTGACTCTGTGTGAATGAGCTGAGAACATTGACAGTGTTCAGACGGTCTGAAATAAGTTTTAATTCTGAACTTTGTTTGTGCATTACGTTTCAACGTTGTTGAAAGAAATTGGGTAAATTTCTTCTTGAGTGGGGGGTTATGTTACGTTGAAACGAACGAAAGTGTGTCTAAAGCGCGCACGATAGATCTAATCGTTTCGATTTGCAAAGTATTCAATAATAGAGTTTATTTACCTTTGATTTGAGTTTGCATTGTTGTTAGGAGAGGCTTTGTATAACGTTGATAATTTTCGTTAGTCGATATTGTTGGCGAACTTTCTGGATCTGTTTGTTTACTATCGATCGAAGTTTCTTGATGGTCGTAGATAATGGAGAACATTCTTTAGGCAGGAAGAGAGAAGTATGACGTAAGTCAGTGATGACGATCTTTAATTCTGATTGGTTGGTTGTAATACGTCATTTTCTAGAACAACCTGTCGTCATATCGAAGGATAGAAAAAATTATTTATTCGATGCTTTGTGTGTTGTGAAGGAGAGTTGCTGTGAAAGTTGTTGAGTTGAGTTGAGAATTGTATGCAGTTGTTGGTGTGTGCTGAATAAAAGTGGAAAACTTCATACGTCGACTTTGTGACTTGTATGCTGTTTGGACGGGCTGCGTGGATAAACGAATCTGAGTTACACAACTATCAGGAATTCAAGCATCGGGGCTGAATCAGATACTGATAGAAAAACACCAACATCAAACTGAGTGTAACAAGTACATGTAGTGAGCCATTGGGTTAGCTTTTCCGAACAAAATGTTAAAACTTTTTTTTTTTTTTTCAGGAACATTTCTATCATTTTAAAAATAAATATTTGAAAGTTAATGCTTTTTGTGTTGGTGTTTGGTTTTTATTTAAGCTAATATCAACATTTTAAATAATGCTCATTTTATCATGTGAAAATTCTTGTTCGTACATTTGCTTCTGAAATTGAGCTGAAACTACTGATATTTTTCTTTGTTTGCTACTGAAATTTTTTTTAGGGGTTGGCAGCTCTGCATATCGGGCGTGACAATTTTTTTGAGGCAAGGTGGAGTTGATTGCCTCCATCAAAATGTGTATGCTTATCATTTTATATGTATGCTAGTCAATGATTCATGTTAGTTTTAGTGATTCTTTTGTAAGTCTGCCTGTACACGCGACATTTGCTGCAAAATCCTTGCTGTGTGATTGCTTGTATCAAGCGGCTTCTACAGAATATGATGGCATGTTGGTTTTTGTATTTCCAGATAATAATTGGTTCGAAGCGATGTTATTAAAAAAAAAGATTTCCTTGCTGATAGTTCAAACAGTGGCCCATTCCATTTCATTTCATTAGCGAGCGTTGTGGCCAAGTGGGCTAAGGCGGGACTAACTTGCCTTGTACACAGGCCAGAAACCAATGGCGCCTGACAGGTGTGGGTTCGATCCAGCATCTGGGCGTTATGTTTCTCCGAATATTATTTACTTTCGACTCGGGCAACGTCTCGGGGATTTTCTCCGGGTACTCCGGTTTGCTCCCCCAGCAAAATTTCAAAATCACAACTAATGTGTAGGTAGGTTGGGTTTGGGTGCGCCACAGGCTGCGACTACGCTTTCCCCAGGGGAGGCGGCCCAGAATTTCCCTATGAAGGGACAATAAGGTAAATTTTAAAAAAATAAAAAATAAAATCTTTTGATGCTGCTGCTGTAGGATAAAGTGGGTTCACAACACACTCCTACAAAATGAACACTTTTGATAATGCTGAATTTTAGCTGGTGTGCGTGGGAGTGTGGCATTACATTTGAATGGTTTGCCATCATGCTTCTATGTTGTACAGTTCTGGCAAATTTTATTGACATCACTGGAAAGCAGCACAGTTAATAAAGAAGCACCCTTTGGTTGGCACTGATCTAAACAGAGGTACATATTTTGTTTTAATGTTCTGCCTTCCATTTGTTTTACCTCGCTGCAAAACCGAACAATCATCACACAGCGTCAAGCTGTTGGTGATCTTGGAACATCCACCTGATGGATGTTTGCTATACATTATAATTATAAGGGTATTTATATAGCGCTTTATCCTAGGTGAATTGATGCTTTGTTGCCAAACGCATCTATCGGATGTTTTAATCGTGCGAGTATACAAGATAAAATAAAGCAACGTACATGACACTGTACAGGTAGATTACATAGCGACAAGTTGTAGCCAAGACGTTAGTCGATTTCTTGAGGCATTTGTTTTACATCAATTGTTTGTTGTGCGTGTTAAAAACAAGACAAATCAAGCAGTGAACATCAGTCGCATCGCTTTTGGTGAGACACCTTTATCACACGTCTTTCACACAAACTTGTTGCCTCCCTTAGGTTTAGCCAGCACTGGCTTTGGCAGTGTACCAAAACTAGAACCGGCTTTTCAGTTGTACAGGAAGTACAACATTGGAATAGGGAACAAAACAAAAACTGTTGCAACAATGAACACGAAACATTTAAATACCCTTGTAAAAATACATACACCTTCTTCTTCTTTTTCTTCTGCGTTCCTCCAAATGGGGCCTCAGATGTATCCATCTGAGGCATTGTCCATTTTTCTGGTAGCGTGTGCGCTCGTTTGGACTCCCACACAATACCCAGGGGGTATAGTCAGCAGCACTCTGTCTTCGTTGGGACATTCGGTTTTAGCGAGTTTTCCTTCTCGAGGCCGTGCACAAGACTGGATGTGGCCCATCTCATCCAGCCCCGCCTGGTTATCCTGCCAGGTACTCAGTCGCCCCCATAGCATTAATGTAGGAGAGGCCATATGCAAGTCACCTCCTGCCAGCTTGGCCAGACAGTGGTTCCGCGGCTATCACTACATCTGGAGAGTGAGAGGTAATTAATTGAACATCACTCCCCTTGGTGAGCGGGGCGTACAGCACCAGACCTCACTGCCCCCATACATACACCAAAAGCGATGGGACTGATGTTCACTGCTTGATTTGTCTTGATACAATCCTGGCTGGACATAACCTTTGGAACAAAGTGCGATGAGGTTCAATTAATTTATTTTTGTTTAAGCGTATATGTTTTGTTGTTAACATTGCTGCCATTGTTGTTCAGTTTTGATCCTGTGAATCTCATTTTTTTATATACGGCTGAATTTCTCTTTGCCAGTGTTTAATCATTTATTTATATTTTTTTAAGGAATTGAACAAGGGGATAGCGCTTGTTGGGGGGGGGGGGGGGGGGGAGAGGAGGGGAGCAGTATGGTACAGATGTACTGTCCTTTTTTGCAACGTGTACACCGGTTTGTAAATAAAATTTTGAAAAGATTAAATGTGATAAAATAACTTCTGTTAACTATGTGATAAAATAACTTCTGTTAACTATGTCCCTGTTTTGAGCATATGCGTTGAAATTGTGATGGCGTGGGAGAGGAGATGGGGAGAGGAGGGGAGGGAGGGAGTCGGTTAGCTAGTTAGTCATTGTTTATAGTGTCCAGCGGACTGCAAAGAGCCGAATCAGGACCACAACTTGGTTGAAAGAGGACTTGACCCCCGATCTGAGGTGCTGCAGCTGCAAATGAAAATGGATGTCAATTGTCAGATGTAACTTATGAATGTTAAGCAGCTAAATATTCTGAAGTTTCCAATTGGTATGTATTATTTGTGTTACTGACCGATTAACTACATTAAGAAAATAAACCACGCCTCAATGATGATGATGAGATAACGTGTCATTGGCATATTTCGCCACACTGTTGTATGGCAAGAAAAGTTGTCATAAGCAGCCAAAGGGTTAAAATTTTAAAAAATATCTCTCTAAATCAGGGGTCTCAAACTCAAATTATTCTGTGGCCACATGAGGTAAGAGGCTAGATGATGCTGGGCTGTATCAAGTATATTCCACAATGTTAACGACATATATCCTTACTAAGAAAATAAAATTCCCGGTGATCTAAAGTGAAATTATTCTGCTAATAAATGCTATGAAAATAAAGAGCTTCTGATAAACAAAGACAAAAAGCATAAAATTAACATAAAAATATTATGATTCCCACTTGCAATTTTAAAACTTAAATGTGTTGAAACAGAAGGCATGAGCAGGCAATATTTATAAATTATTGATGTAAAGTAAGATGCTATTGTAGGGAAAATGAATTTTTATTTCAAATTTTTTTTATCATAGAAAACTTTTTGACTAATCCGATTTTGGAAAGTGACAGGCTCGGAATTTCCCTCACTCGTCACTCGTACACACTAGAGGCAATTTTAATAAGGATTGTTTGCTACTGTGTCAGATTGCTACCATTTACACAATTTTATTAATAATAATAATAATAATAATAATAATAATAATAATAATAATAATAGGCAATTTATAAAGCGCTTTCCAAAATCGCAAAGCGCTTTACACAAACAATTGTAAACACAACATGCGTACAGTGGTCAATAACACGCAACCACATACACATCCCAACACCAAAAATAAAAAAATAAAAATTAAAACTCTTACTCAGGGCGCCTAAGAAAAGGCCTCTCTAAAAAGGTGCGTCTTCAAGTTCATTTTAAAAGACACTAATGAAGGACTGTGACGGACGTACCGAGGTAGCGAGTTCCAGGTCTGAACGGAGAAGAAACTGAAGGCTCGACCACCGTGTCTCACCCTGTGGTATTCTGGTACACAGACATCCTTTCATCTGCAGACGAGCAGAGAGAGCGAGAAGGAACATAGACAGTCAAAAGTTTGGAAAGATAGCTAGGAGCAGTTCCAGAGATGACGTGGTAGCAAAGACATGAGATTTTATGTTTAATTCGTTGTTCAACTGGGAGCCAGTGTAGTTCTTGAAAGAGAGGCATGCAATGCTGAGATTTCCGTGATTTGAATAAGAGTTTAGCTGCAGAGTTTTGGACTTGCTGAAGAGGTCTAAGGACTTTCTGTGTGCAACTCACAAGGAGTGAATTACAATAATCCAATCTAGACCAAATGCACGCGCGAACCAGTGTTTTTGTTGCTTGTGTGAGATACTGTGGAATGGAGCTTATAAGTCTAAGTTCAATGTATGCAATCTGACAAGTTATGGTTGTGCATTACCCACTAACTGACCGTATTACCTTGGATTTATGTATACACGCCGCATTCCAAGCATATTTTCTCAAAACCTCACTTTGGCCATATTTGTCTCATAAAATGCTTTAAAATAAAAACTTGTCCGATTTTAAAAGGTCTTTACCATTATAATCAGCGTCCAAGCCAATATAAACATAATAAAAATCAGAATTAGACTAGTCGATGAGATTCCGCTGAAACAGTCGCAGAGGGTCACATTATGGATATAAGATTGGAGAAAACATGCAGGCTGCGTTAATACTCAACTTTGCTGTCAGGTAGCGGACCGCAAAATATCATCTCGCGGGCCTCGAAAGGTCCACGGGTGGTGAGTTTGAGACCCCTTGCTCTAAAGCCATGGATTGAAAGCAGTGACAATGTACAAAGTAACCTTGTTTCTAAGGCAATAACAGTATAAAGAAGCAGCGTTGTTCTTTCCTTTGTTACCAGTTTGAAATGTTCCCATGCTTTTTATACACAAGTGTATTTACCTTTTTTTTTTCTTTTTGAAATATAGACTGATAGCAGTGGTGAGGGTGGTTCGCATTTACTCAATGTATAACTGCTCTGGTTTGATGGTTTTATTGAAGTTAACCCCTATTTTAAAACAATGAGTGTATATCAAAATAATGAGTATATACCAAAGCAATGAGTGTATATCACTATACCAAACATTCAGTGTATGCCAGAGAATGATTGCTATGTACCTTGTCATGTCATTACCCCTGTTGGGGTGCCGGGGGTTTCAGTATAAATAGTATCCCCACTTTCTGGAAATTTAGTGCTTTAAATTCCCACTGTCGCTGTCTTTCTCATTTGCTCTTTCTCATTCCTGCTCTTTTCTATCAATCTGCTATACTATCATCTATCTTCGCTAGACCAGTCTCCTACCATTTTTCTTGAAAACTCTTCCGGGACAAGACTCCTTGTTTGTGTATGAGGTCTGTTGGATCAGCTTGGGAATATTGGACGCTTTCTGCCAGGTGGTCACTAGGGCTTCCTATGATGTTATTATTTAGCAATGTAGGCATTTTATATGTATGTGTTTTGTTGATAATTTATAATGATGTTTGTATTCTATTTTGTTTTTGTAAACGGGGGTTCGATAAGTTGGGGTGAAGCCTCAGCCGTCCCCTGCGTGGGATGTCTTTATTGTAAAGTGACTGGCTGGTGGAGGGCATTCAGTTTTCCCACTAGGGTTGTTTCAGCAGATCTTTTATGCGAATTGGGGGTTGTCCGGTCCTGATTTGGCTCGGAAGAGTCCGCTGGACCTAAATCAACAATTATGTAATGTACCCCCACTTTATGGAAATTTAGTGCCCCCGTTGCTGTTTTTCTCCTTTGTTCTGTCTCATTCCTACTCTGTTCTATCAATCTACTATACTATATTCTTCTTTGCTAAACCAGTCACCTACCTTTTTTTCTTGAAACTCTTCTGGGACAAAACTCCTAATTTGTGTGTGAGGTCTGTTGGATCAGCTTGGGAATATTGGACGCTTTCTGCCAGGTGGTCAAAGGGGCTTTCTATGATGTTATTATTTGACAATGTAGGCAATTTATATGTATGTGTTTTGTTGATATTTTATAATGATGTTTGTATTCTATTTTGCATTTGTAAATGTGCGTTCAATAAATTAGAGTATAGCCTCAGCGTCCCCTGCGTGGGATGGCTTTATTGTAAAGTGACTGGCTGGTGGAGTGCCTTCAGTGTTACCACTAGGGTTGTTTCGGCAGATCTTTTATGCAGATCAGGGGTGATTCATCTTTCAGCAAAGTTGTGGTCTTGATTTCGTGGTCCTGATTCGGCTCTTTGCAGTCAGCTTGACCCTGTAAGCAATGAATAACTAACTAGTGCTTTAAATTCCGACTGTCGCTGTCTTTCTCCTTTGTTTTTTCTCATTCCTATTCTGTTCTATCAATCTACTATACTATCTTCTTCTTCGCTAGACCAGTCACCTACCTTGAAAACTTTTTCAAAACTCCCCTTTTTGCGTACAAGGTCTGTTGAATGAGCTTGGGAATATTGGACGCTTTCTGCCAAATGGTCACTAGGGCTTCCTATGATATTATTTAGCAATGTAGGCATTTTATATGTATGCATTTTGTTGACATTTCATAATGATGTTTGTATTCAATTGTTTTTGTAAATGGGGGTTTAATAAATTAGAGTATAACCTCAGCATCCCCTGTGTGTGTTGCCTTTATTGTACAGTGACTGGCTGGTTGAGTGCCTTCAGTGTTACCACTGGGGTTGTTTCAGCAGATTTTCTTATGCGGATCAGAGGCGAGTCCTCTTTCATCCAAGTTGCGTTCTTGATTTTGTGGTCCTGATTCCGCTCTTTGCAGTCCGCTGGACCCTTAAGCAATGAATAACTAACTAGTACGTTATTATTTATCATGATCCCCATCGCTCTTGGGAATGTTGGTGCAACCCCTTGGGATCATGAGCAATCTTGCCACTGTAGATTGTTCTAACCTATAAAGGGAAAAGTGAAAGCCCCAGTTGAAAACCTGTCTTGCCTTTGTAGGCATGACTGATTCACTGCGGCAACAGTACCCCCGTTGGAGTGCCGGGGTTTCAGTATAAATAGTATCCCCACTTTCTGGAAATTTAGTGCTTTAAATTCCCACTGTCGCTGTCTTCCTCATTTGCTCTTTCCCATTCCTGATCTGTCCTATCACTCTGCTATACTATCTTCTTCTTCGCTAGATCAATGACCTACCTTTTTTCTTGAAAACTCTTCCTGGACAAGACTCCTTGTTTGTGTATGAGGTCTGTTGGATCAGCTTGGGAGTGTTGGACGCTTTCTGCTGGGTGGTCACTAGGGCTTCCTATGATGTTATTATTTAGCACTATAGGCATTTTATATGTATGTGTTTTGTTGATGATTTATAATGATGTTTGTATTCTATTTTGTTTTTGTACCGGGGGTTCGAGTAGTTGGGGTAAAGCCTCAGCCGTCCCCTGCGTGGGAGGTCTTTATTGTAAAGTGACTGGCCGGTGGAGGGCATTCAATTTTCCCACTAGGGGGGTTTCGGCAGATCTTTTATGCGGATTGGGGGTTGTCCGGTCCTGATTTGGCTCGGAAGAGTCTGCTGGACCTAAAGCAACAATCAATCAATCAATCAATCAATCAATGTTGGTGCAGGTAAGGCGTGTTGGTGTATACAAGGTTGTGTGTAAGTGGGGAGGGGGTTGGGGCCGCACAAAGATGAAAATGCACTAAAAACAAACAAAAGATCACCACATAATAACACCATTATCAAGTCTTGATGCTACAATTAAAAAAACCAACTTTATTGAACGGTGACACGCAAAACACAAAATTAGAAGATTGGACAGTGGAGGTGGGGGGCGGGAGGATAATCAAGGTCGTACAAACGTTAAGAGTGAACGCTGAACTGAACTTTAAGAACAAAGCTGGAACTAATGGAGGGTAAAAACGTGAAGGAACCGGGCGTAATGCCAGTAAATGCCAACTTGCATCCATTCTCTGCAACTTTTAGCAATTGTGCATACAACTTTCTTTCCAATGTACACAAGACCATACTCTTGCAATGTATAATGCACTGAAAGAGGCAAAGTGGTAGTGGTGAACTGATGATGAACAGTAACATTCACCTCTTCTTCATGTTGTTAATGTGTGCGAGAATGAAGATGACTATATACACTCGGACATCCAACACGCGTGTCGGAAGACATTGTAAAACCTGAACAAAACGCTAGAAAGATGACTGCGTTTTTAAAAATTTATTTATTTATTATTATTATTTATTTTTGTTGTGGTGAGAAGATGAAAGCGAAAGCCCATTAACATGAAATATTGGTTTTCTTCTTATACTGCATTTGTTTTGTAGGAAGAAAGGAGCCTATATTTCATTATTACTAGACTTGATCATCCCCGTTGTTCTCTCCCTTTTTTTTTTTTTTTGTGGCTTTGGACTTCAATTATCTCTAGTTGGTGGATTTAATATAAATCATTTGATATTGTATTTCTTTTCAAGTGTCCCATACAAGTGTGTGTCAGATAATAGTCCTAAGAAACCCTGTATTGAGCAGAAGGTCAAAGAAATAAAAAAAAAACTGCCTGGGAAGATTGGAGTACTTTTTTCAGTGCTGTGTATATTTGTCATATCTTAACAAAATCAACTGTTGTTTCTTTTGTTCAGAATTTCATCCAGTACACTCCAAGACACAGAGGCTGAAAAAAACAAAACAACTGAAGTTTCACAAAGGACATTTTTGTCTCTTATTATCTGACTACAGATGCCTGTCAAATGTGTAAGGAATCTACTACACAAAAGCGTGTACCTGTAGGACAACAGTTAAAAATGGTACAAACGGATTGTACCGTTGTACCGTAAAAGCATTGACATAGTAGTCGCTGTACAAGTTCCATTCTGGCAACTATGAACATCCATCACAGCGAATGTCTACAAAACAATAGGACAAAACAAAAAAATAACAACATAGGTTTTGTTCTCTACAGTGCAGGCATTCTCGCAAATGAATACACCCATTCAAAATCCAGACATCACAACCCTAGTGTTTACAACTTCTTGCACAAATACACAAATCTCCATCATGCTTTCTATTTCAACAACTGTATTTGTCCAAACCAACAGAACAAACAAATAATTATGTGAATATAGTCATAATATTCATCGATATAATTATCAGAATGATACAAATCAATTTTAAAACCAAACATTATAAATAGAAATCCTCAGCTTTTTTCTCACATACTGTTGACACCAAAAGGAGATACGGAAATGACAACAACAGCAAACTGTTTTGAAACTTTCAAATACCAACGTTGTGAACAACCAACAAAGCAAACTTCTGCCATCAACAAGTTAAAACATGAAATCTACAGCGTAGATGTAAGCCTACGCACAAGCAACAGCTTCTTCAAGAAAATGTAATGATAACAATAAGGAGTAATACAGTACTAGTAGTTACAAGTCGGTTGAAGCATTCATCATGACACAATGTCAGGTGATTTCTCAGCAAACCCAGTAAATCTGTTGACATCAAATGTAATATAATATGGCCAATATATCGTACCATGCGCGAAGAAGCACCTTTTAGGCCTCCACAGACAACTAACAGGGAAATGACAGCAAAACAATCTCTACCAAAAGGAAGTACTTGGTATTATGCCAGCAATGAACTAAGTATGAATATAAAACAAAATAGTCTACGGAGTAACGACAAATATTGCCAACATAAAAAGATTCAGGTTCGAAACCATTCTTATCTGAAACTCCATGAAACAGACAGGCAGTAGCTGCCAAAAGAAAACACTATTATGATGAACAAACTTCATGCACATATCTAAATAAATCAATAATATACCGAAATACTAGAAGGACAAAGCCCATATGACTCACTTGCTTCTTAAAGGAACTTGCAATATTCGACATGAAAATCAGTGCCCAGGAAAAAAATTAAATAAAACTGTGGCATTAAAATGCAAAGTAACGCAGACCGTAATCTTGCAATTATGATCTCGACTTCCATCTCCAAATGGATATTCGTGTATAAACAAACTAAGGCAAAAGTTGTCTTATGCTAACAAACAGTGACCTGGGATGACCTTGACCTTCACATGATTTCTGATGCTCGTGTGATCAATTAACCAAATGTTGATGCATACTATACTAGTATGTGTCAAATATAGATCCGTTCCAACCTATGATGACACATTTTGCAATGTTTTTGTAAGACCTAAAATGACTCGACCTTCAAGATCAAGATTCTACCAAGTTTGGTTGTGATAGATGAAACAGGTTTCAAGAAATTAAGCCTTCCTAGTTCTCCATGGACGAACAACAACAAATCTTTACTAAAACGTACAGACTATCACACAGATTTGCAAGACATCAAGAAATGTTAAGACATCAAGAAATGTTCTTTTGAGAGGGTGAGCACATAGACTCCCATTGCTGCTTGCATGAGAGTAAAAAAATCATCATTATACCTGATTAAAAAAAAAAAACAATAATTCGATATATGCCCTTTGCTGTTAAGTTGGATTTTTTTTCCTAGTTTGTTGTTATTCTGGTTTTTTGTTTGTTTTTTTTACCCAACTGATATTTGTAATTTTAATCTGCCACAAAAATAAAACAATTTTTGCTTCAATTTCTTCGAAACTGCATGCACTTCCCAGAAGAAACAAAAATCAACAAAGCAGGCTTTGCAATGCACACAAATGTAGGTGTCAGTACTGAATGCGTTTCAGCAGTAAGGAAAGTTTTCACTCCTCAAAGAGATGTACAGCAAAGAGTCAACAATACAGTACAGTGTGATCTTAAGCACGGCACACAGACAGTTTACCATCGCGGAGTTTCACTTTTAGCGCTTTGTTTTTTTGTTCATACAGCACAAGAGAAGTGCACTTTAACAATAAATAATTAAGTCAATGTACAGTATACATCAAGAATTACCCCCACATATATAATTATATGACTCGTTCAACTCCTAAATTAACATTATTATTTATGACATGCAATTGACGTTGTTGTTTCTCCGTCAACAGTACTTGTTATCTATGCCGCCGCGCAAGTAGTCAGAGGTGAATTAAAGAAAAATGAGATGTCTGTCCTAACTCCGCTAAAGTCCCATTCACAAAACGAATTATCAACTACTACTTTAATACCTGTAACGGAACTGAACAGCTGCAAGCAACAAACACACACACTAACACCTTTTTTTCTCTGGTTTATATTCTACCAACACATTCAACTATGCACAAAACTGAATGCTTCCAAATCAAATTCAACCATGAACAAGGGCATGCAAAACGCAAACAGATTCAGTCTCAAAGCTAACTTTATCAAACACAAAACGTTCCAAGTCATAATAATACCAATAACCATCAAACCTTTTACAAAACTTAAATGATCAAAATTCTGCATTCAAATATTTTGACTACAGATCTCTCATTGAAGCAGCCAGCCAGCCAGCAATTACACAAATCATAAACAAGACTCTTATTTTAAAAAGCAAATACATTCAATAGATGGATACACAAGCTCATGTGCATTTAACTTCCTTCAATAAAATTGTGTTAAGAGAGAGAGAGGGGATGGGGAAGGAGAATGCAAGGTGGGGGGGATGTGAGGGTTTGATTGATTGATTGATTTATTGTTGCTTTAGGTCCAGCGGACTCTTCCGAGCCAAATCAGGACCGGACAACCCCCGATCCGCATAAAAGATCTGCTGAAACAACCCCAGTGGGAAAATTGAATGCCCTCCACCGGCCAGTCACTTTACAATAAAGACATCCCACGCGGGGGACGGCTGAGGGTTGACCTCAACTACGCGAACACCCCCGGTTACAAAAACAAAATAGAATACAAACATCATTATAAATCATCAACCAAACACATACATATAAAATGCCTATAGTGCTAAATAGTACATTCATAGGAAGCCCTAGTGACCACCCGGCAGAAAGCGTCCAACACTCCCAAGCTGATCCAACAGACCTCATACACAAACAAGGAGTCTTGTCCAGGAAGAGTTTTCAAGAAAAAAGGTAGGTCATTGATCTAGCGAAGAAGAAGATAGTATAGCAGAGTGAAGGACAGAGCAGGAATAGGAAAGAGTAAATGAGGAAGACAGCGACAGTGGGAATTTAAAGCACTAAATTTCCATAAAGTGGGGATACTATTTATACTGAAAACCCCCGGCACTCCAACGGGGGTACTGTTGCCGCAGTGAAGCGTCTTGCCTATAAAGGAAAGACAGGTTTTCAACTGTGGCTTTCACTGTTCCCTTTATAGGTTTGAACAATCTACAGTGGCAAGATTGCTCATGACCCCAAGGGGTGGATGTGAGGGTGGTTAGGAATATTTTTATTAGGTCGACTAAATAAATATTTCCGGTCGACTAAACAAATATCTTTCATGTTCAATTTAGCAAGCATAGAATGAGTGAACAGATGAAGAAATGAAAACTTCCACACCTCGGGGCGTGCTAACAGAGCTTTTGTGAAGAAGGGGGAGCGTGGAGAAAAAAAAAGGATAATAATATCACACACACACACACACACAGAGTGCTGTAGCAGACCCGGCGGATGGTTGACGAAAGGGCAGAAATCAGAAGTAGTGGTGTGTTTTCCAGCTAGATCTAAAGGATTCTATGGTTCGCGTCTTCTTGATGCTCTCAGGAAGGGGGTTCCATAAGATGGGAGCGAGGTATCTGAATGCTTGCTGGCCCCCAACTCTTGGTCTTGGCATCGTTTGGCCTGGGAACGTCTTGGCATCGTTTGGCCTGGGAACATCAAGGGAAAGTTTAGAAGATGTTCTGAGACCGGAAAGGTGTGTATAAGGACAGAAGGTCTGTGAGATATGACGGTGTTTTCATCTAATACACTGTTACATGAACGAGAGTAGTTTGTTGTGGATGTGCTTCTGGACAGGAAGCCAGTGAAGCTTTCTGAGGATAGGAGAGATATGATCAGACTTCCTGCATCATGCGACAACTCTGTATTCTGTACAGTCTGTAATCACTTTATTTCAGATTGAGGTAGACCTGCTAGTAGACTGTTACAGTAAACAAGTTTGGAAAGAGTGGGTGAAACAGCAACACTGTTGCTAGTGTTGGCAAGCTAGATAGCCAAGGGCCTTACTGAGAGATATAATATGGCAATAGCATATTCTAACAATGGAGGATACTTCACTGTGCATAGAGAGGTCAGCATCAAGAAAAACACCCAGTGTTTTGACAGAGCTGAAGACTGAAATCTGAACATCGCAAACTATAAGAGTAGTTAATGGAATATTACCACGCCTCAATGTGGGACAGCACAAAAGAACTTCAGTTTTGTCATCATTTAATTTTAGCCTATTTTCAGTCATCCACGGCTTGATCTCAAGACATCAAGCTTCAAGATTTCTGAGTGCATGGAGAGCAGAGGTGTGATCGGAAAGAAGGTGAGAATTAAGCTCAGAATCATCTGCAAAGAAGTCAATATTGAAATTTTGAATCAGTCTAGCTAACTGCCTTGTATGGAGAGTGAACAGAAGGGGGCCAAGTACGGAAGCTTGATGGGCGCCATACAATAGAGCAGATTCTTTGGACAGCGAGGAGCCAACGAGAAATCTTTGTGTCCTTTCAGACAATAATAAAAAATAATATTTATATTCTCACATTGTTCTATGACAGCGCTTTTCCAGCTCAGAAGCTGTTCGCAGCACTGCGATAAATGCAGTACCAATTATTCGTAATTTAACTGAAGAACAATGGACGACATAATCATTGTCTACAATGTCAAATCATCCAACAGCTGATGCTGTATGATCAAGGTGCTAGGGAGAGTGAAAAGTGTGAAACTGTTGTAAACTATGGAACAAGTGACAATGTTGCATAAGTCAGTAACATATTATCTACACCGGGTTATTGTCTTTGAATGACATGATGCTGTGGATGACAAATTATTATGATTGTAGTGTTTAACCCAAAATGGAAACATTTACATTCCCAAAAACTGCGAAAACATTGTAAATCGATCACTACCGGACCGTTGCTGCATGCCACAAATATAATATTCTGGGTGGAGGAGATGTGCTGTGAACGACAAGAACAAAAACATCATTTTCAGTTTGTGATATGAACGGAAACATGCACTGGCCAAAACCGAGAATATAAACGAACAAATTAATGGTGAATGTTCAATGCCTGTATGTTGTTACCGTGTGTCAATTCTGACATGAAAACAAAAAAAACATTTTTCATTATCTTGATTCGATTCGCATTGGTCCTTTCATCTCTAAAACAGTGATAAGAACTTCAACAACTTTTAACGACAAAACATCTCTTCAGCTTTAAAACTTTCTTTTTGTTAAATCCCAAATAAAAAGCACATTAAACAGCCCAGGTTCCACTAACCAGGTGACTTTGATGCTACCTGATTGTCTGAGATTTTGTATTATTTATTTCATCACCTAATATAGCGCGCTTTCCCAGCTCCAGAGCGGCTCAAGGCACTGGCCAATACAGGATCTAACACAAGCCGCCCCAGGTGCCCACTTGCAGCCTTTGGGTGCAAAGTCTGACGCCCAGACCACTGAGCACAATCCTCGGCCACTGGGGATGAAGAGAAGGAACCTAGTGCATGCTGGGTGTATTTGTATCCCCAGCACTCCCCCCTCTAGGACGTGAGCATAAGGATCTTTAAAAGTCTATGCGATGGAATGCGTGCGTGCACAGGCTAGACCTCAGTTTATACTCTCACCCAAAGGAGATATATCAATCACAGGCTGTGTATAGGTCTTCAACAGCCTAACACTAAGATGGGGGTACAGCGTGGCTGTCGTGCCCTCTGTGCGGACTGCCTCTCTATCTAGCGGCATTCCAACGCAGCCCCATCGCATCACGTGGTCTATTGACCACTTTTCTTCAATACCGAATGATGATGGTATTTTTTTAATGTTTTTCTTTTCAATGTATTAAGGGGCAATTTTAAAAACAGCTTGCAAGCATTCAGTGTGTGAATGTAGCGAGGTAGATGGTTGTTGGGTTTTCCCTGACTTACATGCTGCATGCATGTGGCTGCGAGATTTCTTACACAAAACAGAAACAGGAAGCTTCTGGATGCAGTTCTTGTTCAATACTCTATGCCATTTTCTATGCAAGTTAATATTCCCCTTGTCAAACAAAACCTGTTATACATTGAAGAAAAATGTTTGGGCGTTTCTCTGACGTATGAATCTACTCCGTACCTGTGCAATTCAAGGAATACCATATTTTGCAGCCATGTTAAGTAACCTATAACAATTCACTTTCATTTTCAAGAATACAGAATTTCCAAGAAAAAAAAATTCAACAACCATACTATGAAATGCTCTTTACGTTCAGATGTTACAACTTTACCAAGCCTCCCACTCACATACGTACTTTCAGTCATGACCGATTCTTCCCAAAATTTGATCTATGAACAAAGGTAGTAAGAACACCAGTGGATCCAATACACGTTAATGTTCAAAAAAATAATAATAAATAAATAAAATATTATAGACACACAATATGAACCACGTAACCAAATTGTTTACAGTTACACACACATAAAACTTACACGCTGCTGCCTGTCCTCTGATGTATTACTGACTCATCCTGCAGAAAATGTAATAATTTCACAGTCAAGGGAGAAGCGCACGGCACTACAGATCACCCCTTTCTCAGGGACAGTTTAATGAAGAGCAACGACCTTCATTACCTTTTGCCTGGTACTCACAAACCACCAGCCAGCTCCCTTTATCGCAGTGGGGACAAGTGAACATCGCTGTCTACGGTAGTTATTATTTTATTTTATTTATTTTATCATTCTCAGGCAACACTTTCCCCACCTCGAGAGCTGTTCAAAGCGCTGGCCGATACAGGATTCCACTCAAAGCCACCCTAGGAGCCCATTTGCTGTATTGCGTGCACCGTCAGACGCCCCAGACTACTGAGCACAATCGCAAGTGAGTTTGGATGGGGGAGAAGGAACCTGGTGCTGGCTGGGTGCATTTGTGTAGCCGGCACTCACCCGTCTAGGACTTGAGAGTCAGGATCTTCAAAGTCTGTGCGAGGGAACGTGTGTGTGCGCCCACTAGGCCTTGGCTGATGCTCTCGTCCCTGGTTCCAACCACCACCCACTACCCAATCACAGCTGGGTCCATTGAGCCGAGCTGTCTTGATCATTTGCAGGCATCTACAAGTCGCTTCTCCCAGTAAAAGCCGCTGTGCTCAACGGCGCTTCATTGTTGACACTAAAAAGTTGCCTACGCTACTATACAACGAGCCATCACGACTTGCCTAAATAAATACATGTCAATACATATGAACACTGAAGTACACAGTTAGTTAGTCATTGTTTATAGGGTCCAGCGACCTGCAAAGAGTCGAATGACGACCGCCACTTGGTTGAAAGAGGGTTCACCCCTGCAGAAACAACCTTAATGGTAGCACTGAGGGCACGCCACCAGCTAGTCACTTTACAATAAAAGCATCCCACGCAGGGCACGCTGAGAGTGTGCTCTAATTTATAGAACCCTCGTTTACAAAAACCAAATAGAATATAAACATCTTTATAAAATATTAAGAAAACACTTACATATAAAATGCCTACATTGCTAAATAATAATACCATAGAAATCCCTAGTGACCATTTGGCAGAAAGCGTTCATTTTTCCCCAAGCTGACCCAATAGACCCCATACAGAAGTTTGGGGTGAGTTTTCAAAAAAAAAAAGGTAGTTGATTGGTCTAGCGAAGAAGACAGTAGATTGATAGAACAGATCAGGAACGAGAAAGAACAAATGAGAATAACAGAAACAGTGGGAATTTAAAGCACTAAATTTCCACAAAGTTGGGATATTATTTATACAGAAAACATGGCACCCTAATAGGGTAATGAAGTACAAAAATCCATTCATTTAAAAGCTAGAAGGGCAAAGCCCAAACGATTCACATGCTCCATATGGAACTTGCAATATTTAACATGAAAATGACTGCCCAGAAAAAACAAAATGAAACGGTGGCATTAAGTAATCCCGACTTTGGTCTTTCTATGCTCTTGACCTTGAGATGGCCTTGACCTCCCTCTCCAAATACACTCATGTATGATCAAATAAATTACATCAAAAGTTGTATTATGCAAAAAACTACATTAACCTTGGGATTGATTGATTGATTGATTAATTGTTGCTTTAGGTCCAGCGGACTCTTCCGAGCCAAATCAGGACCGGACAACCCCCGATCCGCATAAAAGATCTGCTGAAACAACCCCAGTGGGAAAATTGAATGCCCTCCACCGGCCAGTCACTTTACAATAAAGACATCCCACGCGGGGGACGGCTGAGGGTTGACCTCAACTACGCGAACACCCCGGTTACAAAAACAAAATAGAATACAAACATCATTATAAATCATCAACCAAACACATACATATAAAATGCCTATAGTGCTAAATAGTACATTCATAGGAAGCCCTAGTGACCACCCGGCAGAAAGCGTCCAACACTCCCAAGCTGATCCAACAGACCTCATACACAAACAAGGAGTCTTGTCCAGGAAGAGTTTTCAAGAAAAAAGGTAGGTCATTGATCTAGCGAAGAAGAAGATAGTATAGCAGAGTGAAGGACAGAGCAAGAATAGGAAAGAGTAAATGAGGAAGACAGCGACAGTGGGAATTTAAAGCACTAAATTTCCATAAAGTGGGGATACTATTTATACTGAAAACCCCCGGCACTCCAACGGGGGTACTGTTGCCGCAGTGAAGCGTCTTGCCTATAAAGGAAAGACAGGTTTTCAACTGTGGCTTTCACTGTTCCCTTTATAGGTTTGAACAATCTACAGTGGCAAGATTGCTCATGACCCCAAGGGGTACCTTGGGATTACCTTGACCTTAGGATGACCTTGACCTTCATGTGATTGATGTTCACGTATGATCAAATAATCCAATGTTGTTGCATACTGTAGGTTAAATAGCAAAAACAAGATATATATGAAAGATCAATCTATCAAGTATCGTCTCTAAATACAAGAAGTTTAGATTTACATCGCTCATAGTTTAGGATCAACATCATTTCAAAGTACCTATACAAACTGACTTTGGACAGCTCCAGTGACCTTGACCTTGGAGTGAGGTTGATCAAATCTGTACAATATGTGCGTCTCACGCATCAAAGAATCTTAAATTTAATACTAATAACTTAGATAAAAAGTGAAATTTTGTGACAAATTTTCATTTTATTACTAACATTTGTTGACCCTTTGACCTTGGAATGAAGTCATTCATTCATTCATCATTTATGAGGTCTCATGGATATATACACCATCTTACCAAGTTTGGTTGTGATAGTTGAAATAAGTTCTAAAATATTACTCCATTCGTTTTGCACAAGTGGACGGTGGAAATTAATTTTTTTAAATGTAATTTGGGGACAAATTAGGACTCATCTTGCACAGATTAGCAAAAATCTGTTGTTTTTTTTGGTTTTTTTTGGGGGGTGGGGGGTGAGGGGAGGGGAGGGGAGGGGGAAGGGAAGTGTGAATACATAGACTCATGAGTACATAGACTCACACTGCTATGCATGCCAGTCAAATATGCACTCACTCAACAAGACCAAAACTTAAAAACATATAATTAACACTCCGAGGGTATCGTTTAATAATATTATTATTAGCAACAGCAGAAAGGCGTGTTCATACACACAAACTATGTCATTATGACAACTATTATTCAGATTCACAAAACTTGAAACAATTCTATTCTCCGGGTTAACAAAACTTGACACAAGAGTGAGCAAAACTGTTTAAAAAGGTAATGGAAATGACCGTGGAGCACAGCACCTCTTGTTCACCGATAATCAACATTTCTGGCTACATTCCTACGTATAATGGAGATTAAGACTTGGGAATCACTGCTGGGTACTGCTACTATGATGTGGGCTGGCTGCTCAATATTGCTGCCTATTTGTCTTCAAATGCTTACATTATTTTTATCCACAAGCTACTTTTAGGCTTTTTTGTGCAATGACAAAATACAGCTACATACACTTTTTATATCCATATAGTCACATGCATAAAACAGCTACCACCTTGCAGAAATAAGTAGTCTTTAAACCCTACCTTGTAAGCTGCTAGCTTACCACAGTCCCACCAAATGTGATTTTGGAATATTCTTCTACATGCTTCGCCTTTATTGTTTGTTATTTATCGACTCACAAAAGCCCAACTGTATTTCCTATAGAGAACGGTCAACAGTCATTTGAGTACGTCACACTTTCTTATGGTACAACTAGCACTTCAGACCACAAAACATCAGAAACTAACGAAAACAACTACAGACCAATCTCCAACTGGTAAACAATACATCAGTGTAAAAACTAAAACTGGGAGTAAAACTTGGATTGAACTTCGTTATGTCACAGATTTAGCTGATTACTTCACAGCAAACTGGAAGAAATCTCGAAGCTTCCACTTGCAGGATAAAAAAAAAAAAATAGTGTACTTAACGTGCCAATGTGTTATTACGAAAAAAAAAACAGCACCAACAGGGGCTGAGAAATTCTGGATGACGCTAACCATGCGAGTGGCACTGGATAGCTTCCTGTGATAAAACAAAGTCCTTCATTTTAAAGTGACTAAATCCACACTTGACTATATAATAATTACGATAATAAACAACACAGACACATCCAGTGAGCAAAAAAAAAAAAAAATTTACTAAAGATACGCAAAAGTTAAAGACAGGCCATGTTTACAGACTGGTATAAAACAAAAAGTTGGCTTTTCAGTTCATAATAAAAGCAATGGCCATCCTTGGTAAGGCTGGTTGTACCCATCCTCCTCACCCCTACCCCCACCAAATCCTCTCAAACATATTCACAAGGCCTCAGAAACGCCTTTCACTCCAGACACTACAACATTAGCTTTCTTGCCACACCTCATTCACCATCCACTGCCATTCTGAAAAGCTCCACTCTCAAACCGCACACCACAAGCTTGTAGCGTCATTATAGTCCACAGTACTAAGAACAACGTTTCCCTTGACAACAGTGCCAAGACCAAAGTCTCTGTCAAAAAAGTACTAGATCAGTACCAAGACCAAAGTCTCTGTTGACAAGTACTAGACCAAAGTCTGTGTTAAAATACACACATGCTCTGTTTGCTTGTTAGTTGATGTACGTTATCCCGTATTGTGCTGCTAACTGTGCTGGCTTGTTATGCACCATACAGCCGCTATCTACAAAACCACAACATCGCTCATTTCCTTGATGCAATAATAGATGAAGATTTCTAGTGTTCATTTTTTATGCACTTCGCAAATGAAGCGGCAAGACCTACGTTTCCTCGCGCCCTTTCTTCTAGTAGATGAATATTGCTAGCATTAGCTTTATCAACTTCGCAAACAAAGCAGCGACATCGCATTTTCTCTCTCCAACACTTTTCTCACTTCCTTGATGAAGAATAGTATATGAACGTTTCTAGTGTCAGCTTTTTCCAAAAACTGCCTTTTCTTGCTCTCACAGTCTTCGAGTGTCACGTATCTGTAGATAAACTTCATGCGCTCACACTAACTTTTCTTGTTGGGTGTGTTTCATGTACGTTATAATGATGACAAAACGCTCTCACATCACAAGGCTGACTGAACCAATAAGGAGAAGAAGAGTGAGCGTAGATTACTCAGCCAATTCAGGCTTCATTTCTTTCCTCTCTGATTCCTCTTTGAGGCGTTTCATGACGCCATCGCCGTTACCATCCCCTTCTGCCGCACGCTTCAGTGTGCCCCCCACGCTCATCATCTGCACAAAAAGCATACAACGGCAATATGATAACATGGTCAAGCATTTTTGTACATCAACATACTAAAAAAATGGCCAAACAATTGTTATTTATTATGATTATTTATTTTAGCTCTTAACTGACTTATTTCATCACTTTTATATAGCGCTTTTCCAGCTCAAGAGCTGCTCAAGGCGCTGACTGATACAGGAGCTAACACCAGACTTTGTATGCACAGTCTAACGCCCAGGTGACACAGCACAATCCTTGGCCACCGGAGAGGGGAGAAGGGACCTAGTGTGTGCTGGGTGTATCTGTGCAGCCCGAACTCGCCCGTCTAGGACATGAGCGTCAGGATCTTTAAAGTCGATGGAATGCGTGCGTGCCCAGACTAGACTTCGGATCATACTCTCATCCAAAGGGGTAGGAGAGAGCGCAGTTTTTTTTGTTTTTTTCCCACTTTCTGTATAGACCTCAACGTTACCGCCTGACATTCTAGTACCCGACATACAGCACTTAACTAAAAGTTTTCTTAGGAAAAATGTGAAACTAACTAAACAAACAAATACCTAGATTTTTACAGCGTTTTCCTCTACCTACAGCGGACACTGTCCGTGTGCAGCCCATGCAAGATGGCTCTAACTATGGAAATCTCCCTACCCATCCTCCTGATTAGAACTTAATACTTATTCAGCTCTATCAACACTAATGCCTGCAAAGTGGGAAGGAGAGGAACGGGCAATGTGAAGAAGCCAGAATGTAACACTGATGACTAATAATCCAGTCAAAAACACATTGCACCATAGACATAATAATAATATAATAATAGCAATAATAATAATAACAACAACAATATATTTTGTAAAGTGCAAATCCAAACTAAAAGGTTTGCTCCAAGCGCTCACACGCATTTTATTTACACACACACATATGCATTTGCAAGAATCAATAGTTAAGCTATGGCAAATAATAACGTCAAAAACTGCAACATTAACCAAACTCTCTTCAGACCTGAGGCTTGATGTCTGCAGAGTCACCCCATCCTCCTACTGTTTCTCGGTGCTGCAAGACTTGCTGCTGCTGCTGCTGTGCTTGGTTAGTCAAAGGGACGGCTTGTGTCAGCACTGTGCCGCCGAGACTGACTGGCTGGATCAGCTGTACCGCTTGCTGCTTGCCCAGCAGACCGTGAGCGGACAGTCCCATCCCCGTCAGCGTAGCTGCCGCCTGGTGAGCCGCAGCGTCTCCGGCGGCCAGACTCTGAGGGGTAGTGACAAAGGTGCGCACTACAGTGGCCCCTGGAGGCAGGGATCGCCCCTGGGCGGCTGAGGCCACTAGCGCTGTCATCTTGTGTGTGGCCATGCTGCCTCCACTCAGAGTCACCACGCCTGATGAAAGAAACAACGACGCTTACCCATTTTGTCTTCAACTGTTATTAAACGCATCATTTCTGCATTCTTCAAAAATATTCTTTTTTTTTTTGCTTTTTTTTTTATAACTGCCTAAAAATTAACTATTCACAAAACTCGAAAACAAGTTCCTTTTATATCCGAAACAGAACGGAGAAATCAAATGAAAAAACTAGAAGGGCAAAGTCCATATGACTCAGATGCTCCTTATGGTACTCAATATTTAACATGAAAATGAGTGCCCAGAAAGGACAAAAAACTGAAACGAATGAATGAACGAACATTGAGGTTTAACGTCTACACCCAACATTGGCGATATGGCAGACGGGGATAACCATCCCAGGGAAAGAGGGGTAGGGACCTGAATCAACACTGAACCACCAAAGCAATCATACTGCTAAAAAGGACAGTGAAAATGGCCACATTTTATATCGCCCACCACGGGATTCGAACCTGGGTCATCGGTGTGCCAGGCGAACGCTCTACCAATTGAGCTACGGCGGTGGGACAAACTGAAACAATGGCATTAAAATACAAAGCAATAACTACTGCAGAGATGCCTAGGCGCCTTGATGCCTCTCAGTAATTTGGCAACTTATTTTCAGTAATTTTGGAACCTTTTTCAGTAATCATCAGTAATTCTTTTAAAGCTAATATAAACACACAAAAACTAAGCAAAAAACTAAATTCTATTTCACTGTCAGACTCCTCGGTTTTGTGCTTTCGTTTGGAAGCCATTTTAGAACTCTCGCTTGGTCACGTGATCACCTCTCGTAACATTTCGCGCAAGCTTCACGGTTACAAAAAAGCCTCAGACGAACCGTTAGCTTCGCGGTTAAAAATAAGAGCCTCAAACGAACCTATAAATATAGGCATCAGCGGCGCTATGAAAATCCGTAAAATTGATCGCTGCAAATCCGTAATTTCGCTAATTATTCCGTATTTCCGTAGTAACTATTGTTTTTCCGTAAAATTACGGACGTTCCGTAATACTAGGCATCTCTGCTACTGTGATCTTTCTGTGCTTTTTCACATTGAGATGACCTTGACCTCCAAACACACTCATGTACTATCAAATAAACTGTAAAAGTTGTATTATAAAAAAAAACAACACCTGTGACCTCTGGATAACCTTGACCTTCAGTGACCTTGACCTTGGGATGATCTTTACCCTCAAACGACCTCTCATGAATGTCTGATTAAATAACCCAATCTTGTTATGTGGGTTAAGTAAACAGCCATTCCACAGTTTGATGATCCTATTTTTTTGTAAGTTTTTGCAAGGCCTAAAATGAAAATATATGAAAGATCAAGCTATCATATATAAATACAACAAGTTTGGACTTTACATTTCTCATAGTTTAGGATCAAGGTCTATACAAAGTACCTATACTAACTGACTTTGGACAGCACCAGTGACCTTGACCTTGGAGTGAGGTTGTCCAAATGTGTAGAGTATGTGTGTCTCATTGATATCTATTATGCATCAAAGAATCAGAAGTTCAATATTAATAACCTAGAAAAAAGTAAAAATTAGTGAAAAATGTGTCTTTTTTTTTTTAACTAACATTTGTTGACTCTGTGACCTTGACGTGAAGTCATTCATTCACTGATCATTTGTGACGTCTCAAGGGTATAAACCATCTGATTAAGTTTGGCTGTGTTAGTGGAAATAGGCTCCAAGATATTAATCCACTTGCAAGTTTTGCACAGAAAGACAGAGGAGAGACAGGCGGAAGTATTGACATTCTTTTTTAAATGTCACTTTTGGACTATTTAGAACTAATCTCGCTCAGATTTACAAAAATCTTGACTTTTTTTTTTGTGAGGGGGGTGGGTGGCGTGTGGGAGAGAGAGAGAGAGAAGACAAGGACTCACACTGCTATGCAAGTCAAAAAAGTGGCACGTTCTTGGGCATAGCTTGCGCCCGATTTCACTCTCATTACTAACTACGAATAGTGAAGGAAACTCAATCAATCAACACCTTTCAAAGCCAACCCAACAACACAATCAAGGTGGTCAAAGAAGATCAACACAAAGCTACAATGTGAAGCACTAGTAGCAGTAGTCTTGCTTAAAGAAAAGGGAAACCACTGCCTGTATTTCACAACAACATTTGTGGTCTCCCTTGTCAACAGTCACTTTCTTAAATAAAAGCTAATTTCGGGGTGAGGGACAAATTTTAACTTTTTTGGCTTACTCTGTGCCATGGCCTCCCCGTTTTTGGCATCTATGTGTGTGCCGTTGGTCATCTTGATAGTGGCAGGACCGTTGAGGATTTGGGTGAACTGCTTGGGCTGTCCAACCACTGTCGGCAGCTGGTGAATGGCGGCCGAGGAGGAAAACGTGCCAGCGGACATAGTCACAGGAGACATCACGCGGGAACCTAGAAAAAAACATAACAGAAACAATGGGTCACTATCTCAAATACAAACCAGCAAATAATGATTAAAATCAGTTTAGCCAAGTTTGAGATAAAGAGCAAAACGTCTTTACAATATAACTGACCTCAGCAACCTTGACCTTTTGGAAAGTTGATAGGTGAAGGGCACAAAAGGTTATCTGCATAGTACAAATAGTCAAATTCGATTCAGTCATTTTTGAAAAAGGCAAAAAAAACATGTATTCCAAAGAGTGAAATTTGGAGGGAATAATCAACCTACAAATAGACTTCCACTGTATGAATGGCCATGAGTTGAAGTAGCTCCATAACAAAAATTCTAACAATCGGTTAAGCTGTTTTTGAGATAAAGAGCAAAATGCATCTACCACAGAACTGACCTCAGCAACCTTGAGCCTAGAGGTAGAAGCAATAGTCACATTGCCGAGTTTTATTAAACAAACAGTTGCTTGGTATTCTGAGATTAACTGCTAAAAAATAGTAAAACATCAGATCCTCAATCAAGATAATGAAGGAGACATAATGCTTGTGCAGGATACAAGCAGTAGGTGTCTTGCCTGAACATAAAAAGATTTGCGATTATCAAGGTAATGAATGTAAACAATGTATTACAGGAGATTACGACAGTTGCTCATTAACAAACACTCCCTGACAACTGGTCTTTGACAATAGCCCCTGAACAATTGTTCCTTGGGACATTTGCTCCTTGGAAAATTGCTCCTCAACTTCTTGCTCCTTGGAAAATTGCTCCTTGAACGTTTTTTTTTTTAATAAAAATAATTGTTTAAAGTGTGACTAAAAAATACAGATGAACAAATGTTTGAGCGTTTTATGCCACTGAAGACAAATGATTATTTTTATAATTCTTTTAATTTTGCCACCGAGGTAGTTTTTGCATTTAATTCTGACATCTAACATTAAAACAAATGCAGGGGTGAGATTTAACCCAGGAGATTAACTAGCCCGCCGGGCTAGCTAGTAAGTAAAGTGAGGTAGCCCGCATTATTTTTAGGCAACCCGACAATTGTTCACGTATAAAACACAAATTTTGACAATAAACGTAATTTGTAGCGAGTATCTTTTTCACAAACAAAGCAGACAGCGCGCTTGGCGCGAAAAGGAAGTAGGCAAAGGGAAATAACGCTCGCGTATGCTTCATACTCGTAGCAGACAAAGAGTGACCTAAAAACGCTCTCGCTTCGGACCGAGCTTCTAAAAGTCTGCAAGTAGTATATTTTCTTTTTTAGGTCGCCAGGCGGGCTGGCTCAATTATAAAGTGAGGTCGCCCAAGCCGGTTTTAAGTCGCCTCGTGCGACCGCTAAATCTCACCCCTGAAATGAAATCTCTCTTTCTCTCTTAAATAAAATTTAAGAGTATGAAAAGAAGAGAGCAAAAAGGAAAGAAAATATATTAAGAATTGAATAACATACTATCTCTCAGCATTTTTCCTCTGCAATAGAAGTCATTTACACATTGTTGCAATGGGCAATGCTCTTCCAGGCATGGGAATTAGAAAAAGTGACAGGGTCTTACTTTCATGGTGTGACGGCCCCGACACTTGCGGCGAAGGTCCAGGGGCCGCCCAAGGCCCCTGGTCAGGGTTCGGGGCGAAGCCCCGGAAAAAATTCATATATTATACATAAAAAATCATATGGAGAATAGGTATTAAAATAGACATTAGAGATACATTGTTTCTTTCATACATACAAAAATCATATAGTATTTTCATTGCTGGTAGAGAAGGGGTGAAGGGTTGACTAGGTCAAGTATGGAATGCTTTTTCAATTACTAGAAATGAGCATGCTTTTACCTTTGGTTTTACATCATGCTCTGTGCCACGTAGCAGTTCATGTAGCAGGCAGTAGAAAATGTGACAAAAAAGCTGTAATGTAGCTCTGTTCATGAAGAAGTTGCTAATTGTCCAGGCAGAACTGAATGCCAAGCAAATTTAATAATACATGTATGATGTATGTATGAAACTGGAACAATATAACCTTCCTATTCAATGGAGGCAGAGTATGAAGCTGCTGCAGTCACAGGCATAGAAAGTAGAAACAGGTTTTCAAACCAAAGTCTTTCTTGCATAGAAAAGCTGAGGGAATGCATAAAGCATATTTCTAATATCAAATGAACAACTGTTTCTCAACAAAAAGTGAATGTCCTTTCCAGCTTTCACTAATACTTAAGTTTTCAGACGAATAAATTAGTTTCAAACAGAGATAATAGCTGAATGTATATATGCAAATGTATACAAGTCTTTCAGGAAAAAAGGAAACACTTTGAAATTACTACAGTTTGAAGAAACTCTTAAGAGTACTCTGCTTTTTCTTTGCAGTAGCTTCTGTCATCATCAATTCTTTTTCTTTGCAGTAGCTTCTGTCATCATCAATTCTTTTTCTTTGCAGTAGCTTCTGTCTTCATCAATTCTTGCTCTCTTTGACTGAGGTGACATATTGCCTGATGATGAAGTTGATGCACTAGCAGCTTTCTTCACTAGTAAAATACTGGCATCAGGCTGAGGAACTACTGAATTAGCAAGAAGCAATTTCTCTTTTGCTGCACCTTTGGATACTGTCGCCGGGGGTCCTCCCAAAGCCTCTATTCTATCATCTTTCTTCTCCTTTTGAGTTTCTTTTCGGGCATTGTTGAGTTTCCATGCAGATCGTAGATTTGCAGTCAATTTACGATCAACAGGATCACGAACAGGATCACTTTTTGCAAAATATTCTACAGCTGTTTTATCTTCGATCTCACTACCAAAATTTAGAATATCTGTTCGATAAGCCATTCCGTATAGGTAGCCACTTCTTCACACTGAAAGAATCTCACTGTGACTTTCACTTTGACTCTGAAAAATGTGTTACTAATGGCGGCACAAAAACCTCGCATATTCTCGCGTAATCTCGGCAAGGGAAACCACTGAGCTCTACAACAGAGTAGGCCTAAACGTAATTTTTTTTCTTAACAGTGATAGGGAAAAAAATATTTAAAAAAAAAAGAAAAGGAGACTCATATGACGTATTTTTGTCAAAATCTTTGCGGGTCGTACTGACGTTCTTAGGGTCGCATTACAACTTTTAGAAGGTCGTAAAGTACGAGCTTTGGCGTACAATTCCCATGCCTGTCTTCAATACATCCACAGTGTCCGGAACTTGCTGAACTAGAACAACTGTTTTTCGATCCTGTCATCAAGTTTAACACGCTTCGCTCTTTTGGGTGCTGGAGGCTGATTTCTAAGCTACGACATGCCAACATCAAGTGCTAGCGAACATCCTTTGTTCCATACAGGGTGTTCCAAAAGTCTTGGGCACATTTGAAGTCCCCATATCTCAATTACTATGAATGGTAGTAAGATAAATGTTGTGCCATTTTAAAGCTAAATACATTAAGTTTATTGTAAAGCTGTTGATTTTTTTATTTCTTTTCAAACCCATTAATGGCGTTCACTCAACCAGAAAATGCTGGGACGCGTCTGGCAAGAATTTGACTATCGGCTTGATGTGTGTCGTGTGACCAATGGTGCTCACATTGAACATCTTTGAACAATCCAAGTAAAAATTGAGATTACAAGCTTTCTGAATTTACCAGATGCGTTTTTATATCCTTAATAGTTTGGGAAATATTCAATGTCAAAATGTGATCAAGACTTTTGGAACACCCTGTATATTTAATTTTATATTAGTCATCTACAATTACACTGGTGAAAACATCAAGGAGCAACTGTCCAAGGGGCAATTACTAAGGAGCAATTAGTAAGAGCATTTATTCGAGGAGAAATTTGTCAAAGAGTCAATGTCGTGGAGCAACTGTCAGGGAGCTATGTCAAGAAACAACTGTCAGTATCCTGTGGTACATCATAGGTCATAACATAAAACAATGTGTTAAAGTGTTACATCAATGCGTTACAGCTTAAGGTCATCATGTACACAAAACTAGTAACAGCACATGTGGTAACATGACAGCCAACCAGTCACTCAACATTACAGACACAACTCTAGGCATATCAACAACTTCAAATAGTACAAAGTTTAAATGATGTAATCACGCTTTGATAAAGAATTATAAAGTGAAAAAAAAGTAAATACCACTTATGAAAATAAACTACTTGGCATGATTTTAGCATGGCTTGATAAAGAACCTCAGTAAAAAAAACTAAAATTAAATATGGCTTGTGAAAATACCGACTACAGTGTACCTCTTTACTAAATACTTTTAGATCCGGAACAATCAGTGTGTGAGTGAGTGATGGAATATTAGGTAGGTTGGGTTTTGGTGCACCACAGGCTGTGACTATGCCTTCCCCAGGGGAGGCGACCCAAAATTTCCTGATAAAAGGGGACAATAAAGAGTTTATTTATTTAAAACAAAAGAGAATACCAATAAACAGCCACTCCACTGCACGAAGACCTATTTTTTGTATGTTTTGGCAAGGCCTAAAATAACCTTAACCTTCAAAGTCAACATAAAAATGGAAAATACATGAAAGATCGATCCATCATCTCTAAATACAGTACAATATCTCTACACGGTTTAGGGTCAAGTGCAAAAGTACCTATACTAACCGACTTTGGACAGCTCCACTGATCTGGACCTTGGGGTGAGGTTGACCAAATTTGTACAGTATGTGTGACTCATTGATATATATATCAATGAGTCACACATACTGTACAAATTATATATAGTGCAGCAAAGAATTATAGAGACAGTATTAATTACCTAGAAAAAAAATTGAAATTTTGTGAAAAATTGTCTCTTTTTGGGGGGCAACATTTGATGACCCTGGAACCTTACCTTGAAGTGAAGTCATTCATTGATCATTGATCATTTATAAGGTCTCATGGGTATACACCATCTTACCAAGTTTGGTTGTGATAGTTGAACTAGGTTCTGGGTACTTAGCCACTTTAAAGTTATTGCAAAGACAGACAGACATTTTTTTCCTGATGTCGATTTTGGACTATTTAGGATACATCTCGCACAAATTTACAAAAATCTGAATTTTTTTTTTTTTTTTTTGGGGGGGGGAGGGTAATTAATAGACTCACATTGCTACGTATGTGAATAAAAAAAACACAGCAACACACTAAGCCACCAAAGGCAACTGTTACCTCCAGAAACATGACAAAAATAACTAATATTCAGAAATGCAGACAGACACAGGTATTCTCAGGCTTATTGCAAACTTCTATGTACGTGTGTTCTTTTTCCTGTGGGTGCACATTTCTCTGGAAAGTGGACACAATAGTCCTCCTGTATGTAAGTGAAATAAAACTGCAAGTGCAAGCATGATCCCGAATCTTTCCAAAGTCAAAACAAAGCGACAACCACTAACCTGAAGGAGATCCGGGAGCTGACTGAGTATAGCGCAGATCAGTGAGGGTAGGGAGGACAGCCGTCTGAGACAGGATGGTGTGACCTCCGACCTCCATCTCTGAAGAGGCTTCTGGGATAGGGCTGCCTTCTCTTGACATGTCATCCGGTGTCATAGTGCCTGCCAGCTGGCTGGGAGAGCTGGGGGCGGACCTGACAATAAGTTCGCAATGGTGAAAGGCCAATTCACTTTCTACTCGGTCAACAGGTTTCCTTGCATTCTTGACTAGGTTGGTCGCATTTGAAAACTTGCTTTGGACATAACACAGCAGAGCAAAATCGTCTTCAGCCTCTTGTCTACATCAGTTTCTGCGCTTTGAATGAGGCAATCACACCCACCATTGCAGGAAAAGTAGTAGCAACGCATCGCCGTAGCTCAAGTGGTAGAGCGTTCGCTTGGCACATCGATGACCCAGGTTCGAATCCCGTGATGGGCAAGATAAAAGTGGTCATTTTTCACTGCCCATTTTAGCAGTATGATTGCTCTGGTGACCAAGTGTTGATTTAGATCTAAACCCCTTGTACCCTGGGATGGTTATCCCCATCTGCCGTACCACCAATGGTGGGTGTAGACGTTAAACCTCAATGTTCATTCACAGTAACCATTTCTTTCCACGAAGGGTAATAATATATTTCCAGTTTTCATCTTCCTTCTAGCAACCTCAATCACCCCGTCGATTATCCTGTCACTGTTTTTTTTTAAAGACACCCTTCTTACCTCCTCCCCTCTCTAAAAAAAAAAATGTTGCGTCTTGAGTGCTGTCAGATGGTCCAACTATTGGGAGAGTATCTAAGCTGCTGACAGTAACAAAACTTCACACTTGGGACAGTGTAAAACCTAACAAATTTAAAACTGTCAAAGTTACCTGGAGGACAAGCCACCCCCGAAGGGTGTCCTGAAACAAGGCACCCCTCGCTGTCGGCGTCGACGAAAAGCTTGGGATGTGAGTTTGGCCTCTGAGCTGGGGTCTATCCTCCAGAATGATCCCTTCCCTGGCTCCTCCTGGGAACGAGGGACTTTGACAAAATATCTGTTCAGCGAAAGGTTGTGCCGAATCGAGTTCTGCAAAAAAAAACCACAAGATTAACTTTGTCGAAATCAGAAGGATGTATATTTTACAAAAAGAAACATTTTTACACGTGCCTCTGAAGCAAATGTCAGCAAACAGTTTGGAAAGAATCATCATCATCTACAGCACCTTCATCATCACCAAAACAAACAGCCTCCAAACACATGAAGGTTATCTAATATTAATAATAATAACACTATATGCTATATACTATATGCTTTCCCCAAATCAATCAGGCTCAAAGCGCTGCGATCTGTACCAACATACACGCTCATCTGTCTCATCCACCCTCACACACAAACACAACAAATACACATCATCACTCAAACAGGTGGTGTAAAGGCAGGGAGATCGCTATTGGAAGACGGAAAGAAATTTTTTTTTTTTTTTGAAATTTGATAGTGACTGCGTCTAGTACCACTATTCAATTATTAAAATTAATTCACTCAGATGAGAGTATAAACCAAGGTCTGCTCTGTGCACGCACACATTTCATTTCACGGGCATAAAAGATTTGGGGGCTCATGTCCTAAACTGGTGAGCGCCATCTACACAAACACCCCCAGCAAGCACTAGGTACTTTTCTTCACCATCCCTGGTCGCATAGGATTGTTACTCAATTGTTTGGGTGTCAGACATTGCGCCTAATGGAGCAAATAGCCCCCTTGAGTTACACCGGTGTCGACCAGCCCCTTGAGCAGCTTTTGAGCTGGAAATGCGCCACATAAGAACGTTCAAATAAACAGAACCAAGGTACTGTAAATTCAAATAGTTAATTAGTTAGTCATTGTTTATAGGGGTCCAGCGGACTGCAAAGAGGCAAATCAGGACCACAACTTGGTTGAAAGGGGACTCACCCCAAGTCTGTATAATAGATCTGCTGAAATAACCATAATGGTAACACTGGAGGCACTCAACCAGCCGATCACTTTACAATGAAGGCATCCCATGCAGGGGATGCTGAGGCTGTACTTTAATTTATCGAACTCCCGAGTACAAAAACAAAATAGAATATAAACATCATTATAAAATATTAACGAAACACACTCATATAAAATGCCCACATTGCTAAATAATAATACCATAGAAAGCCCCAGTGACCATTTGGCAGAAAGGGTCCAATATCCCCAAGCTGACTCAACAGACCCCCATACACAAAGGAGGAGTTTTGGGAGAGTTTTCAAGAAAAAAGATAGGTTACTGGTCTAACAAAAAAGATAATAGATTAATAGAACAGATTAGGAACAAGAAATGACAGAAACATTGGTAATTAATTTAATGCACTACATTTCCACAAATTGGGGATTCTATTTATACAGAAAACTCCGGCACCCCAACGGGGAAGTAAATTCAAATAAAAACTGTTGATGGACTGTTCATAGTATAAACATTCAAGGACTCACCTGCCAGCCCTTGTCGGCAGTGCGATAGTAAGGATAGTTCTTGGTGATGTAGGCGTAAATGCCTGCCAACGTCAACTGTTTGTCCTGAGCGGAGGTGATGGCCTGCACAATCAGCTGTGCGTAGGAATACGGAGGCTTGGAGTCGTCTCTCGGTCCTGAATCGTCTCCGACCTCTTTTTCTTCTCGAGGGTGTGCTGCGACGTAGGCGGCTGCTGTGCGAAGGTCGGGAATAATACTGGATCTGTGGCCGGTGCCTGCCCTGGGGCTTGTGGGACAGGAGTTTGCAGCACTGGCAGAAACAATACTACAGCATTATCACGTGAGTACTGGCTATCAACCACTCACTATTGATTGTGTTTTATAAATCCCATGTTTTTTTTTAAACAATGAACATCTACACCCACCTTTGGTGATATGGACAAATCCCATGCAAGAAGGGGTAGGGACCAAAATCAATACTGAACCATCAGAGCAATCATGCTGCTCAAAATGGCCAGTATGTGTATGTGTATCAGTTTATAGTCCCCTCTCCTCCCGATAAGGATTTTCAGAGAGGAGACTCTATTGTATGGCCAGTAAAGCAAAAAGGCTACTTTTATCTTGCCTACCATGGCTTCCAAACCTGGTGTGCCAGGCGAACGCTATATACCACTAATACCGCAATATACCACTAAGCTACGGCAAACACCAATGACTTTTTTTTTTTTATATACGTGTCCATCTTACTAGCAGTATGATTGTTCTGGTGATTCAGTCAATCGGTGTTGACATAGGTCTATACCCTTTTCCCCTGGGATGGTTATTCCCGTCTGCCATATCGCCAATGGTGGGTGTAGATGTTCCATGTTATTCTGTTCCTTGAACATGAGACAAGACAGGAACAAAAATGAAGAAAACTTGTTCCTGACGGCCAAAATAGAAAGGTTAAATGTATGGCAAACTGTACCTGATAGTTCCTGTGGGAGAGATGCAAGGACTGCGAGCCACAAGGTCAGGCTCGGGGATGTTGATCTTGAGAGGCATGGGGGGCTTCCGTTTGGGGGAGGGCAAAATTGTGGGGGGAGGGATTTCGTCATGAATTTTGTTCATGTCATGCACCAGCGACTGGAACTGAAGCTTGATGTTTGTGCTGGGAAACCGCAGCATGCATCTGTAAACAAGACCACGGTAGTGAACAGCAATGGTGCAGATCATGATTAGATTAGATAATCAATGTTTATAGGGTCCAGCAGACTGCTAAGAATCGAATCAGGACCACTCAAAACCATTCCAAATCAGTCTAGCCCGCTAACATTCAAATGACAAAAAATGTATATAAAACCAGCTCAACTATCGAAATCCAATCAAGCACACAAACAAGAGGACATAATCTATATATGCGATAAAACAAACCAACGTCACGTAAAAATGTATTATGTATCTTACTCTGGAATATGGGGATGAATAGTGACGATGATGATAATAAACATGATCATCATGATAATATTAATAATTAGTAATTTAGTATTATTCTTTATTCTTAATATTAAAATAGTTCATCTCCATCTCACGAGCTCCTCAAGGCTCTGGCCTATATGTTTTAGCTCTACTCTAGCCACTTAAGGCACCCAGCTGCTGCCTAAGGCAAATCATCCCACAACCTAATAATAATAATTATTATTAATATTATTAACAGTAAGATAAAAGTGAATAATTGGAACATGGTACAGTTCTTCCTCAATAAGCTGCCCATCAACGTATACATTCTGATACACATAAACAGTGGGAACTGGATGCAAATTACGTGCAGTTTTGGATGAATATATCATTATATATGTGTTAGTGATGCAGAAATCTTTAAGGAATAACTTATATTTCATTTAAAATACTAATACAAGTATTACAGTTTTATTTTATTTTATTTTTTTTTTTTTTTTTTTTTTTTTGTTTACGTAAGGTATAATCTAGGCTTGGCCTGTTGATAACTAATTCTAATTTGTTTTTTCAGTCTCTACAGTCTACTAAAACAAACTACTGATGAATAATCAGACCAGGTGTCCTGTGACACTTTTACACCATCAAAGTGTACAAAGGTTTCTGCGAATTCATTAAAAAAATAACAATAACTTGTCTGAATACAGAATACAAACATTGACAACCAATTAAAAACGTACATTTACAGAACCCCAAAATCCTGGAAATTATTTAAATCATGATAAGCATGGAGTTACCGGGAACATTTTATGGTGTGTTAGACATTTTTTAACCAAATCAAATGTGTTCAACAGATCAGAGTGGGAGATTCATACTCTGCTGATGAGGATGTTTTGAGTGGTATCCAATGGCAATAGGGTAGTGTACTGAGACCGACTTTGTTCACATTCTTTATTAATAATTTGTGCCTCTAGCACTTGTAAAATTTTCGCAGATGATACAAAGCTATATAACCTTACAAAAAATAGAGACATGTTCATGATGTTGCGGACTGACACTGACAGACTAACAATATGGACACACACTTGGAATCTGTGCTTTAATGCAAGCAAGTGCAAAGCTCTTCAAATGGGCAAAAATAATGCCAAACATGCATACATTATAAATGCTTCAGGTGGTCAGCCTGTGATGAGTGATGGCAAAAATGAGAAAGACTTGGGGGTTAATTTTGATGGCCAGTTGAAATTTGAGTATCATGTTAATGCAGCAATTAATTGCAAAGGCATATAAAATGCTTGGATTGATTTACATACATGGATAGCAATATCTTTGAAAAACTATTCAAAAGCTTTGTGCAACCACACTTGGGGTATGGCAACACTATCTGGTACCTGTTGTTTAAGCGGCAATCTGTGTCGCATTAGAGAAAGTACAGCAAAGAGCTACTCGATTACTTGATGGATTAACACATTCCGTACCACGCGATCCATATGGATACAGTACAAAACTTTCCTAGGCTCCCACGTGATCCATATGGATCGCTGGTGTACCTGTTTTGGTTTGGGTGGTTGCTAACGGGATGCTTATCTCCCCTGCGGAAGTAGCATATTATCTCCCCTGCGGAAGTAGCTTATTTGACATTTGTCGGCCGTTTTCACTGTACAAAGTGTGTTTTAGGTGTGATTAAAAAGTGAAAAACGAAGAATGAACGCGAGTGATTTTCAATGACAGTGTGAGAGACGAGGTTTGTATGGCTAGTGGCAGTGAAAATGAAGTAGAGAGTGATAATACTTTGGAATAACATTGCTCATGGATATTACATCATGGAAAACAGGTACTAGGAGTAGGACTTGTATTTTTTTATTGTGCAAAGTTGTGTTTGTGCCTGTCCAGTAATATGTGTGGTTTTTTTTTGTTTTTCATTTTCACTGCATTACCATTTATTCTCACATGTACATTCACACTTGTAACAAGTTGCAAATTAACCAGAATTTATTCATCTTTATTATGCAAAAAACAGTGTTAAAATCAAATAAAAACTACATGAGATATGAATATTTATGCGCGACTACCCGTTTACAGCCACAAAATGGCAAAATGGCAAAAATACTTAAAATACTCGAAAATCGCCTGGTATGGAATGGGTTAAGACAGTTGAATTATGACAAAAGACTGCAAAGACTCAATCTTCCATTTTGGAAATCCAGAAGAATTCGAGGAGACTTAATACAAACATTTAAAATTATAAATAAGGTTGATAATGTTAATAGTACTAATAAAATGTTTCAAATTCAATAAATAAACTAGAAATGCTACTAAAAAATTTGTTTTTAAACACTGCCGAACTAACATTACGTAAAAACTGTTTTAGTAATGGAGTTGCACCCTTTTGGAACAAACTACCGGCACAGTTTTAAAATGCTAATAATATTAATGAATTTAAGAACCTCCTTAACAAGTAAAAACTTGTCAGGATACAAAATTCATATATGTCATAATATGATGAATAACCTACTGTTGTCACTTTAATTTAAACTTTCCAAGCAATTGCAATACAACCCACAAAAAATACATGGTTGTAGAAATTGACAGGGACACTAAAAAAGCCATAAGCCGTAAGGCTTATTTACAGTACACAAGTCCCAAATGAACTGTATTGAACTATTAATTATTATAAGATAGTAATATGAACACAAAACACAAAATTCAAACAAAACACGAGTTCAAAATAACAACTGTATTTATTAGAAATATTGTAATATGTTCAGGATCTGGGTTGTTTACCCCCCCAAAACTCGTCAAATTTGCCCCATGGAATCACCGGTGTGGTGTCCTCAAAAAAACTGGAAAGTCATTGTCTGTGTAAGCGTGCGCTAATTGGCGATTTTTGCCAGACAAGATCGCTTCACGCGTTAGAAATATTCCGCGGTAGGGTGAAAGTAATGAAAACTTTTTTAATTTCATTTAAAGTACAATATTTTGAATACAAACTCCGGTAAACCCATGTTCCATGGATAAAACAATGTAAACATAGCCGCCATTTTGAAAAGAGCACATGGTAGCAACAATCGATTTCCGGCGGAGAAAAACGTCAAAATAAACAACACCGGCGGTTATAAACAAACGAGCACCCGGCCCAAACTGCCGATAATTACCGCCGTTATCTATACGCCTGCTTTTTGATCATGCAAGTGACATGAAAGTCTCAAAACACACGTCATTTACATCCATGTGCACTGAAAACAAAACATGGAGGACAACTCACGTTTGAGGGAGCTGAAGCGGTGGAGCGCCTTTTCGCTGGAAAATACCGTCGATAAACACTCCATTTTTGCCTAAACACCTCATAAAGAACCCGGTTCTTTCGAAGAGTATTTCTAAATGCACACGAGAAATAAAACTTGAATGACCCATGTTCACATCAACATCTCCTTTGCTGCTATTACGCCCGACGGAGATTTTCTGTTGCTGTTGACGCATCGTGTACTCAATGTCTCTGCCTTCCAGACGCGCAATAGGAACTCCTTTACTTTCCATGGCCCATGCTGCTACCCGAGATGGACTTGCGGGTGCAGATTTGAGGGCCAACAACGCCAAAGCGTCGTTGTTCGTAGATTGGCTAATCCCTGACATTGCGAAGATCTACCACGCACCAAAATGGCAGCTCGAGAAAAGGAAAACAAGCTGGCCGGTGTTTACATCGAGCCTGCGACCCAGAATGCACCGCGCGAGTGTCTGCTATGTTGAGCGTTTGTCTGTGTTGGTACATTCATTCCGCCGTGACCCAGTTGTGTTCATAAACGCTGGGCTGTTTTGCAACTTCTGACTCGCTTCAAGCGATAATAATAGCCTGTTTCTACAGTACAATACTTTGAGGATACTTATCATAATGCATAATGCATTATGAAAAGTTCAGCAAAAAGCCCCGAGTTACTAAAAATCTAATTTGATTCATAGTGCATCGATCCTGGCGGTTTATTTTGAGGTTTTCCGGTCGACCTAGGCGACAGACTCATGTTTACGTTTTCTGTTTAGCTTTGCAGTTGGCCTTATAACCCGCTTGTGTGTGTGTGCTAGATTGTGTGTGTGTGTGTGCTAGATTGTGTGTGTGTGTTGCTGTTGTTGTAAGGAGTAATGAAGGTGGTGGTGTTTGTGTGCACTGCGTGTATATTATATTTTTGGACTGGTTCATGCATTCGGGTTTGTTTAGTCAGCTCCAGACGAGATTTTATCAAATGGAGTCAGTGCCAACATATATTAGCCTTAAGACCGGGGGAAATTTAAAGAAAACAAATGACAATAAGACTAAAGGGTGATTCACTCGATCGATAGTATAACTTAACGCCTTTTTGGGTATGTATCAGTATGTAAACATTTTGGTAATAATTAATGCCGGTAACCTCCAACCGTCCGTGTGAGGTCAGTGAAGAAAGTGTGTCACCTTTACGAGTCAAACTCGGAACTACGGCTTATGCCTGAAGGTATTATACGCGTACGTTGCATTAGGTCTGCAGTTGTGCATCTGCGAGTGATGTTGTCGTTCGGCGAAGAGTGTTCTTGACATCGCGGTCTCCGCTATCTATGACGGCCTACTAGCGCCAAAACCTGATAATTACAAATATCATGAGATAAGTACAAATATCATAGGAATAATTAACACGTGTTCTGTGTAATTCACAATATGACGGTCTACTAGCGCCAAAACCTTATAATTATAAATATCATGTAATAATTACAAATATCAACGACATATTTACAATTAACATGTGATAATTGTAATTATCAAGTTAAAATTACAATTTTCGGTTTGGGCCCATTTCTAGACGGATTGCTAGAGCCAAAACCGAAAATTAAAAATAGTCACGAAAGATATTTGTAATTTTTCAATGATAATTGTAATTATCTATTGATAATTGTAATTTTCCTATGATATTTGTAATTATCTCATGATATTTGTAATTATCAGGTTTTGGCGCTAGGAAGGCGGGGCAAATACTGATAATTATTAATTAACACTGTGGATTACCGGTATCTCTGAAAATTACACAGAACACGTGTTAATTTTCAATTATCTCGTGATAATGGTAACTCTCGGTTTTGGCGCTAGTAGGCCGTCATATCTAGATTCTTAGAAGTGTTGTTTTCGCGCTTCCGTTGTCATTATATGCCGAAGCGCTTTACAACACTTTTGTGATCTGTGTTGTGGACTGGCCATGGCGCCACAGTATACATAGCGTAGCAGAGATTCATATTGGCCGACAACGTACCATACAGCGTCTCTCTCTCTCTCTCTCTCTCTCTCTCTCTCTCTCTCTCTCTCTCTCTCTCTCTCTCTCTCTCTCTCTCTCTCTCTCTCTCTCAAGTATCAGCTGTTGCGAGTAGACCTACCCACTGCATGCAAATAAGTGCAGGTTTGTTTGAAGTATCCCCTGATCGAATCGACTTAGCTTTAATTAAGTCCCGCTTTTGAAATAGACTGTCTAGTTTCGATCTCGTCTAGTCTCGACTGGGCTGCGATTGCTGATCGGCGATAGGCGCCTCGACGCTCTGCTGCCGCTGCTCCACTTCCTGGCTGCCTTGTTGCTTTCTCTATTACTGGGCGACGTGGGGACTCCTGTGAAAGGTGGCGTCCTCCGGACTACACCGCCAATGTTTCCCCGCGCTCTGCCTATTCTCCTTGCAGACTCTACGGCTTCACGGCTACACCTCTTCGCACCAACGACGAGTTTTGCTCGCCTGCTTCATCTACGATGCCCCCCACCTTGTGCGAACACCTCCTCTTGCAACGAAGGACCATCTTGTGACAGCCCCAGGCAGGCAGGCAGGTAGATTAAAGTCCCACGTCACATAAGTGAATAGGGGACTGCAACAGCCCCATGGCAATCCACCCTGACTTTATATTCATCATGACATCATCTCCAACGTCCCCTGTACGTTTCTAGTATCCGGGGACATTCATGTACCCAACGAACGAACGACTCGATCAAACTGTACGTCCCCGGGACTTTAATCTATGAAACGAACGATCGATCAACCACGATGTAATGTAATGTTTATCAGTTTATAGTCCCCTCTCTTCCCGTAAGGATTTTCAGAGAGGAGACTCTGATGCATGACAGCGTACTTATATAAGAGGTCAATAATTTTGCTCTCTTTCTCAACTGAACTAGATTATCTGGTTGGTCGTGATTAATGCATATCGCGCTTGCAAGTTCTATAAACCATGTTTCACGTGCATGCTCCCCTATCACCCCCACGTGCATGCCCCCCCCCCCCCCTCCCCTTGCTATCCTATCCCATGACTCGAAAGTCGTTGGGGCACCACAGATGATCATTTAACCAGCGGACTGCCACCTTTTTCTGTCTTCAGCAACCCTCATCGCTTCGCTCAGTGCCCAGCCAGTCCATTCTCGAATGTTGTACTCCCACTGTTACGATTGAGACGTGCACGATAGATCCGATCATTTTGTTTTGCAAAGCATGCAATTGTAGAATGTATTTACCTTTGATTTGACTTTGCGTTGTTGCTAGAAGAAGCTTTTTATAATGTTGATAATTTTCGTCGGGGGATATTGTTGAGAATTTTCAGGAATTACTTGTTTATTATCGATCGAAGCTTCTAGACCTAACGGGTAAAATTTGGTCGAATCTAAACATTATATGACGTAAGGCAGTGCATAGATCCGGTGACGAGTTTTATTTTGAATGGGTGTTATTACGTCATGCTGGAATGTTCCATCTTTTTTTGGATCGCAGAGAGGCTTATGTGTCGGGGACTTTAAATTTATTAAACGTAAACGTAAACGTTGTGAGGCCTTGATATCATTGTTGTCAAGGTGGCGACGTGGTGATTCGTCATTTTGATCGCTTTCTCAGCAGATATCGGCCAGCCGTCAGGCAAGTTGCAGTGAGTGCAGTTCCCACCAGAACAAGGGGCAATATAGGACCCATGTACCAGCACGCTTCGTTGCTGAGACTGGCCGCGGCTTAACAACTCTGCGACTGGCCGAGACCTCGTCTTGAGAGAGAGAGAGAGAGAGAGAGAGAGAGAGAGAGAGAGAGAGAGAGAGAGAGAGAGAGAGATTACCTAGCAGTCTCTGCTTCATGAAGCCTGTGATTTATATGGCTATACTCTTAATGTTCGTCATTTGTAAGCGCCTTAGCCTAAGGATCAAGGCGCTGGCCGATACAGGATCTAACTCAAACCGCCCGAGACTCCCACCCGCAGCCTTTGGGCGCATGGTCTGACGCACGGACAACTGAGCACAATCCTGGGCAGCCAGGGATGGGGGAGAAGGACCAAGTGCATGCTGGGTGTGTTCTTGTTACCAACACTCACCCGTCTAGGACATGAGCGTCAGGATCTTTAAAGTCCGTTATGATGGAATGTATGCGACATACAGACAAGACCTCGGTTTATACTCTCATCCGAAGGAGTAGGAAAACAGGAGTAAAGTGTCTTTCCCAGGGACACAACACAATGGCCCGGCCAGGGCTCGAACCCGGGATCTTCAGATCCGCAAGCCGAAGCACTACCATTAGACCACAGTGCCTCCCTAGACCACAGTGCCTCCTCTTCTTCATTCTTCTTCTTCTTTCCCTCTCTCTTCTGTTTTGTTGCGTGCAGACCTCATCAAAGTGTTTATCAACTGATCTCTATTTCAGGATTTAATAGTAATGACAGGATGTCAAATCACTGTGGCGACGCATTACAGTGTCCATCTGCCAAGTTGTTTACAATGTTCGTGTATTTCTTTTCCGCAATGAAAAACAAGGGGAATAAAAGTGCATGGGCCATCAGAGCAGGAATAATTATAATAAACTGATTCATCCGCCAAATGAAAATATTAACTTGGCTACTCCGGATCCCAATAAATGATGTTGATTATATTAATTATTGATTTATTATTATTATTATTATTATTATTATTATTATTATTATTATTATTATTATTATTATTTTATTATTATTATTATTATTGTTGTTTAACATTGGACAACACGATGACCTGCTCACAGTGGTGAAAAAAACGGAAACTCCGATGGTATGGCCACGTCACCAGATCATCAGGTCTTGCAAAGACCATCCTGCAAGGCACAGTGCAAGGAGGTAGAAGAAGAGGGAGACCGGAAAAGAGGTGGGAGGACAACATTCGAGAATGGACTGGTTTGACAATGAGCGAAACGATCAGGGTTGCTGAGGACAGGGAAATATGGAGTACGCTGGTTAAACGAACATCTGTGGTGCCCCTACGACCTCTGAGTTACGGGATAGGATAGGATAGATAGGATTATTGTTTGTTTTCTTTTGTTTTGTTTTGTGGGTGCAAATGTAGTGCGCGATTTTGATGACGTGTTTTAAATTTTAGGCGTTCACTCTCATCCTCATCCCCTCCCCGCCTCAATCCCAGCCCTCTCTCTCTCTCTCTCTCTCTCTCTCTCTCTCTCTCTCTCTCTCTCTCTCTCTCTCTCTCTCTCTCTCTAGCTCGCGCTCTCTTTCTTGTAAAGTCTCTTCATGATCTTTCAAAATCAGTCTTTCTTAAACTTGAAACTTGAAACTCTTTTCATTTCTTGGCAATTTTTTTTTTCTCTTAGTTTTCATTTTTCTCGAGTTTCTGTAAACTAGGTCTATATAATTGTGTCTTTTTCGGTCACCTATTTGTTGGTGCAGCCTTCCTTTTGTAGAGTAAATAGGTTATATGCCACGGAAGTATGCCTATAGTATTCATGGAGGCACGATAGCCTAATTGTAGAGCTTTGGCTTGCGGATCGGTCCCGGGTTCGAGCCCAGGCCGTGGCATTGTATTGTGTCCTTGGGAAAGACACTTTACTTCCGTTTCCTACTCCTTCGGATGAGAGTATAAACTTGTATCGGCCAGCGCCTTGAGCAGCTCTTGTTCTGGAAAAGCGCTATATAAGAACGATTTCATAATAATAATGTCCAACTTTACATAGACACGTTGGCCTAATGACACAGTTTGGATTTTGATAACTATGTTGTGTTGTTGACAAAGAAAGAAAGAATTTAAAATGAACGAGTGTGTGTGTGTGCGTGTACAAGCGGTGAGTGTACGGGCGTGCATGCGGTGTACGTATTATTATTACTATTAATTAAAAACAGCAATTGTATGCGTACGCGTAATGTTCAGTTATCCAATCATCGAATACTCCTAGCTCAAAAGAAAAGTAAACAACAAAATTAAAATTTAAAAAGATCGGATGTTCTCGATGTGATTTTTCCGTCAAAGCAGAAAAAACTCACTGCAAACTCGCTGTTTACGCGCTCATCAATAATGCTTATACGAATAAACTCTGACCATACAATCTAGAATTGATGTTGAAATAAATAGAAGGCCTCAGGCTATAGTAACGGGGAAATGCGTTTATTTAGTTATTGTGTAGTACTTTCGGGAAACTGCATTGTTGTACCATTAAAGATGATTTAATGGGTAATCGTTGCTCAAACCGACCGCCAAACTTTGAAATATAGGCATCTTTTCTTAATATGTAAACAAACCACTCTGCCTAGGTATCCTACACATACTTTCGCAGCAGCGGATATTATTTTTAGAATCAACCTTGGTTACTAGGCACATAAACAAAATGAATTACTCGATTATTTCAAAACCATACTTTTAAAAGAGGTTAAAAAAAATTCGTTGGGGCAACACTAACTGTGAATTTCAAATGGATCCGTGAAGCTAAAATGTGTCATCTAACTGGGATCCTTTTATCAGTTCCCTCTATATGACGCGTCAAGGTGAAGAGGGGCGAATGGGGTCAGGAAAACACAATAAAAGTGCATCAATAAAACCCAGCAAAATGAATTTACTTAGCCACTACAGGCGCCCGCGCATGGACACATAATGATACATGCATAGAAGGGATCTGGGTCATAGGCGTTCGCCTGTCCAGATAGAGCGCCTGTGGTGGTAACTATGTACAATCATTTTGCTGTGTTTTACAAGGGGAGGTTGGGGTGGGGGGTGAGGGTGAGTGGGAAAGAGGGGAAGGGGAAAATAAAAACACATCCGTGATTCATTTAATTTAATTGTTCTGCTAATAATACTCTTGTCTTACAACATTGCGTATGTGATATCGTACAAATAAATACTGTTGTCTTATAACATTGTGTATGTGATCGTACAAATAAATACTGTTGTCCTACAACATTGTGTGTGTGATCGTACAAATAAATACTCTTGTCCTACAACATTGTGTGTGTGATCGTACAAATAAATACTCTTATCCTACAACATTGTGTGTGTGATCGTACAAATAAATACTCTTGTCCTACAACATTGTGTATGTGATTGTACAAATAAATACTCTTGTCCTACAACATTGTGTGTGTGATCGTACAAATAAATACTCTTGTCCTACAACATTGTGTGTGTGATCGTACAAATAAATACTCTTGTCCTACAACATTGTGTATGTGATTGTACAAATAAATACTCTTGTCCTACAACATTGTGTATGTGATTGTACAAATAAATACTCTTGTCCTACAACATTGTGTATGTGATTGTACAAATAAATACTCTTGTCCTACAACATTGTGTGTGTGATCGTACAAATAAATACTGTTGTCCTACAACATTGTGTGTGTGATCGTACAAATAAATACTGTTGTCTTACAACATTGTGTATGTGATCGTACAAATAAATACTATTGTCCTTGTTACGTTGAAACGCGAAGGATAGTATGTCTGAAGCGCGCACGATAGATCTAATTGTTTCGTTTTGCAAAGTATTCAATAATAGAGTGTATTTACCTTTGATTTGAGTTTGCGTTGTTGTTAGAAGAAGCTTTGTGTAGCGTTGGTAATTTTGGTTAGTCGATATTATTGGAGAATACTCTAGATCTGCTTGTTTACTATCGATCGAAGTTTCGGGATATTTGAGAACATTCTGGGACAGAAAGAATGTTGTATGACGTAAGTCAGTGAGATGACGAAGTTTCATTGGATTGGTTGTAGTGCGTCATACTCGATCGTTCCACCGTGTTCTGGAGTAGAGAAAAACTATATATTCGATAGTGTGTTGATAGTGAGTGGGAAAGTAAAAAGTTGAGAGTGAAAAGGTGATTGTATGCAGTTGTTGATGTGTGCTGAATAAAAGTGGAAAACTTCATACGTCGACTCTGTGACTTGTATGCTGATTGAACGGGTTGCGTGGATAAACGAATCCGAGTTTACATCTATCAGGAGAATTCAAGCATTGGGGCTGAATCAACTACTGATAGAAAAACACCAACATCGAATGAGTGTAACAGTCCTACAACATTGTGTGTGTGATCGTACAAATAAATACTCTTGTCCTACCACATTGTGTATGTGATTGTACAAATAAATACTCTTGTCCTAAACCATTGTGGGGGGAGGGGGGGTGAGGGGAGGGCAGATTTGTCGGTTAGGACTTATGATTTGTTTTAGTTATAAATACAAGATGTGCATGTAGAAGAAAAAAGTAGATTGAGTGTGTATCATGTAGATGTATATGTTGTGTTTGTGTGTGTTTGTGTTACTTTAATCAATTCTTATTCCTCAGATTAACTTAGGTTATATTGATGATGAACAAACATATTTCATGCACACCAAACGTCAGTATACAACCAACATTATATATAATGTAAAACCACCAATTATTAACTATCTATATTCAATTAATGTATAACTAAATAAATAGTAATAATTTCCTTTTTGTTTAAAAAAACAGTTATTATAATGTTGACTCAACATACATAAACATGTTGACAATAATACCCAAACCCATTTATTAAAATATCATTTTAAACACCTTCCCTCGAAACTCGTCAGGTTTATTTAAAAAGAATAATTATCACTAAGACGATTTAAATATAAACATTTAAAATTAAAATTTAATTAATAATACAATTTTTTTAAGTTACTGCCATCTAACACATCATTGCCAAACATTCTTAATACCGCTGATATTAATCCTTTATCCCCACATCAACAATGACACAAAAAATACTACTACTAATAATGAATAATAATAATAATAATTACAAGGGAAAAAATAATAATAATTATTATTTTTTCTCTATACAAGACAAAAATACAAAAAAAGTAAAACTGTTTGCAAATTTATATATCGATAGATACACACACGCACATATATATATAACGTGGCACCCAAACTATCAATGATTGTGATTATATGTATGTTTTGTTGATATTTTATAATAATGTTTGTATTTTATTTTGTTTTTGTAAACGGGGGTTCAATAAATTAGAATATAGCCTTAGCGTCCTCTGCGTGGGATGCCTTTATTGTAAAGTGACCAGCTAGTGGAGTGCTTTCAGTGTTACCACTGGGGTTGTTTCGGCAGATCTTTTATGTGGATCAGGGGTGAGTCCTCTTTCAGCGAAGTTGTGGTCTTGATTTTGTGGTCCTGATTTGGCTCTTTGCAGTCCGCTGGAGCCTGTAAGCGAAGAATAACTAACTAACTTCTTAATGAACATCATTTATGTAGTAGACAATTAATTATAGCCAAGAATAGTTAGTGGAATAGCCCAGTTAGTGAAGTTAGGTTTATTTCATTGCAGGGAGAAAGCGGACTGAGGCAAGAACCTGGTAACGAATGCGGAATAAACCTGCTTGGCACTACCTTCAATGACCGTCATCCCCTTGGGGTCATGAGCAATCTTGCCACTGTAGATTGTTCTAACCTATACAGGGAAAAGTGAAAGCCCCAGTTGAAAACCTGTCTTTCCTTTATAGGCATGACAGATTCACTGCGGCAACAGTACCCCCGTTGGAGTGCCGGGGGTTTCAGTATAAATAGTACCCCCACTTTCTGGAAATTTAGTGCTTTAAATTCCCACCGTCGCTGTCTTTCTCATTTGCTCTTTCTCATTCCTGCTCTGTCCTATCAATCTGCTATACTATCTTCTTCTTCGCTAGATCAGTGACCTACCTTTTTTTCTTGAAAACTCTTCCTGGACAAGACTCCTTATTTGTGTTTGAGGTCTGTTGGATCAGCTTGGGAATATTGGACGCTTTCTGCAGGGTGGTCACTAGGGCTTCCTATGATGTTATTATTTAGCAATATAGGCATTTTATATGTATGTGTTTTGTTGATAATATATAATGATGTTTGTATTCTATTTTGTTTTTGTAACCAGGGGTTTGAGTAGTTGGGGTAAAGCCTCAGCCGTCCCCTGCGTGGGATGTCTTTATTGTAAAGTGACTGGCGGGTGGAGGGCATTCAATTTTCCCACTAGGGTTGTTTCAGCAGATCTTTTATGCGGATCGGGAGTTGTCCGGTCCTGATTTGGCTCGGAAGAGTCCGCTGGACCTAAAGCAACAATCAATCAATCAATCAATCAATCAATGACCGTCAAGGGCGGATCTTGGGGGGGTGCAACGGGTGCACGTGCACCCCCCCACGGACGACACAAAAAAAAAAAAAAAAAAAAAAAAAAAAAAGAAGAAGAAGAAAGAAGAGGAAAAAGAAAAAGAAGAGGAAGAAGAATATTCAGAATATCCATAATATTCATAATAATCATCATGCTAATAATCATCATGCTAATCATCATCATCATCAGCAGCAGCAGCATAATGATAACGATAATAATAATAATAATAATAATAATAATAATAATAATAATAATAATAATAATAATAATAAAAGGAAGAAGAAGAAGAAGAAGAATAGAGGACAATAATAATAATAATAATAATAATAATAATAATAATAATAATAATAATAATAATAATAATAATAATAATAATAATAATAATAATAATAAAGGACAATAATAATAATAATAATAATAATAATAATAATAATAATAAGAAGAAGAAGAAGAAGAAGAAGAAGAAGAAGAAGAAGAAGAAGTCCTTTTCAGGTAAAAGCTTTGTGTCATTTTCTTAAAATGTATATTTACAGCAGTTATAGCAACAGCTTGATCTAAGTACAATTAGGTAGCAACTCAACAACAAAAGAAAGTGTAACACATGTATGTCAGGGCGTTTTGCCCATAAACTGCTGTTTTGAAAGAATAACTGTTATTTGCTATGAATCTGAGGTAAGATACAAAAACTTCTCTCTATCCCCCCCCCCCACCCCCAAAAAAAAAAACCCAAAAAAAAGTGCACCCTCCCGCGTGAACTTGCTGATCCGCCCTTGAATGTTGTTATGTATATTGTCTTGTATTTCAGAATCAACGTCCTCTTGTAATTTCTCAAAGAGGTGATTGTTTTATTGTACATTTTCATGGAATGACCTCTTGGTTTTTTTGTGCCTGACGTTTCTGTTGCACTTGATATATCTGAAAGTGATTGGGAGGAACGTGAAACTGGGGCATCTTCTTTTTGTATTGAGGTGGAAAGACCAGAGTTGCGTTTCTGTTTGTGTCGCAGCTGCAATGCGATCATCGACACCTGACACCGTATAGCTATATAAGTATCTGTCTGTACAACTTTTGATATTCGTCGGTTTTCATTTGTGTCATATGTCATATTTTCATTACAAAAACAGGCCCATGAAATAAATACTTCCGTGATAGTTTGTAACTTCAGATTTAACTTAATTGGTTGACGTTTTAATCAATACTTCTGTTTATTATAGCATAATATTCACCGTGTTTCTCTTGATTATTGTAATTAGTATATATAATATATTAAATGATACTATTATTTAAACAACACACACGATTGCATATAAAATGCTTGATTAAGTGGTCACTTCCGATGTCTGCTCCTGGAAAAGTGCGTGTCCTGCCAATGTTGATGCTTGCTCTGAAGCGTTTCTTGACCATGATGTAGTCGATCTGGTTGTGATGCTCCCCGCCGGGACTGTGCCATGTCCATCGTCTGGATTTTTTGTGGAGACCAAGCGTGTTTGCCAGTATCAGATTGTTGTATCTGGCAAACTCCAACAGTCTCAGACCCCTGTCATTTGTCTCGTTGTTGCAGTTGGGTCCACATGTGTCTCCCCAGTTGTGGTGCGCATCTTGGCCAACCTTGGCATTCCAGTCGCCTTCCTCTTGGACTATGTCTTTCTTCGGCACTCGGTCAAGGACAGCCTGTAAATTTTTTTTAGAAATCCTCCTCATAGTCTGATCAATGTAGGCCTGGATGATGGTGATGTTGAAAGGGGCTGCTCTCAGACGGAGGGTAATGAGTCTACTGCAGACCGGGGGGCAACCCATGACAGTGGCTAGAATGTTCTTGTGGACCAAGAATCCAACTCCATGTTCGTGCCTGTCATCTCTACCGCTAAAATAAAGCTTGTCGTCTTTGTCGGTCGTTGTTTCGCCTATGCCTTTCCAGCGCAGTTCGCTGATCCCTAAAACGTTCCTTCGATAGTGGTCCATCTCGTGGGCCAGTTCTTCTAATTTTCCCTCCGCATTTAGGGTCCTGAAATTCCAGGTTCATATGACGATGTTATTTCTGGTGCGGATCTTGCTAAGTTGTCCATCAGTAGCACACTTATCGCCTCCGTCCTGGTGGCCAAAGGAAGGCGCGGTCCTTGTTGATCCGGGCGACGACCGATCCGGTATGGAGTAAATGGTTTTATTAATCATGCAGTGTGTCTTGGGCAAGAAAGACCTGGCAGGGCCCAATCCTCTCCAGGCTGTTGGCCACAGCCGATATCCACGAATACAGTGTGGCTCGCCTTGGCCCCGAGCACGTGGTCGTTGAACCTGTAGTAACATGAGGTTCCTCCGTCCTGGCCGGTGACTTCTGTAAAGAAGACTTTCGCCCAGTGATGCCGTGCTGACATCACCCCTGTTAGTCGCCTCTTATGACACGTCTGGAAACGTTGGGTCTATTCTAATCAGTGCCCGAACCCACAGGGTCAATACACATATCAATTTAACAATATGAATTTTACTTAACAATCTAAATTTTAATAAACATTCTGAATCGACCTGATAAACTAAAATGCAACGTCCTTGACCGCTGTGCCCGCACGTGCAAGACAGACAGAGGCAGTAGATAAGTATGCTATATATGTCATTCTGACCTTTCATTGATCCGACACTGCTTGCATAGTTTAGCTGTGAAAAAAAAATCAGCACTGACCAGTTTCCACACTATTGAAAGCTGGCAGAAAAGTAGACCCTCGATACTTTACTCAACCTTCTTTTCTGTTCTTTTTTCTTTTTTTCTCTCCAATGACAAATGAGAAGCTGCAGGAGGCCTCCCTTCTATCAGGGCCAGAAATGTGAGGCTGGCGCCCAGCACCAAGCTCTACCATCGATACCTCCATCGTTGGGGTTTGTCATCACGCAGTGCTAAAGCGACTGTAAATGTACAAGCTTTTGCGATCGTTTAGTCTTTGATCTGCACGACGACGATGATGATAGAGATGATGATGATGATGATGATGATGATGATGATGATGATGATGATGATGATGATGATGATGATGATGATGATGTGTGCGTATTATGTGCTTTTTGTTTTATGTTACGATGATGTAAGCTTACACTTGTGCCAATTCTTCCTTGAGTAATTGTATCGTATTGTACTGTATTGATGAGGATGATGATGATCATGACGTATTTGCTGAAAAACAATGTATCAATGCTAGAATATATTTATCACGAGACTTTATATGCTAGCAACAAGGAGTACTAAAGTACTTTCGCTTTCGCCTACATATCATTTGACTCGGCTTGTAAACATTACCTATCTGCCCTTAAAAATAAGAATACACACTTATCGAGCCTACTTTTTTGCTGAGTTTGCGCAGTGAGTTACTTATAATTTTTTTAATTCTTCTTCTGTTGACAAAAACGAAGCAGCTATTTGTAAATAACATCATTTAATGTTCTTTCTGTTTGTACGCCTGGGTTTGTTTACGTACAGTAATAAAATCCAGTTAAAAACATCAAAGTAGTTTTGCCTCGGTCCCTGAAAACTGGATTAGGCCCATAAACCTACGATCGACAACTCGCTCAGGAACATCTCTTCCCAAACCACTGCGAGTTATCCCTTCAACAACCAACAGATGGCGCGCTGCTGATTGGTCGCCATGTTGGTTGCTAGTAACAACTTCAACAAATTTGAGAGGCTGTCTGCAGTGGTTGCGACAACCGAGTTTTCTTCAAGTGGGTGGTTATCGATCCATCTGAACAGTTCAGAATGGATGAAAATCAACAGATGGACACTTTGGATATAAGGCGTATCATTGGTTTCAATGGTATGTTGTTTAATTTAACTTTACCTTTTTTTGTGAAAATGAAAGAAAACAGCCGGTGCCACGACTGCTGAGAATCTCAGTGAGATAAATCAAACTGTTGCATGATTGTGCAGACATGTCGGATATCGTTTCTATAGAGGTTGATATTGTTGTGAAGTGTGTTATTTACTGCACCTATTTGACATTAATTCATAAAATAAACTAAAACTAATACTCTTCATGGGAGGTCACCTAGGCATCAAGAAGACGTCGGACAGAATCCAGGCGGTGTTCTACTGGCCAGGACTTCATGAGGACGTTAGCCGTTTCTGCCGATCATGTGACATTTGCCAGAAGACCATACCTCGAGGAATATTAATTCATAAAATAAACTAAAACTAATACTGTGGACCTTGCCTTTATATTAGGGCCATGAATTTATAAATCATGCGCTTCCCCCAGTTGCAAAGATAACCGACATTGGTTCCTGCAACTATACGACCAGATCCAGATCCAGACTCGCAAATTTAAGAAGTATTTTACAAATGGAGTTGTAATCCTCTGGAAAATAACCTGACTGTCGAGGCTGTGGATGCTAAATCACTCAATGTGTTCAAGAACTGTATAGGCAAGTATTTAAGGATAGCATGCATCTACTCCACCAAAATGGAGTCTAAAAGGTTCTAAATTGGTAGGCACTAAAGCTAGGGGTATGGGTCTTAAATTGAGACCCTTATCAAAATCGGGTCGTTATTTTCTCCGAAATCCCCCGAAATCTAACGAAGTCCCCCAAAATCTACCAAAATCTCCCGAAATCCCCTGAAATCTACCAAATATTTTCTCCAAAATCCCCTGAAATCTACCGAAATCCCTCCAAATCTACCGAAATCCCCCCAAATCTACCGAAATCCCCTGAAATCCACCGTTATTTTCTCCGAAATCCCCCGTTATGTTAGCCTATATACTGAACTATGCTATGCTCTGTTATGCTATGTTATGTTACGTTAAACTACTAAAACAATTCAAACAATTGCTACAAAGACTAAGAATTCAGACATGCCATCAAAACTTTTTTTTTCAGGAGATAAAAATGCCACGTTTGTGGTCATCTTGAACAAAAATACTTTGTCTTGCAGGTGAAGTGCTCAGTGGTCTACAGGTGCATCCAGATAACAAACATCTGGTGTACCCACTGGGCTTCAATATTGTGGTGGAAGATATCGCCAACCACACTCAGACCATCCTGTCCGACCATACCAATAAAGTCACATGCATCGCCATCGACCGCTCCGGACGATACCTTGCTACGGGACAGATCAACTACATGGGATTCAAGGTGAACTATAACTTTATTTCAGAGATTGTAGCAGATTTGAGTTGTGGAGGTTTTCTTCAAACAATCAGCGTATCCACAGTATCCTGAAGAAAAAGACAAAGAAGACGAAGAGTAGTATGTGAAGCTATAGAATGGTTCAGAAATGTGTGTATGAATTGGCGTTACTTGATGTGTGTACCTTGTGATTTGTTCTTCTGATTTAATAATAAAATAATACAAGAATGTATCATTTATATTTAAGCATCTCACATGATAGAGTGAATTGAGGAGAGGATGGCTTTTCTCAGTCAATAGAAGCATTATACAACAACGCCAGCAATGCTTTCTTGATTAATCGCCAGACTGGAGAGACCTTCCAGACTACAGTGGGTGACCGTAAAGGATGTCAACTGTCCCCTCTCCCCTTTAACTTGTTCCTTGAGAACATCATGGAAGAAACTCCTGAACTTCCAACTACCATCTTGGTGGGAGGAAGAGCACTGAGGAACATGCGCTTCACTGATGATATTGACCTTATAGGAGACCACGAGCAGGAATTCCAAGAACTGACAGACAAACTTGTTGACCGTGGCATGGAAGTGGGCTCAGAAAAGAGCAAGGTCTTCTTCTTTTCATTTGGGTCACTGCCTTCAGCATCTTTGAACATTCTGCAGGCAACTATGGGATCAAGGTTTGCAACAAAAGTAAAAGCGTGTCTGTGGGGAAAAGGTGTTGGTGAACAGCCACAAGGACATCACCATAAACGGAGAGAAGCTGAAGAGATGGAGTCCCTTAAATATCTTGGCTCCATTATAACAAAAGGCGGCAGGTCACCTACAGAGGCCAAGACAAGGCTGGCAGTGGCTGTGTTAACTATGGCGGGACTGAACAAGGCCTGGAAGAGCTGCAAGATACAACTCTTCAGTCCTTTAATGGTACTGTCCCTTCTGATGTATGACTGCAAGAATTGGACCTTGACAGCAGAACTGGAAAAATGTATTCAGGCCTTTGAAATGAAGTGCTATCGCAGAATGCTGCAAATTGCCTGGTGTGAACACAAGGCCAATGAGTATGTCGGGAACCTGGTCACATCATTTGCGGTCCCTCTGGAACCACTCCTTGCCATCATAAATAGAAAGTTAGCATCGTGACATGGCTCGACACCCTTGCAAGAACCATAATGCAAGGAACTGTGAAGGAGGCAGGGTCAGAAGAATACAAAGAAAGAACTGGACAGATTATGTTAAAACATGGGCGGCGCTGGACACTTCAAGCTTCTTGACAACAGCAACAGACAGACTGGTAAAGGTAAAGGTAAAGGTAGTCCCATAGCCTTGTGGCCGTAGGGGAGCATGATGTTGGAGATCACACTTATCTTGGGCCAGCGTAATGAGGGTGATGCCCATCTCTCTCCCACACTGCTTTACCTTCCCCACCCTTAAGAGAGTAGGTACTCAGTCACAGTTGAGTCAACTGGGGGCGCTGTTATTTGTCGCTTCACGTTTTGCGGTCACCCATCCAAGTACTAACCGCACTGGACGATGCTTAACTTGCGACACAGTAGTGAGTGCTCCAACCACTGCGCTATCCGACACCCCTGTACAGACAGACTGAAGTAGTGAAAACTCTCCACAACAGTATCCCTCATTTCTCCCCTCACGAACCCCAACGTTGTCTTCATTCTTCCTCACAACAACGGTTAAGACTTCCAAGTGTGAAGTCTGGCAACACCAATAAGAAAACATTTGGCTATCGGGCCTTCTCCAACACAGCTCCAATGCTATGGAATGGTCTTCCCATGACCTTGAAACAATCAACTCTGTGGCGGTTTTTAAGAGAGCCTTGAAAACGCTCTTTTTCACATCTACCAAATAAACGTTTAAGAAATCAGCTGTACATAGTTTTTGTCTGATGGCCACATCTTAATCTCTTGTTTCCTCTCCACAAGCGCAATGAGCATGAACCTTGTAATCGTGGATACCTGCGCTATACAAGTCTACATCATCATCATCATCATCATCATCATCATCATCATCATCATCATCATCATCATCATCATCATTTCTCCCTAATGGCCCAACAGGCTGAGGGATTCAAGAGATTAGATAGGTGCTAGATCTGAGATGCTCAGTGTACTTTTTAATGTAATTTATTTGTGTCAGTAGTTGTAACATGTAGACTAGTCATCATTTGTTAATTTTAATTTTCTGATTCTATTGATTAAAAAGACATTTTATGTTTTTACTATTGTCTAAATTATTGGACTAATAAATTTCTTATGTCTTGTGTCTTACGTTATATGTTTTTGTTGCTAGGCATCTATCAAGCTGTGGGACTATGAAGCGAAGAAGTCCATCAAGGACTGGACATTGCACAAGGTCAAAGTGGAAGCTCTCGCTTTCACCACCAATGGCCAGTACCTCCTCAGTTTGGGTGGTCGCGACTGTGGCGCGTAAGTTTAGTTTTCTTGTGTGTTTTATTAAATTTGTTTGTTTTGAATTATCTTATCCCTGTCCTATCCTATCCCGTAACTCGAAAGTCGTTGGGCACCACAGATGATTGTTTAACCAGCGTACTCCATCTTTCTCTGTCCTCAGCAACCTTCAAACCTTCAGTGCCAAGCCAGTTCATTCTTGTCCCCCTACCTCTTTTTCTGTCTCCTTCTCCTCCTGCCCCCTTGCACTGTGCCTTGCAGGATGGTCTTTGCAAGGCTTGATGCTTTGATGATGCAGGCATCCCATCGGAGTTTCTGTTTCTTCACCGCTGTGAGCAAGCCAATGGCTTGTGTGATGGTTTGTCGGACTTTGTCGTTGATGGTGTGCTGAGTAGGCCTATAGGAAACGCCCAGAAGTCTTCTGAAGCACCTCATCTCTATGTTTTTTATTCTTCGTTGTAGGTCTACAGTGAGGGTCCATGTTTCACAAGAGTACAGGAAGATGGAGATGACAAGGGAGCGCAGCAACCTTATATCTTGGACTGTAGATTGATGGTCCTGTCTTTCCAAATGGCTTCAATTTTGTCAGGGCAGAAGTTGTTTCCTGTCCTCCACAACAGCTCCATCAGGAACTGGTTCAGAACAACAGTCTGCGTGCATTAAGGATGCCCACTCTCTCCAACATTCTTCAACATCTTTCTGGAGCGCATCATGTCAGATGCCTTTACAGATCATGAAGGCACAGTCAGTATAGGGCTTAGAGCAATCTCCAACTTCCATTTTAATTGTAGATGACATTGATGGATTGGCTGGAGAGGAACAAAAACTTGAGCCTATGGAATGTAAATAAGTGCAGGAAAGACCAAAATAATGACCAACAACCCCAATGGCATCAACACGAACATCAAAGTCCAAGGCCAATCACGCAACACAGTGCTCAGCTTAAAATATTTAGGAGCAATTGTATTAGACAATGGTTTTGAATTATGGACTGGTTTAATTGGTTGATCTGGGTTTAGTTTAATGAATTATTGAATGTTGGATGGTCAGTGTGTCTAGGCTGGTTGTGGATTATAATATATATTACCAACAGGCACCCTGTGATCTGGGTGTTTGAGACAGTAGCATGCAGCAAGTAGGCGCCTCACTTGGCTTGAATTAGATCCTGTATTGATCAGTCAGTGCCTTGGGCAGCCCTTGAGTTGGAAAAACGCTATTTATTTAACAACAGTTACATAAATAATAATCATGAAAGTTTGGATACAAAATCAAGTAAAGTGTCATATACTTTACAAAATATGCAACAACAACAAAAAAGAAAGAAAAAAAGTGAATTCCTATGTACAATGGTTAAATAAAAATGTGAATCTGATTGTATAATATTATTAGCTCCACGAACACTGATTTGACTGATTTTATTTATTCCAGAGTGGTGGTGTGGCACTTACAAAGCGGAGAGGCTCTTTGCGGATCTCCAGCCCAGGTAGAGAGCGCCGGCATCACCAAGTGTCTCTCCACCTCTTCCTGTGACGACAACTGCTTCGTCACTGCAGGAAAGTAAGAACGCGACACCCCAAACAAATTCAGTTTAATATGCCGTCCTTTCCCATGTAAGACCTAATAAATATAGTGTTGTTGTTTTTTTTCAATTTGTTTTGAAACGTTTGACACAAAAATTGTTTTGTTCAAAGCCACATATTTCAATGCGCAGTTTCAAAGGGTCACCCTTAAAGTGCAATTTTTAGTTACTTGTGATTTATTTTCCAGTCGAATTATTGGGGAGTTTGTGGGGTTTTGTTTGATTTTTTTCTTTCATATTTTGTGGAAAATGCTATGAGTTTTTGACAAAAGAAATATGAGAGCTTTTTTCCAACATGGCTGAGTTTTGACAGAAGATGGACATTGGACAACAAGCATAAGGGAAATAACCTTGCCTAAAATTGAATGTGAGCATAATTGAGTTACAATTAAGGTCTTTCACAAACTGTTACGATATGTGTATTACTGATAATGTTTAATTTTTAAATTTTAATATTTGTTGTTATTGTTTTAAAATGTTGAGTCCGTACTTGTGTGATTTGTAGTGGTGTGAATCAACATTTGTAGCATTTGTGGGGGATAGTTTGTGTTGAAGATGTAGTTGAATAACAATGAACATCCGTCTTGCTCCCCTTTCAGCAACACTCTGCGCGTTTGGCAGGTGGACTTCTACAACAGAAAAATCCGCCCCACCGATGTCAAGCTGGGCGGAGGCCTCAAACGTGATGTCACCTGCCTTGAGGTCAGTCATTTTTTTCAACAGTGCAATGTTCAAAACACTTTTTTTTTCTTTCAAGCAGCATTCCACGCAGTATATCCATTTAGAATCAGAATCCTTATTTATCCCATAAATACATTTTATTATTTTATATTGTGAGAACAGCCTACGTGCAACTGCTTCCCTTATTTTAATGTTACTTTGTTTTACAATTGTACTTATTAGAGTACAGTTTGCACTCACTAAACAATACTGGGACTACAGTAGGTAAAGGTGCTGGCACAACATTGGAAGCTCCGTTAGCAAGATTATATTTTCAATATTTATGATACAATTGTTTGATTTTGTCCACCTGTGTCTAGATGGCTGACCATTCGCCTGACTACCCCTTCTTCTTCTGTGGAACGACGACGGGCGACATCATGGTGATCAACATCAAGTTCTGCCAGCTGCAGCTGCTGGTCCCCACCAAGGAAAAGTTCAGCCTGGGCGTCACGGCCATCTCTCTCATCCACTACCAGCACAGCACTTTCGACTTCCTGATAGGCACTGGCGATGGCTTGGTGGGCCGATACGAGATGAAGGTCTCCATAGACAAGAAGAATCACCTCTCTGCCACCTGGAAGCACCACGCTAACGTCAAGTGAGGGGATGGAAGAGTTTTGATGTTGTAATATAGTTTACTGGGTAGTGGTTTGGCTTTTCTTTATGTGTGTGTGTGTATCTGTGTGTTTGTGTTTGTGTGTGGTTTCTCTGAGACTTTCTATGACACACATTACTTACAGGGTTCCAAGATAATGCATTTCAGCGTCTCAGATCCTTTTCGAATTCACAGTGACTATTGCCCCCTACTCCTATCTTTCAATAAAATAAGATTAAATCCCCCAATATAACCTCTGTCAAAAAAAGTACAGTTTAAATATGAATCAATAAATTCGTTTCTTTATTTGCCTATTAATAGTATCAAGGTTGATTCTAAAATAGCATTGCATACGAAAGTTGTAAAGTAGGCACAGTTGGTTGTTGCACAACATAGGTGTCTTGATTACCATTCAAAGCTTAGCGGTCACTTTGAGTAACTAGTCCAGCATGTCATTCTTTAATGTGACAACCATGCCATTTCCCACGTAAACTCATTGTAAACAACAAAAAAAAGACAAAACATAAACCTCTATGATACCCTCAGCCTTTAACTAACTCATTCTGTCCAAAGCACAAATAAATCCATACATTGCAGCCTAGTCATAACTTAACCAAACATGGATTTATCCCTGCAGCGAGGGTAGGCTATTGCACATGTCCTTATTCAGATGTAATTCACATACTGTTGACATCAAAGTGTTGAACCCATTCTCTGATTTCCGAACATCAAACACACATTTGTACGTCACTGATTCTGCTTCAATTCAGATCAAAAGTTTGTCACAAATTCTTTGATAATTGCAAGTTGGAAGCGGTTCTACGTACTCTGCCATAGAAATTGCAGAGCGGGTGATGAACTACTGTCGCAATAATTCTGATGATCCTGACAAATCAATCCAGAAAAAAACACCTCCACATTTGATAGAAAACTTTTCAGTAGCTCCAAAGTTATAAGATTTTTGTGTGTGCAATACCTGTGCATACTATAAGAAAAGGTCTCTGCACAGCTGGGCCAGAGGTAAAGTGAACGCCTTGCTTAGTTGGGATAGAATGAGTCAACTAATTAGTTCACAGTGCCCTAAGTCATTCAGTGAAAGAACAATAGAAATTCGATCACAACAAAATTATAAGTTACATATTTTATTTTGTGTGGAGGAGGGGTTGGAACATTGTAGGGGAAGATGGGGTGAGAGGGGGGGGGGTGAATACAGTAGTAGGGCAAAGATAGACAAGTATCTGAATGTTGTATCTGAATAGTAAGGCATACCATTTTAGCATGACTTACCCACTGTTTTAGTGCTAAGGCGGGAAGAAAAGCGTTCATCATGATACGATAGCAGGGCGTTTGTTCAGACTGAAAAATGTCAAGATTTTGCATTAGAAGAAAACATTCTGATTCAGATTCTTTATTATGCATAAAGCGAGGCACATACTAAACAATTATATCACAGTGATACAGGACCAGAAGGAGTTTATGGTCTAAAAATGTGTATAGAAAATCTGGTCCTTCTGTTTACAAACCTACATTGTGATTTCAGACCCTGGATGGACTCAAAATTGAAGAAGAGAAGTGCCATCACTTCCATTGCTAAAAGAGGCTTGGGACACATGGTAAGATTTTCTGCAATTTCCATGTCTATAGTTTTATCACATTTCAACAGTTTTATTTAAAAATAATTTAACAAAATATATATATATTATGTGTGATTTTAACTTCCTTCCAAGATCTAGTGTACACAATGTATAGTTTGCTGAAGTGAGGTTTAAATCCAGATACCAGAATATAAAGCATGCAATCTGAACTACTGCATGAACCGCTCTTTCTATTTACCATTATATATTATTTATTTATTTATCTGTTTGTACTTTTACTGTTTTTTGACTCACATGCACAGCAAGGTGAGTCTATATACTCACCCATCAAACACAATGTCCAGATTTTTGAAAATCTGTGCAAGATGAGTCCTCAATAGTCCCAAAATACTATCGAAAAAAAGTTTTCGTCAGTCAGTCTGCCGACTGTCTCTGGCAAAATGTTACAGTGGCTAAGTACTCAGAGCCTATTTAACTATTACAACCAAACTTGGTAAGATGGAGCATACCCACGAGACCTCGAAAATAATCAGTGAATGAATTACTTCACTTCAAAGTCAAGGTCACGGTCATCAAATGTTAGTAAAATAATTTCAATTTTTCACAAAATTTAACTTTTTTCTTCTTCTAATTTATTAATATTGAATTTATGATTCTTCGATGCATGATAGATATCAATGAGACACACATACTATGCAAATTTGGTCAACCTGACTCCAAGGTCAAGGTCACTGGAGCTGTCCAAAGTCAGATTGTATTGGTTCTTTGATGTGACCTTGAGAGGTATAAAGTCCAAACTTGTATTTAGAGATGATAGATTGATCTTTTATATATTTTCCGTTTTTGAGTTGTTCTTGAAGGTCAAGGTCATTGTAAGCCTTGCCCAAAAAAAAAGGTAATTGTACAGTGGGATGGCTGTTTATTTAACCTATATAGTACATGTATGCAAAATTGGGTTATTTGATCAGATATGAATGAGAGATTACATGATGGTCAAGGTCATCCCAAAATTAAGATCACTGAAGGTCAAGGTCATCCCAAATACACAGTTTTTGGGGGGGCATATGCAACATTTGCTGTACTTTATTTGATATTACATGAGTGTATTTGGAGCTGGAGGTCAATGTCATCTCAAGGTCAAGAGCATAGAAAGATGAAAGTCGGTATTACTTTGCATTTGAATGCCATCATTTCATTTTGTTTTTTCTGGGTACTCATTATTGAGTTCCAGGAAGTGCATGTGAGTTATATGGGCTTTGCCATTTTAGTTTATTTATTTTTGAACAAATTTTATTTGTCACCCATTCTGGCATTGTTTAGATATTAAATATTGGGGTTGCAAAAATAATAATAATAATAATAAGAAGAAGAATAATAATAAGAATAATATTAAAAATGATGATAATAAAAAAAAAATTATTATTATTTATTAATTTTATGTAATCACTTTTATATAGCGCTTTTTCAGCTCAAGAGCTGCTCAAGGCGCTGGCCAATACCGGATCTAACTCAAGCCGCCTGAGACACCCACTTGCAGCCTTTGGGCGCCTCATCAGATGCTCAGACAACTGAGCACAATTCTGGGCGACCAGAGATGGGGAAAAGAAACCTAGTGCATGCTGAGTGTATTTGTGTAGGCGGCACTCACCCATTAGGGACATGTGCATCAGGATCTTTAAAGTCCATGCCATGAAATGCGTGCATGTATAGACTGGACCTCAGTTTATACCCTCATCCAATCCGAAGGATTAGGAGCACAGTGTCTCTTTTATTTATTCATTTTTTTAAACTCTAGGCCTTCAACAGTGTTTAAACCAGGCTGCAATAATAACAATAATAATCACAATAATAATAATAATAATAATAATAATAATAACAATAACAATAATGATAATAATAATAATAATAATAATAATAATAATAATAATAATAATAATAATAATAATAGTAAAAATAATAATAATTTTTATGATAAGTAGAAAAACAAATCATTATTGGTGATTATTCTCTTTAAATGATAATAATAATAATAATAATAATAATAATAATAATAATAATAATAATAATAATAATAATAATAGATGCTCTCCAGTCTACGTGCTTCATTACTAAATCAGACTTAAAGCGCGGCGATCTATAACCAACATACACGCTCTCATGTTACACTCCTACATACTCAACAAACAAATATTCATCACTCAAACATGTGGTGTAAAGGAAAGTCATAGTTAGAAGACAGAAATTGGAAACGAATGGTATTTTTTAAAATGTTAGATAGATTGCACCCAATACCAACATTAATATACATTTGTTTAATTGCAGTTCTTTGTGGGCACAGCAGACTCTCAGATCTACAAATTCAACTACGGTGAGCTCTCTGCACAGCTGATCAAGACTTGTCACTCCAGCCCTGTACACGACATAACCTTCGCACAGTGAGTGCTCAAATAATAACTCAAGTTTTAAGATAACCATTACTACACTTTACAATCGCACTCTAAGAAATTACGACATAACACAGTTTACATTCCAAGGTAAGGTCGCTACTCTCCCTTGTCATTTCCATCTTTCTATACGCTTGCAAAACATAGACCCTTACAGCAGACCTACAATCAAGAATACAAAGCATGGAGATGAGGTGCTACAGAAGACTTCTAGATATTTAATATACTCAGCACATCACCAACGGCAAAGTCCGACAGACCATCACACAAGCCATTGGACAACACGATGACATGCTCATAGTGGTGAAAAAACAGAAACTCTGATGGTATGGCCACATCACCAGATCATCAGGCCTTGCAAAGACCATCCTGCAAGGCACGGTGCAAGGAGGCAGAAGAAGAGGGAGACAGAAAAAGAGGTGGGAGGACAATTAACATTCAAGAATGGACTGGCTTGACACTGGGCGAAGCCATGAGGATTGCTGAGGACAGAGAAAGATGGAGTACGCTGGTTAAACGATCATATTTGATGCCCCAACGACTTTTGTGTTAAAGGATAAGATAGGATAGGATTGGAGCTCTGTGCACAACTGATCAAGATTTGCCACTCCAGCCCCATGCTCGACATAGCCTTCGCACAGTGAGTGCTCAAATAATAACACAAGTTTCAAGATAACCATTATAGTACACTTTACAATCGCACTCTGAGAACTTATGACATGCCTTGCAGATGCAGTTCAACAAAAACTTCATTACAGTCCATAAAAATGTTAACACAGTTGATAAACAGTTCAACAAAAATGTGAATACAGTCCATACAAATGTTAACGCAGTTGATAAACAGTTCAACAAAAACTTCATTACAGTCCATAAAAATGTTAACGCAGTTGATAAACAGTTCAACAAAAACGTCATTACAGTCCATACAAATGTTAATGCAGTTGATAAACAGTTCAACAAAAACTTCAATACAGTCCTTACAAATGTTAACACAGTTAATAAACAATTAAATAAAAATGTCAATACAGTCCATAAATGATAAACAGTTCAACAAAAACGTCAATATAGTACATAAAAATGTTAACACAGTTGATAAACAGTTCAACGAAAACGTCAATTCAGTCCATACCAGTGTTAACACAGTTGATACTGGGGTTGATACTGGGTGCAGTGGACTGCTTGCTCAGTTGACAAGATGCTGGTTTCCTGTGCTGAAGGTCGCAGGTTGAAACCCCACATGAAGGTGAAATTGTGTGGTTTAGGGACGAGACTTTCCAGGTCACAGAGGGTTTTCTCTGGTTACTCCAGTTTCCTCCCTTCCTTCAAAAATGGTATTGGATGCAGTAATTGCACATTAAAAAAACACCAAAAAAAATTGATTGCTTTTCCACCTTTTGTAAGTAATTGGAGGGGAAGGGAGAGTTCTAAATAGTCCAAAAATTGCATAGAAAAAATGTCCATCCACTCATCTGTCTGTCCGCTGTCAGCCATAGGTCTGTGTAAAACTTTAAAGTGGCCAAGTACTCAGAACCTATTTTAACTATAACAACCAAACTTCGTACGACGATGTATACCCATGAGACCTCATAAATGATCAGTGATTGAATGACTTCACTTCAAGATCAAGGTCACATTGTCAACAAATGTTAGTCAAAAAATGAAAATGTTCCACAAAGTTTAACTGTTTTTCTAGGTTATTAATATTGACTATGATTTTTTTTTGATGCGTGATAAATATCAATGAGACACACATACTATACAAATTTGGTCAATCTCATTGGAGCTGTCCAAAGTCAGTATAGGTATTTTTAAGTGACCTTGACCCTAAACTATGAGAGTCCAAACTTGTTGTAGTTAGAGATGATAGATTGATCTTTCATATATGGAACATATTTTTTGCGTTGATCTTGATGGTCAAGATAATGTTAGGCCTTGCAAAAACAACACAACAAACAGAAAAAGGTCATCGTACGAATACGGATCACGTTATTAAATGTGGCCATTTTTATTGTCCATTTTAGCAGTATGATTGCTTTGGTGGTTCAGTGTTGATTCAGGTCCCTACCCCTCTTTCCCTGGGATGGTTATCCCCGTCTGCCATATCGCCAATGGTGGGTGTAGACGTTAAACCTCAATCAGGGATGTTGCTAGGAAATTTTTTCTTCGGCGATTTGGCCGAAACAGCCGTGAAACTTTCGGCTTTTTACAGAAAGTTTCGGCTCTCTCTTCCAAAGCAGTCACACATGTTTTTTTGACTAGATTCACTACGTTAACGAGCACCCTCCACCTCCATATATTAAAGGTGTTCTGTGGATGCATATCTTTGCAATAAAACATGATTTTAAGAGTAGAATAAGAACATTGAAAAGAAATGTTATTTTCTTAAATTTTAGACACACAAAAACAATAAAAAGTTTAGACTGTCCCTTGACAGACCACAATACTGTCAGAGTTTCTGGGTTTCACCTTAGTAATTATCGAATCCTCACCTAAACTGCAAGCGTACAGCACAGGAATATCGCAAAAATTGACAAAATGAGCCGATTCACCCGTGAAAACTTCGGCTCTGCAAGCCGACATGACGGACAGTTTATCAGCTTTTTTATAAAAATTTCGGCTAAAAGCCAAAAGATCCGACCCAAACGACATCCCTGCTCAATGTTCTTTCTCTCACTTTATTGTCCTCCTCTGGTACACAAGGGCGTTCATTTTGTGATGAGCATCAGAGATATAGAATAAAATATAAAATAATTTTTAAATGACAATTTATTACTGCTGTACCTCCTTTTACCCATGTCACTGCAGCGACACACATATGGTTTAATGGCTGTTTATTTAACCCATAGTATGCAACAACATTGGGTTATTTGATCAGACATGAGTGAGAGATCGTGAGAGGTCAAGGTCATCCCAAGGTCACAGATTTTTGTTGCTGTTGTGCATAATGCAACTTTTGCTGTACTTTATTTGATAGTACATTAGTGTAATTGGAGCTGGAGGTCAAGGTCATCTCAAGGTCAAGAGCATAAAAAGTTCAAAATCAATATTTTGCTTTTTTTTTTTTTGGGGGGGGGGGGGGGGGGGGGGGGCTCCCATAATCGTGTTAAATATTGCGAGTTCCATAAAGAACATGTGAGTAATATGGGCTTTGTCTTTCTGGTGCTTTTTCTTGGCATTCATTTTCATGTTAAATATTGTGAGGTCCATGAGGAGCATGTGAGTCATACAGGCTTTGTCCTTCTAATTTGAAATTGTTACTCCTAATGTTCTTGTCATTCTTTTAATCCCCCGTGGTGGATTTCTGCATAAACAGTATCCCCACTTTCTGGAAATTTAGTGCTTTAAATTCCCACTGTCGCAGTCTTTCTCCTTTGTTCTTTCTCATTCCTACTCTGTTCTATCAATCTACTATACTATCTTCTTCGCTAGACCAGTCACCTACCTTTTTTTCTGGAAAACTCTTCCAAATCCCTCATTTGTGTATGAGGTCTGTTGGGTCAGCTTGGGAATATTGGATGCTTTCTGCCAAATGGTCACTATAGGGCTTCCTATGATGTTATTATTTAGCAATATAGGCATTTTTTATGTATGTGTTTTGTTGATATTTTATAGTGATGTTTATATTCTATTTTGGATTTGTAAACGGGGATTCGATAAATTAGATTATAGCCTCAGCGTCCCCTGCATGGGATGTCTTTATTGTAAAGTGACCAGTGCCTTCAGTGTTACCACTATGGGTGTTTCAGCAGATCTTTTATACGGATCAGGGGTGAGTCCTCTTTCAACCAAGTTGTGGCCTTGATTTTGTGGTCCTGGTTAGGCTCTTTGCAGTCAGCTGGACCCTGTTGGCAATGAATAACTAACTAACTAAATTCTTTTGATGATTATATTCAGTAATGGATATAATTTTTGCACGATTTCAGTGGTGACTCAGATTTGATTGTGACGGCCTCGTTTGAGGAAATTCGAGTGTGGTACACAGTCAACGGAACAGAGCTGACTCGCTACTGCGTCCCCAACATGACCTGCAACGCCCTCTGTATCACCAGAAACGGTGCCTCCATCTTTTCTGGTTAGTAAGCAGTTCTAGTTTCTGTGTTCATGTGAGGTGTTATTTTCTGATATTTCTGGTTTATGAATCTTGCGTTGTTGTTGTTGTTTTTATTAAATTGATTTACTGTTGACTTAGTTTTCATCAACTTTTTTTTCATTCCTCAACTTTCACTTCTGATTGGTTATTTGAATTTTGGTATTCTTTCTTTCTTTTAATACAATGTCATCTTGTATGTATTTTCTTATTTTTCCCCCTTTTTGAAATTTTCTTTTGCTTTTTGTTTTTAAGCATAGCCAAGTTTTGTAGTTTGATGTAATCTATTATGTGTTTTGTTATTTCCCCTTAAACAATTTTGTTGGTGGTTTGAGTTTAAAACATAGCCCAATTTTGAAGCTGGAAATTTTTTAACCTAATAAATATTACATTCCACTTTTGTTTTGATAGCTTGGGATGATGGCAAGATCCGAGTCATTGGCTTCAAGAAAGAGAAGGACGGCACTATCAAGCTGTTTGAGAAGTTTGTCATACGTGACACGCACAACAAGGGCGTCACCGCCATCGGCGTCACCTCACGAGGCGACCGGCTGGTGTCAGGTGGCGGTGAGGGGCAGGTAAGGGAATAAAACTTTGACCACACTGACCATGCTTTAGTAAATATAGCGATATGGCCCTTGAGCAGCTCTTGAGGTGGAAAAGCCATTAACTATATTAAGACCAATACAATAAATATATATATATAATAAGACCCCAGTCAGTGAACAGAAATTCTATAATCACATATGCTGTGCTGCCAGGGGGAACTTTAAGGGCCTCAAGATCAAACATTTCAGCTTCACGGTTCCTTCTTTAAATTTACCATGTTGCCCCATCGCAAAAATTAGGATGGAGTAAGCCAAGAAATAATCTCTTTAAAAAGTTAGTTATAATTAGTTAGTCATTGAAATGCAAAGAGCCCAATGAGGACCACAACTTGTTTAAAAGAGGGTTCACCCCTGATCTGTATAAAAGATCTGCTGAAACAATCCTAATGGTAACACTGAAGGCACTCTACCAGCCGGACACTTTATAATAAAGGCATCCCATGCAGGGGATGCTATATGACAACCTGCTCAGTTGTATCTTTGCTGTGTATTTTATTACTATTAATGTGTTTTAAGAATGTTGCTACTGCACTGTATTATGTAATTGGTTGTAGACTGTCATCTGTGTATAGGTGAATGTAAAATGTTTTAGTCATGCCTCTATCTTTTAAGCACTGCCATTATAATCATGTATAGGCCGTGATATGTATAGTTTAAGACAACAAGCTGTCATTAGATTATTTTGTATGTGTGTGTGTGTTTGTGTGCTGTTTCTGCCTGAATGTAAAATATATTGTTAATATTGATGTGGGGTTTAGATTGTGAATGTCCGTACTTGATTGGAATTTAAGGTTGCTGCTGTGCCATTAGAAATGAATGTGTCTCTGCTGTTTGTGTATATAAAATGTATATATTGCATGCTTCTTGCGGACGACGAGCCAAAGACACATTTCTGTATGGGATGAACATCAGACAGTAAAGTTGTATTGTATTGTGTACTCTAATTTATCAAAGCTATGTTTACAAAAACAAAATATAATATAAACATCATTATAAAATATTAACAAAACAGTTTCATATAAAATGCCTACATTGCTAAATAATAATACCATAGAAAGCCCTAGTGACCACCTGGCAGAAAGCATCCAATATCCCCATGCTGACCCAACAGACCCCATACACAAATGAGGAGTTTTGGGAAGTTTTCGAGAAATAAAGATAGGTGTAATCGCCGCCATTTAGATAAGGTTATTTCCATTCGCTCGTCAAACGCCTCGTATTAATTTAGGGCCTGGTCATGTAATGACGCACACGAAACACAGAAGTAGCATAGAGTTCATTTATTCGTAGTCAAAGAACATTCACGAAAGATGTCAACGTCTCATAATAATACGTATGTGTGTGTGTGTACATATCAGTATGGGGACAACTAATTTCTGTATACGTGACTAACTACTTCTTGTGTCAGACGATGTGTGGTAAAATACTGCGAAAAGAAAGAAACATAAACACAATAAACATTAGCAAGTGTACCAAACAATGTATCAAAAACCCTTATTCATGCAAGATACAATCAAAACAATGAGACGGAAAGAATACACATACCGGATGATAATTTAGATGATAATAAACCAACAGCAATAATTTAATTTAGAGAGAATACTTTAGCTGATTTTAAAGAAGACAATTTAGCTAAAGTTACGTGGAACCAAACCAGAACAAACGAAGGAACGAACGCTTTATGTTCCTTTAACTTACACGACGATTAGGCTACGTTTATTCTTTCAAGCCTCAAAACAATTGGCGCAAGACAATTTGACTATGCTCATCTAACATTAGTCAATTCAATAATACAAACAATTCGGCTACGTTCACCCAACGAGCCTCGGTACGATGCCTAAACTAGGAAATACTCGTCGATGACCTAGCTCAGTAAAACATTTATAAATGAATTAACATACGTAAACATTTAACAACATATTCTAGGAAATACACCTGAAGTCCCAGAACGTAGCTAACTAACTTGGCATAGACAAAACAGCAAAGCTTTAAGGAAAAACTGTATAAATACCCAAGTGGGTTAATGTTTCGAATAAGGCCGATAATTCAACAAAAAACGTTATCTTCATTAAAGACAAAACAGTTATCTTTTTCGTCAAAACTTAGTCCGACAAATTGTGACGACAATTAGCTTTAATCAAGCCAAGACGTTCAGCATAATCAGCGCACTATGACTGACCACAAGCTAAAAACAAATAAACTTGACTTGTCATTTACAAATCCTGAACAAAGTGTTCACCTCAATAATTCTTCTGACAAAGACCAAGTTCTAAATCAAAACGAATTCTATTAAGCATTAGAAAATCAAAAGCTTAAAGAATATCAGAATCAAATCAATTTGCAGAAAAGGCATGAAATCAGTCACTAAAACGAGAAAATCATAAAGGTCATAATCATTTGCACAAAGCAACAAAACATATGCAAAACGCAAAATAACCATAAGTACCTTATGACCGCTGTAAGACGTTTGGAAAACCACACAGATCCAAAAGGCGACAACAACGTCTGGTACCAAAGGCAGGTAAAATAAAAGCTTTTCACAAAACTCTACAAATCGTGAACATCACATTTAAACTCTATCTTTCTAAACAGGTGAGCACAATTTTTATATCATATAAACTAAAAACGACGCAACCTTCTCTCAGACCCAGCAATCTAACTAACGAGAAAAGAGTTGACACAAACTTATATATGCGTTACTACCAAAAACCAGTCTTGCGTCATAATCCCGATCTCATGAGAAAATATACGCAAACAATATTTATAAACGAAACACAGTTCACCAATAATATTCAAACTCATATCAAAACTCTGCACGCTTTTGCCACTGACTTGAGAGCAGTAGATCCGGAGAGAGGGTGAGAGAGAGGGGGAGAAACACGACAATCACAAAGAGAAGAATCACGACAAACACAGTTAGAGGGGTAAGAAAGACAGGCACCAAAAAACAAATGAAAGGAAATAAATAAACAGTCCAGTCATAAAACCAAAAAGATGCGTCGGGTTGGCCAATGAGGTGATGATACGTCTTGTCAGTCAAAATCAATAAAACCAAACCAAAGAAAACGATAGAAAGAAGAAGCAACATGCAGTGGGGAGGAAAAAGAGGACAGATAAACGGAGGACACTTTACACACCAAGAAAGTGCATGATATCACAAATAACAGACTCTCTCTCTCTATATATAGATCAATAGCCCATATTAGTTTCAAAAAGTATCTAATTACATATTGGTCACACATGACTCATAGGCATGCACACACCCGGCCTTAATTATGTCCAGATAATTAAAACACTTGAAATCAATAACATTAGCATTTCTACAATCACACCAGAAGTCATTATTGGAACAACAACCAAAAAAATACATGCAGCATTCAGATTTCAATCAATCAATTCAATCGTTCGTAGCGATAGTTGTGGCCACGTTCTGGTTACGTCCTCCTCTGCTGTCATTCCCTCGCTTGTCATCTCTTCGGCCATTTTCCCCACCATCTCGTTTCATGTACACAAAGTCCTTCTCGTGTAGGCATGTGGGATGTCTTTTGTTACAAATTCCGCACACCTCTCTGTTGTCACACTGACGTGATTTGTGCTCCTTACTCATCAGGCAGCCAAAGCAGAGGTTTGATTTCAAAATGAAAGTCCTTTTCTCAGCAACGGGCTTCTTGGCGAAAACTTCGCACTGACCCAGGTTATGGCTTGTTTGGGTACAGAATTCGCAGAAGGGGGAAGTCTCCGACCGGGTAGACAGGGCATTCTTCTTGGCTGGCGCGCTGGGTATGTTGGGCGATGTGACCCTTGTAGACGTAGGAGAGAAAGCTCCGGAGCCGAATACTGGGTCGTTGCTAATGTCGGCTTCTTGTGTCACGAAGTTTACAAGTTCAGCGAAATTGGGGTACCTTTCGTGTTCGATCTTCGTCCGGGACACGTTCCGGCACCAGCGGTGTACCATCCAGTCGGGGAGTTTGCCGATAATACGTTTGAGGTATTGGGCGTCGTCTAAGATCCCTAATCCTCCTACCTCCTTGGCTGCAACAGCACACTGCTGAAGAAAATCCGCAAGCCGTCTAAGTCCCAAGTAATCTCGGCTTTTAACGATGGCCCACTCGTCCAACTTTGTCCTGAAAGCTTGTGAGACCACGTAACTGTTGCCGTACCTCCTTTCCAGAACTGACATTGCCTTGTCGTAGGCCTCGGGTTCTCTCAGCAGGAAGAATCCAGCCACGGCGTCCTTCGCTGTTCCTCCCAGGTAGCGCTGGAGATACAGGAGTTTCTCGCCCGATGCTATCCTCTGTCGTTGAATCAGAAAAGAAAAGGCAATCTTCCAGGTTGGATAGAGGAGCGGGTCGCCGTGGAAGATAGACGGTTCTTGCATGGGAAGTCTATTCAGCAGGAGAGCGTCCGAAAGCGTTTGAGCAAGTGAGTCTGTGGAGGAGTACTGCATCTGGAGCGGAGCTGGAACAGATCTGGGTTCGGCATAAGACGACGGGTAAGTACCTCTGGGTGCCGCAATGCAATCAAAGTCAAAGTTCGTGGGATCGTTCTCTGGAACACCTACTCTGGGGAGGTGACACGAGGTGGGGGAGAACGTAGAACCATCAGGGCTCGGCACGAAGATCTTTGCATCTGGGCGCAAATGTCTCTCTGCAAAGTGTACAGAGCGGAGAGGGAGGTGTTGGTAGGTGGAAGGCATGGGGTCCGCTGGTGCGGACAGATAAGCATGCCTCTCCTGCTGCTCTGGAATCTCCGGAAGTCTGTGGTGACGGTCAGCGTGCAGGGTGTCGAAGTTGCGAACAGCAGCTGTGTCGAGATGCGCAGAGAGGCGTTGATCCCCATACGATGCACTCGAGAAGACATCAGGAGGGTGCTGCCAGGGTATCGATGTCTGGTAATAACGAGACGACATCCTAGGAGAGGACGCGAAAGAGTACACGGCCGTTGTGGTGGTCGTTGTAGAGGTGCGGGCCATGTACCTGACGCAATCCAAGGAAGCGTCAACGGTCGCAGTAGTGCCCACTCCCCTCCCGTGGCTCTCCAGGCGAGCGGTAGCGGGGGGGATGAAGAGGGCGTGGCTTCCGGCGGAGTCATCATTCACGACCCCGACGGTAGCAGAAGTCGTGAAAGCGGGAACGGCGCCTCCGCCTCCCTGAGAGCGGAAGCTGAAATGATGGCGTCGGCAGCTCTGTCTACGGTAGCCTTCGAAGTCACCGTGGTGATGGCAGCAGGGTGGGCCCATGGAGGGCTGGTCCTGTCCGGGCTGATGTTCCACGGCAGCATCTCCTCTTCCTCCTAACATGCTAGTGTTTGCGACTATCGGGGAGGGAGTTGCCTGTGGGGCAGCTAGTGTAGTCGATGTGGGAGACTGAGGGTGAAAGCGAGTGTTTAGCAGATTTACCGGGGGGAGAAAGGGAGGATTCTGAGGGTGAGCATCAGCTTGTTCTAGTACGCTTAGCATGGCTGAATTAGTTTTTATCTCAATGTCTGTTCTCAGTAACTCTAGCTGTCTAACACTTTCTCTCTTCCTTTTCTCGAACTGCATTTTAGCTCTAGCTTCTGCTATCTTTCTGGTAGCCTCTTGATCGGCCTCTTCTCTCTTTCTAGCAGCTTCTAGTCTTTTTCTAGCAGCCTCTTGATCGGCCTCTTCTCTCTTTCTAGCAGCTTCTTGTTCGACCCTAATAGCCTCTTCCTCAACCCTAGTAGCCTCTTGATCTGCAATTCTTTTCCACTCTATGGCCTGTTCCTCAGCCACTCTGGCACTCTCCTGTTCGTCTAGCTCATCTATCAGTCTCACGTGTTCGCTTTCTAAAACTAGGCCTGCGCGTCTAGCACTGAGAGAAGCGGCCTTCATCCTAACCTCGAGTTTGAGGGAAGCTGTGGAGATTATGCTAGAATTAGCTGACGACCTAACGGAAGATCCCCTAGACGAAACACTGGCGTCTCTTTTCTTGGTCGATTGGTGGCTAAACGCTTTGCTACCATGATGCGAACTAGTTCTTGTAAGAACTTCAACAGTCCCTTCGTTCACGGCACGCACTATGTTAGATATAACCTCTTGGGCTTGCATCTGAGCATTCTCCCAGTCTTCTAACGTCACTTCACCACCACCTAGCTTAACTAGCTTCTCTTGAATTTCTCCGAGTTCACTTCGCATCTGAGAAATCTGCACTCTTGCCCTTGCTAGTTTTCTAGATTGGGTTCGTCTTTGCCCAATTCTTTCACTGCCGTAGCAATAGCCTTCACCAGCAGAGACCTTTGTGACCGAAAGAGTTCTGTCTTTATTTCAATGTTATATGCCTTGCCTTTCTCAGTAGGTTTGGGTTCGCGTTTGGACCTAGTAACATCTTCCTGTTCTACTGGTATCTCAGTCTCTGTTTCACCATCTTCTACCTCATCTTTCGACTCGAGTTTCACAGGGGAGACTATTTCCTCTTCTATCTCTTCCTTATCCATGATAAGATCAATGTTCAGTTCTTAGTACTGCAAGAGGTGGCCAAAACGAAGAAAGTTATATTCTTCTCAGAAGCTGGTTATTTATCTAATGAAACCTGAGTAAGGCTTAGCGAAACTGGTTAAAGAGTAGTTGCTGGGTCTAGGTTGGTCGCAATTAAAACAGAATAAAAGTCTTGTTGTCTAAATGCTTGTTTGAGCAACAACTAACAGACAAAGATCATTCTTGTTAACGATATTCCTCTACCAAGTCATATTCAAGACGTACTGCAGGAACCGAGAGAGAAAACTCTATCCCACAAACTGTAATAAGTCCTAAATTCAAAGGGGGGTGACGAGAGGCTCTAAGTATTTTACTGTAATCGCCGCCATTTAGATAAGGTTATTTCCATTCGCTCGTCAAACGCCTCGTATTAATTTAGGGCCTGGTCATGTAATGACGCACACGAAACACAGAAGTAGCATAGAGTTCATTTATTCGTAGTCAAAGAACATTCACGAAAGATGTCAACGTCTCATAATAATACGTATGTGTGTGTGTGTACATATCAGTATGGGGACAACTAATTTCTGTATACGTGACTAACTACTTCTTGTGTCAAGAAACAAGTATGCTCTTAAATGCACGTCTATCTAGAGGGCAAAAGACTGGTAGCCTAGATGCCACCACTACTATACTATACCATACTATACCATACTATACTATACTATACTATACTATACTATACTATACTATACTATACTATACTATACTATACTATACTATACTATACTATACCATACTATACTATACTATACTATACATCAGTAACTTCATTTGTTTATATGGGTTAATAGCAACAAGGTGGATTCTAAAAATGGGTCTGTGGCGAAAGTGTGTATATAGTCCTTGCAGTTGCTTGTTATGTTTGCAAACATAAAATCTATGCCTCTTTTATCAGACTGGGTTTGCCTTGGTCCTCAGGTACGAGTGTGGTTAGTGGTGGAGGACCCCTACTCCAACAGCCGTAGCCACGGCGACCTTGTGGCCAACATGAAAGAGCACAAGGGCAAGGTCACAGCCATTCAGGTCCACCCCAACGACAAGCTCTGCGTCTCGGCTTCCACCGATGGCTCCACCATCATCTGGGACTTGGAGTGAGTTGACAGGCAGGCTGGACAAGTCACTCATTTAACCATGCCATACCATATACCATGTCATACCACACCACACCATGCAAAGCAATGCAATGCAATATAACTTTATTGTCTGATAAAAAGCAGAAATGTGTCTATATTAAAAGTGCCTGGATCCAAATTATAAAGTCAGAGGTAAACATAAAAACTCATATCGAAAACCTCTTCAGCCGTTTAGTCAGAGGTGCGAACATGCCTCGTGAGTGGATGCAGTTTTATAATGAACTCTTTAAGACAGTTAAATAGAAGCATTTTACACACACAAAAATTTAATTAGTTCAGTGCTTGATTGATTGATGTTAAGTCTAGTAGATGTATAGTAATAATAATAAGAAGAAGGAACAGTTTTTATTTAGCATGATTCCCTGAAAGTACTGGACGTGATCATGCCTTTTGTGTGAAAAGGTTTCTGCACTTAATACATTTTCAATCATTTATTGTTTTAACATAAATTTATTCAACAAACAAACCAGATATTAATACAAGGCAAAACATCAGGGCGCACAAAAGCACAAGGCTTAAATAAGTGCTACCCAATCATTCATTCATTCATTTACTCAGGCATTTTCATCATAAACACTCAAATGCATTTCTTATCTCTTTCTTTGCAGAACCAACACTCGCAGTCAGATTGTTCTGGCGAACACACTCTTCAGGTGTGTGTGCTTTGGAGCTTCGGGCTCCGTCATCCTGACCAGTGGCTCCGACTCCAAGATCGGATACTGGGACGTCCTTGATGGCAGCCTGCTCCGAGAGCTGGAGGGTTCCGCCAAGTCAGCCATCAACACCATGGACCTGTCCAGCGATGGCAAGAGCTACGTGACTGGTGGAGAGGACAGGCTGCTGAAGGTGAGGAGCTGTTTCACTGAACAAAATTGTATACTTTTTGATTACAACGTAGACAAGTAGAGACTGCAAGATATTAAAACAATGGACAACTACAAGGTTGTAAAACCCTTTTGTGGAGGTCAAATAAGATGCTTGATAAAAGAATGCTTTGCAATGTCTTTGGACATTTCAGCTGCTTGGGCAAACCCTGCTAGAGGTAGAACAGATGTGATTTGTTTCATTGTGAAGCACGAATAAAGTTACTGTAATTTGGATACACTATTTTTAAGTTGTTTTTTTCCACTCTCCCCTGCCTCCAAAAGCACTGTTAGCATGCCTTAGAGTTTGGGCATTTTTATTTTATTTATTGTTATTTAACTGTTTTTATATAGCTGTATATGCTGTAATTCATTCATTCATTCACACTGCAAACAGGTAAGGGGTAAAAAAAATCGAAGAACTTAAAACGTCTCAACATATATTAATATTTGTGGGGTTGGTTGTTGCAGTTGTGGGACTTCGCGGTGGGCAACGTGACTAACCTTGGTCTGGGTCACAGCGAGGTCATCACGAAGGCGCGCATCTGCCCCAACGAGCGTATCATCGTCAGCGTCAGTGCCGATGGAGCCATCCACATCTGGGACTTCCCGGCCAACCTCAGGCATTAATTAGAACGTTCAGGCAACAAAATTTTATCACAAACTGCTCGCTCACTCTTTTGACAATTAGGACAAGACGATGAAACCCTCCAGGAAAAGCTTGTGAACAATGACTATGAAAGGCAAAAATAACAATGTGAACTTGCGAGTTTTGATTAGATTCCTCTCTACCTAACCTTTGTTCCTCCAAGTTCTAGACTTGCATGATGCTGAGACTGTGCAGATTCATACATATGGACAGAAACATTTCTTGGAAAATCCTATGAGCAGTAAACAGAGAGAAGTTTAAAAGGTTACCCAACATAAAAAGATCAGTCCAGTTAACGCATTCTAAACTGCTCTGACTTGGAGACATCAAGGTCCTCCAACAGAAAATTCCTAGTTTGAGTAGTTAATTGTTTCTGAAACTGCAATTTCTTTGCTTGGATGTTGATCCACAGCATTAGTCTATTATCATTAGGATTTATTACTGTTGCAAATGGTCTGAGAAACTGAACAAAACTTTTAACTTTTCTGTAAAGAATACAGATACAAAAGCAGTGTTGGTAAAACATGTATTCCAATATCTAACGAATCTGCCAGATATTATAATACATTGTGATGTTGTATTTTTTCAAAAGTATCTCTCTATTTTAAAAATAGTAATATCTCGTACTGGAGCAGCATTTATAGATTTAGTGAAGTTACCTGCTAACGATCAAATAAAATGTTTAGGTGTATACAAGATTTTAGGGGTATCATTCCGATTGGGATAATTCTTAGCCCTAACATTGCAAACTAAACACCATTGTGTTGTACACAGAATTTTCAGGAAACAAAGTTTGACGTCTGCTTTGTAATATTGACTTGTACCTACTGTGATGACCTTTTGCGTATGTTTGATGTTAAAGAAATAAAGGTTTTCAGTTTATGTTTATTTTAAACTCTTTTTTTTTTTCTCCGGCTCCATCTTGATGTTTGAATTTGTGTTGCAAACTGTCTTTTCATTTACATTATAATGTTCATTTAAATGTTTTGATTTATTTGTGTGTTTGTTCCCATGGCTGGCACAGGGTTTATTCAATGTTTATGCATGTGCGCATGCTTCACTTTTTTACTTTGTGCCTAAATTTGATACAAAGTATTATGGGTGAAAAATTCATGTCCAGATCTGCCACTGTTCATTCCCCTCACACACACACACAAATGAGTATCTTTATTATTTGTGTCGTTATACAAATGTATCTATTTTGTTTATTACTTTTTCCCAAGCCTTATTTTAAACCTTTGTGATATATTTGATGTTTGTGAACTATTGTGACATGTTTTTAACGTGCCGGTATTATTGGAATATTTGTGCACAATGTGTGTTGCAAGTTATATATGGTAGACACAAGATGTGCATCATATGACAAACACATGTAAAGCAAGCGCACAAATTTGTGTGTAAAAAAATATCACAGCAATTCATGCTTATATTTTCAGAATTAAAATAAACAAAATTAATTAGTTAAATATATTTTGGTGACTTGGATTCTAAAGCCTCTTTTAATGTAAGTCTGCAAAAGACCAGATTGATGAAAAGAAATTAATAAACTGAATTTTTAAGGAAAACTTGTTTTTATTATTTTCTCTGTTAAGAACTTTTTTTTGTCTCTATCTCTCTCTCACTGTTGACAAATATACTCAAATAAATCATCTCAATGATTATTAAAGAATTTGAATAGGTGTGTGTGTATACATAAGACGGTGTGTGTGTGTTGGGGTCAACACCCAGAATAAAGTCTCTCTCTTCTTGCATAACTTGCTTTGTGAGTGTGAGAGAAGATGAACAGAGGAGGTGTTGTTCTGCTATAATAATATCCAAACAATCCTCGTGCATTTCCAAACTGATCACAAGCACTGCCTGGACTGTGAAAGTTTATTTCCAAAACCATCATTAGTACAAATAAACACATTAATTACTCTTTCAACACAAAATAAGCTTAATAACAGTACATCACAGTTTCTGATGAAGTATTTCACCTCTTGCATCTTACTTTATCATTGTGACTTATAAACGCACTTTCACCACAGTTAAGAAGTTCCATACATCATTTGATCAAATGCATATCAATTTTTTACCACGGACACAAAACAACTGTGGGACATAAAAAAAGAAGAAACACACACACACGAACATACCCAGGCACACACATGCACAAACAAACACATACAAAGACACGGATACACACCTATAAATAACTGACCAATCAAAATTCACAAAAGAAACACATTTATCCATATCAAAATCATGCCAAAACATTTTTCCCCAAAGAGCTTAAAATAAAACAAACAAATAAAAATAATTATTTACAGAAAAAAAGTGTGTTTTTAAATGTCTAACACTCGATTTTACACTCCATGTAATAACACCTTTTCCATTCACCTGAACCGTTTACAAAATAATCCTAAACTCATTTATACATGCGACAAATAAAAATATTTATCTTAAAATTTCCAGTGTTTATAAATGTACAACGCATGACAATGATTCTACATCCCATTTAGCACACTAAACTTGTTTACAAACATTCATCAACTCGATTATACATGCACTGAACAACATTGCACAAGTCTGTGAAAAAAGATGGATCATTCGACACGCAGCGTAACCGAGACTCGTCGAAGCTTACGCCCATATCTCACAGCCCTTGACAGGACTGGAGGCCTGGCTACCAAAGAGGTTGTGTAGAACACAAATGATAAAGGTGTCTCAGCCACAGAGATGGGATGGGGTTTATTGAAAGCACCCTGAATATAATCATTCTTATTAGATGCAGTACTCGGTGGAATGAGGGAATGAAAGGAAAGACTATTGAGAGAATGATAGGAAAGACTTATCTCCCTTAATCTGCTGCCAACGGTTTGCATTCTTGGATCTGTACCACAGATACAGATGGCTGCGATTTGGCTGTGTTCTCCGCTCGCCAGTGTATCAGCTGGGTTTACTGAGATTTTCCACAGCATAAGAAGATGATGCTTGAATGAAGTCCTCAGGAAAAACATCTTCACGTCAACAATAGTGTCCATAAGGCTGCTGGGTCATAGAACTTCACGCTACACGCCTGAAGAGAAAAATGAACAGACATGGTTTCTCTTGGCGTGGGCCATACAACTTCACACACGCCACACGCTTCATGTATGAAGAGAAAAGTGAGCATGCCCACTTTTTTCGATGTGTGAAGTTCACGTTCTAGCTTAACAAAGTGGTCAGCAGACCACTTTTACCAGTACAGTTCACCTTGGGACACCAGAAAGTAGATCTAACTGTAAAATGGATGACCATAGAGTAAACTTAATCGAGTTCTCTGGGATCCACGTGTGTCTGATTACAAAGATAAAGACCAGAAAGCACAAGTTTGGGACGAATTGAAAAAGCTTATGAATACATCCAAAGGTAACTTTTATACGATTTACTTATTTACTGTAATTCATAGCACAGTCAACCAAAAGGTGGCAGTCTAATCTCAGGGCCTCCGGTCCTGATTTGGCTCGGAAGAGTCCGCTGGACCTAAAGCAACAATCAATCAATCAATCAATCTCAGGGCCTGTACATGTAGCGTGAAGTTCTATGGCCCAGCAGCCTAACTGGGCTGTCTGGAAACCAAGATGGGAAGGAAACTAACTTTTGGAAAGAGAATTCATTACTATTCTTAAATCTAGGGTTGCAATCCTTACTTAGCTCAGTACAGTTAGCTCGGTGGTGTACACCGTGTACTCCAATGTCAGGCCATAACATTGCAGCCTGTTCATGCAGTGGCTCAAACCCCGTTAAAAGCCTGGGGGATAAAAAAAAGAAAACAAAAAAGCCTGAGAGTCAGTGCTCCTTTTCCTTTGGATGAGAGTATAAACCGAGGTCTAGTCTGTGCACACACGAATTTTATCGCATGGACTTCAAAGATCCTGACGCTTATGTCCTAGACAGGCGAGTGCCAGCTACACAAATACACCCAGCATGCACTAGGTCCCTTCTCCCCACACCCTGTCGCCCAGGACTGTGCTCAGCCATTTGGGCATCAGACTTTGCACCTAAAGTGGGTGCCTTGGGCAGCTTGAGTTACATCCTGTATGGGCCAGCGCCTTGAGTGGCTCTTGAGCTGGTAAAGTGCTACATAAAAGTCATTAAATAAATAAATAAATAAATTTTTTAACCTGTTTAGCTACTGAAAAGTAAGAAGAATCCTCTAGAAAATAAAGTTAAGTGCTGAAGAACAGGTAGTAGTAGTAGTAGTAGTAGAAGGAGGAGTAATAGTAGTAGTAGTAGTAGTAGTAGTAGTAGTAGTAGTAGTAGTAGTAGTAGTAGTAGTAGTAGTAGTAGTGTGAGGACAAAATAAGGTGTGAAGCTTCCTACGTTTCTTTGACCAGTTTAATTACTGTATGGGTCTGGTATGCATGCACATTTTCCAATAAATCATTCATCATAGCAATAAAACTAAATCCCTTTAAATTCTGGTAATTCATCCAACTGGTTTTAAAAAGAATTTATGTCAGTCGCTCTTTTTTTTTTTATAAACGAAACTGGAAAATCATTCCCATAAGTAGCAACTATGTTAGAAAAAAATAAAACTTCCGTCGGTTAGTATTGCAATGCTGTACAAAGATTGTCCCTTCAGTGGTAAAATGAATTGAAAAAAAAAATCATTGTTTCCAACTAATATTAGGAACAATGAGGCATGAAAGAGCAGTAGACCGGAAGAGAGGAGTGTGAGGTCTAAGCATGACGTCCCTTACAGCAGACAGCACAGTTGAGACTCACCGAGGCCACACCTATAGCAAGTGTGCAAGAGCAAGCCTAAGCAAGCCCCAGCCACGAGGTTTGCAGACAGCGGAGTGAACAGGATGGCACGCTTTCATCATTGAACGCCTCTGCCGCTCAGCTCAAGAGCTCCTACAGTAAGACTCGGCAAGTCTCTGCTACGCTGCGCGATTAATATTCCGTGCCCTGCAGAACACGGCTGTACTAAGAATTCATGCCTGGATGAGAACATTACATTACATGATTATTGCTTTAGGCCAGCGGACTCTTCCGAGCAAAATAAGGACAGGACAACCCCTGATCCGCATAAAAGATCGGCCGAAAAATCCCTAGTGGTAAAACTGAAAGCTCTCCACCAGCCAGTCACTTTACAATAAAGACATCCCACGCAGGGGACGCTGAGGCTGCACTCTAATTTATCGAACCCCCATTTACAAAAACAAAATAGAATACAAACATCATTATAAATTATTAACAAAACACATACATATAAAATGCCTACATTGCTAAATAATAACATCATAGGAAGCCCTAGTGACCACCTGGCAGAAAGCGTCCAATATTCCCAAGCTGATCCAACAGACCTCATACACAAATAAGGAGTCTTATCCCGGAAGAGTTTTCAAGAAAAAAGGTAGGTGACTGGTTTAGCGAAGAAGAAGATAGTATATTAGTATAGCAGATTGATAGAACAGAGCAGGAATGAGAAAGTGCAAAGGAGAAAGACAGCGACAGTGGGAGTTTAAAGCACTAAATTTCCAGAAAGTGGGGATACTATTTATACTGAAACCCCCGGCACCCCAACGGGGCATCATTGAACGCCTTTGCCGTTCAGCTCAAGAGCTCCTACAGTAGCGAGAGGCACATATACGTAAGCCTCGGCAAGTCTCTGCTACGCTGCGAGATTAATATTCCGTGCCCTGCAGAACACGGCTGTACTAAGAATTCATGCCTGGGTGAGAAGATGGGCTGAATGTGGTGCCAAATGGAATGAAGAAAAAGGTCACCAAATTCACAGTTTTTGAGCTTACTATCCCCAAGCTTGTGTCCGACAGTAATAGATGACCAGTTTACCATCGCTACCAAAGCACTGTGGAAGAAAACCATAATGAATCAAACAATGAAAAAAACATGTAAAAATAACATTCTATTTAAAACACACATGCAAATTGAGATAATAATAATAATAATAATAATACTAATAATAATAATATATTTAATAATAACTGAGATAATCATAAGAATAATAATAATAATAATTCTGGAAGCTATATTATATGAGCACTTTTTCTTCAGTAAGACTCAAAGCGCGGCGATCTGTACCAACATACACGCTCACATGCTACACACACCCTCACTTGCACAACACACGCACATCTTTCACTCAAACATGTGGTGTAAAGGCAGGAAGATCACCATTAGCTTTGCTTATTTATGCCCTTTGTGTCTTGCCATGTTTTGTTTGCTTGTCTCGTTAATAGTACTCCTTCAGATGGGAGTATAAACTGAGGTCTAGTCTGTGCACACACACATTCCATCGCACAGACTTTAAAGATCCTGACGCTCATGTCCTGGACGGGTAAGTGCCATCTACAGCAATACACCCAGCACGCACGCACGACTAAGTCCCTTCTCCCCATCCTCGGGATGGTGCTCAGTTGTCTGGGCGGCAGACTATGCGCTAAAAGGGTGCAAGTGGGTTCTTGGGGTGGCCTGAGTTAGATCCTATATCGGCCAGCGCCTTGAGCAGCTCTTGTGCTGGAAAAGCGCTATATAAAATGTGATTTAAAAAAAAACAACAAATAAATAAAATAGTAACATTGTGTTAAACTCAAAGGAAAATACATCAAATGTAAAGGCAGGGAGATCGCTAGTATTAGAAGATGGATAGCAAATCAAATTGAAGTTTAACAATTTTGACAGACTGCATTAGTGAAGCAAAATGAAATACAATGAAAAAAAAAACGATTCAAAACAAACTACTTACATCAAACAGAGTTCCTATTTCGGTGTCTGGTGATGGAGAGAAAGACTGATTTACGTACACAAACTGAAACAAAAGGCCACCAATAAAAATCATCAAACTGAAATAATACACTTGTACAAACTGGTTGGTACAAATAGTTAATGTTGTTTAACTAAAACAACCTTGATGTTCAAAAGTTAGGGTAGGCACTCCAAACTGTGGACAGCTTGCAATTGGAAACATCTATGCTTTGCGGACATGGTAATACATGGATGACGAAAGTTTTTCAATGCATCTCGGCTTCAGGCAAGCAGTGGGGGCCTCAGGTGTCTTTGAGATAGACCCTGTATTGAGCAGCTGTTGAGCTGGAAAAGCACTATATAAGGACCAGTCAATAAATAAATAAATATGTCGTTAAGAGTGTGCCTACCACCGAATCTTCTGTTTCTGTGCGAATGAACTTTCTGATAAATTCACAGATCCACCCAACTTGCTTGTGCCTATCCACCGTCCATTTCTTCTTTTTTAATATGGGAGCGTTGCCTGCAGGCTTCAGCAGAACATCAACTGGAACACAAAAGAAAAGATCATCATCATCATTATTATCATCAAAGTACAGTATAAACTTTATATATTATAATATATTCCTTCACCACCATTCTAAACTCCCCTTCTAGCTCTGGAAGCACCTCTGCTATTTGGGACAAAAGTACAGAAACAGCAAGTTCGGAGACAGTTTTAGCAATTTCATGGTACTAACTGGCAACACCCAACACACACAATCACCAACAATGTCACAATTCATTTTTACAACCATCATTAGGCACTATTACGTTTTCAAAATACTCTAATTAAAAAAAGAAAGAAAACATATATGTATTTAAATTTTTGTAACACAGTCTGACATCAAAAGGTTCACATGCTTACTTTTACCGCTGCCTGCAACTTTAGATGGCGTGGCTGGGGGTGTGGCTGTCGCTGGTGGGGTTGCTACTGGTGATGGTGTGGCTGCCGCTGGTGTGTCTGCTGATGCAGCTTCAGGTTGACTGGAAGTTTCTGCTGTTGATGCTGCTGCTGTCTCTTCGACATCCTCTCCTGCCCTTGCTGTTGGTACTTCTTCTCCTTCTCCAGACATCCTTTACTGCATTACAACAAAAGATTTTTCTTTAATTTGAAGAAAAATGTGTTTGTGGTACCAACAAACAAGATACGCCTAACCGCAGTCTCATTTAAACTGTTTTAAAGACAAAATTGTGTACATCGGAATCATGAATAATCAATGTTATTGTTAAAATGTTGATAGCTTCAAATTGGCATTTCCAAATTATATGTTCATGCCTCACACAAAGTCTCGTATTTCGTAGGCCTCAATTACATGCTATACATACGTGTCTCGTATTTCGCAGGCCTCAATTACATACTATACATACGTACGTAGGAGGCCTACGAGTTTACGAAGATGAAAGAAAACACTTAGAGCATGTGGTTCAGAATCACTCAATCAGTGAATGTGTAAATCGAAAGCACCTATAATTGAGAATTTTACTGATCAGAGCATCCGATATGCGATAGCAAGTATATTAATAGTATTCCTAGTTCATTTCAGATTAATTTAAAAATAAATACAGGTAACTGGTCCTTACCACTTTTTGTGATTAATGTAATAAAGACGAGAACAAAAAGTTGACTGTCCCTCTGTTTACCTCTGTAAGGAGGCGGAAACTCGTGAAATGATCCCGCTGTCAAAAGGTTTGACGCAATTTGATTGGCTGAAATTCTGTCGTAAAGCGGAAGAGTGCTCGCCCTTCTAGCGTCTGCTACAGATCTATAACATGAAAAAGATGGGAAGAGTATTTTCTTTAGGCTTTCCTTTGCTGCTGTCGATGATAGGATCGTCCTTATCCATTGATGTCATCCTCGATGTTCACAGAGTAGTAAAGAAACAGGGCTTCCACAGGTTAATTACGATGTTTTTTCCGTCAACTTTTTTTTTGTTCCAGGTGCTGTGCTGAGTCGGTGATTACTTAGTGATTGACTAATTTTGCATTGTTGCAGAAGTTGTTGAATAATATACTGCAGTACAGATATACTATAGTTTGATTTAACTTTTGTTGTTTTATTGCATATTAGATGTCAAGAAACATTACCTTCACAGAACTCAAAAGATAATAGAGGAAATTGAATTTTGTGCAATGTATTCTGTGCATACTATATTATATACTAATAATATATATAAGCAGTATGTAAAGTTAGCATACCTTGTGTGCCATTTCAGAGATATTCAGACAAAAGTTAGCATTAATCCGGATGACCTTGTGCGACCTCCAGGTGGATTGTGCAGCTTACTGCTGATAGAGAGGCTGCCGTCAGGACTTTACGTTGATATGTTTCAGTTGGACAATATGGTCTCATTTGGAGGCCCTCATGTAAGTAAACCCAGTGTTCTGACCTTAGTCATAATATGCCTCGCTTATTAAGTAGTTATTTGTTTTTAAAAAATAAAAAAAATGCTCCAGGTGCTGGCCAGAGGTGAATACCATCTAAAAAGGCATTATAGAAGTGTGAGAAAAAAAAAATTTCTGTAAGGCAAAAAAAAAAAGTGTGTTTACAGTATCCTGGCCGAGCCTAATTTTTGTCCCGATCCTAACAAAGTTTTGGGATCATCTGGAAAAGGAGAAGAAAAAATGCCAAAAAAATCACACCCAAGATGAAAAAGGTTTAGAAAAAAAAGAAAAGAAAAGAAAAAAGCCGACCTACCAACCCTACTTTGTTTCCTATGTTACCGTAAACAAAGTTTTTTTGTTTGTTTTTTAGTTGCCTAATCAGGCCAACACAGATTAGACTTGAATCCAACGCTGCAATACTACTTTTCTCAACTCGTTACTTTGATTTACCCAACAGGCCAGTCTCCACATAAAAGGCAATCTTCACATTAGGACGAAACATGGTCCCTCACAGCAGATCTACAATGACGAATACAAAGCATGGAGATGAGGTGCTATAGAAGACTTCTGGGCATTTCCTATACCCAGCACAACACCAACGAAGTCTGACAGACCATCATACAAGCCATTGGACAACATGATGACATGCTCACAGTGGCGAAGAAACGAAACCTCCGGTATGGCCAAGTCACCAGAGCATCAGGCCATGCAAAGACCATCCTGCAAGGCACGGTGCAAGGAGGCAGCAGAAGAGGGAGACAGAAAAAGAGATGGGAGGACAACATTCGAGAATGGACTGGTTTGACACTGAGCGAAGCCGTGAGGGTTGCTGAGGACAGAGAAAGATGGTGTACGCTGGTTAAACAATCATCTGTGGTACCCCAACGACCATCGAGTTACGGAATAAGATAGGATAGGACTTCACACTAGCTGAGCATCAAGAGATAGGTCAAGCATGCATAGGCTGCACATAGGCCTAAGCCCTCAAGAGCCTCTTACACTGGGATTGGGGTCAGCGTCACTCTCAGGCCAGCTTTGTGCTGGCTGCTTTATAGTAGCATTCCAATACAGTCTAATAACGGCAGACGATCTATTAGTCTCCCTTCTCCCTTCAATGGGACGCAGTCAATCTAAAATTTCAAACATAAAAATGTATTTTTATTCCAACTTCTGTAAAAGCGATTTCTTCAGATCGCCATTCTTTGAGTTCGACTAAAAAAAAAGCGTGTGATCGCAACCTGTATTATTATTATTATTACTATTATTATTATTATTATTATTATTATTATTGTCATGACTGTTTTGAGTGACAGTAGCAAAAAAACATTGTATGTAAGCAGATTTCTGTAGATATTTTTGGATTGATTTGAATGTCCAACAGGTTTTAACAAAGGACAGTATAGACATAGAAGCCCCAGAGTATTTGTCCAAGGAGCATGAGCTGTTTGTCTACACACCAATACCAGACAGTAGCAGCCACCAAAACCCTATAGTAGTCACCGTTACCTTGCCACTGCATGTCCGCTATCACCGACCGTCACCAGACCCTGTAGTAACTCATGTTGAAGTTACCATATATCACCCACGAGTACTGCTCAACTGCTCCAGAACTAGTCAGTACATGTTGTGTATAACATTTTGTTTGATGCAGTGTACTGCACTTAGCATGCTAATTGCTATAGTAGTATAGATATTAGCAATATGTAACGATCATTATTATCACCATCATCATCATTATCATCAATGTTGTCATGCTCACCATGATGAACATCCTCATCATCATTACAGTGATCATCATCATCATCATCGTTGTGAACATCCTCTTCGTTGGCACATCATCATCATAGATTGCATATGCTACCTCATAATAAAATGTTTGTGCTTCATAATCTTATATTCATTATTTTGACATGTAGTTTTCAGACTGAATGTCAACGTGTTTTTGAATGTAGACGTGATATATATTTTTCTTTTTTTTTTCTTTAGACTCTAGAACAACAAAGGCCCCGTGTGATGAGCACAATACCTCAACATATTCATGGGCTGAACTAGTCTACAGAAGTGTAAGTTTTCCTTAAACGGTGTTAGAATGACTGAGTTTTGCATAGATAGAGCTTTTATTTCCCACTAAATCAGTTAGAGGTTCACCGATGACCCCGGGCAATCAGAGCAATCATACTGTTAAGATAGGCTGTGAAGAAAGGCCACCATCATGGGATTTGATCTGGGGTCATCGGTGTGCCAGGCAAATTCTTTACATTTGAAGGCAAAGATGCAATAGAAATTTGTTTGATGCCTGTCGGTTACCAGCTTCTCAATCACCATTTTGCATTCTAGAACTTTTGGCAGTTTTTATATCAAGGCCAAATTTGTTTGTGTTTGTATTCTGTCCTATAGATTATGCCCTGTTATTTTATAGGGATTTGTTATTATTCGAAAGATCTAGTATTGTAACAATTGTTATTATTTGTATTATTATTATTTTAGTTAAATTCCTATCCTATCCTATCCTGTCCCGTAACGCAGAGGTCATAGGAGCACCACAGATGATCGTTTAACCAGCATATTCCATCTTTCTCTGTCCTCAGCAGCCCTGATGGCTTCGCTCAGTGTCAAAATATAAAAAATTAAAAACATTTAAAGTTACATTGCAAGGCTGGAAATAATTTTTCCTATGTGAACTCTTTGGTGAATAAAGGCCTGATGTCTTATGCTCGTCTCTTCCTTTCAGAATGGCGATTCACTGAAATTCCCTGTGCCTGTGGGTAGAGAGGAGGACGTGCGGGTGGTCGTGTACGGAACGATAGTGGTCACGGTCATGGGATGCAGTTTCCTCTTGTACGTTATTGCCTGTTACCAGTGGAACGTTAAAGTCAAGGACAGATAATCTACCTGTAGAAAGAGGCGCAGTAATTCGATTTTCCCAATGTAGATTTTACATCAGAGTTGATAGCATCACACTGTCTTATAACTTCGATGGTAAGGTCATTTGTCTTTCTGGAATATTTTCCTCCCACTTTATTCCAGAAAGACAATCACCATCTTATCGGTGAAGTATTGGACAGTGTGATTGTTACATGTTATTTGTCAATAGTCGATTCAGCCGCGATGCTTGAATCTTGATATGTGTAACTCGAATTCGTTTATCCACGCAGCCTGTTCACTAAGCAACAAAGCAGGAATCGTCGTATAAAGTTTTCCAACTTTATTCAGCAAACATCAACAACTGCATCCAAGATCGCTTTCCGAAAATCACTACAACGATCACTTTTTTCCCAGCAGACATTGCTTTACTTATATAGCCTCTCTGCGATCGAGAGAAACTTCGAACATTCCAGAATTACGCAATAAAACCCAATAAAAATAAATCTCATCACCGGAACTACGCACTGTCTTACGTCGTAGAACATTCTTTAGGTTAGAAGAATCACTTAGCTATTACGAGACAGATCTGGAAACTTCGATCGATAATAAACAAGTCATTCCAGAAACTTCTCCACGACACAACCAAATCGATCGACGAAAATTATCAACATTATACAAAGATTCTTCTAACAACAGCTCAATATCAAATCAAAGGTGAATACACACTATCATTGCAGGCTTTGCATAGGATGGGAACTGTCGTGCGCATCTCAACCGTAACAGTGATTCTGTCAACTTTGACAGGAGATCTTCATTGGGACATCGAGTTCTAGTTCCTCTTTCTATGTGATCATCCAGAGTTCATCCAGGAACCTTTTCCTACAGATAATCTACCTGCTTTGTGCTCATTTGACTTTTACGGCAATGACCTCTTACTGATGACGTAAAGACAATGTTATATAATTATGTATTGAAAAGTGCTATTGTAAATTAGTACATTATTGGGAAATTGATGTGATTGATATAGAGTGATGTTTGTGGTGATTTTGATTTGGGTGTTTGGTTTTGTTGGAAGTATGTCTGTGTGAGTACCATTAGGATGCATTTTGTGTGCGTGGGTGTGTGTATGTATGATGAGTTTTATGTGTGTGTTTGTGTGATGCGGTTTTGAACGAATGTGGGTAATAGTATACATTTGTGCATGAGAGAGAAAGAGAGAGAGAGTGTGTGTACGTGTGGGCATGTCTTAATGGAAATAAAGGTGCTAAACCTGCCTTTTATGTACAAAATGGGGCATTTAGCTAACGCCCCACTTTTTCCAGCACCCCAGTTTTTTATAAGTACATGGGAGTGCTTTTTTTTAGTACATAGGAGTGCTCTTGTAGTGCATAGAACTGTTTTAAGTACTTGGGAGTGCTCTATTCAGGACGGGCCGTTTTCTGGACATTACATTGCATTACATGATTATTGCTTTAGGTCCAGTGGACTCTTCCGAGCCAAATCAGGACCTTTTTTTATTCTGGACAAATTTGAAGTACTAAAAGGGTTAGCGTAATTAGGGTTAGGGTTAAAAGACAAAATTAGTCACCATTTTATAAAAAATCTAATTCTTACATTTTTAGATGTATTTTGTGTTCTTTCCGTTAAAAAGACTGCTTTCCGATGACTACATTTGGTCCAAAAACCAAATTTGCCTTGAATACAGACTTGTGTGTGTGAGCGTGTGTGTGTGTGTGTGTAAACTGAAAAAGTTGTTTTTTTTCGGCAGCAAAAACATGTTGTGTATAGACAAGGGTCCAAAGCTAAACTGAAGTAATCACACAGCCTCAAGATGGTGTGTAAGTGTTGTGATTGGACAGTAAGGCAGGTCAAGGTTGTCTCTCACTTACTGTGCTATTTTTAGCAGTCTTTTCTATATTGTTTTATATGCAGTGGCACGACAGATGCCAAGCATGCGCACTAATTATAAATAAGAGGCGTGGTAAGTATACTTTATATGTTATTTTAACATTCTTATATAGGGCTTTTCAAGGTGCTGGCCTGTTCAAGAATCCGACTCGTGCAGTGTGAGGCGCCAACTTGCTGACTTTGTGTGCATTGTCCAATGCCCCAGATAACTGAGCAAAATCCTGGGCATCCCCAGGTGGGAGATTAAGGGAGGATGAGGGAGAAAGGACCTAGTGCTTGGTGAGTGTGTTGGGATAACTAGCACTGACCCCTCTAGGGCACTCCAGATCTCAAACTCAAGGTGACTTAGTTGATTCGACAGTGATGCATGCAAACATCGAAACTAATAAATGTGCACAGTCTATTTTCAAACCTGCTCAATTTTTGTAAAAAATTGCTAAAAAAAAAAAAAAAAAAAGAAAAAGAAAATAAAAAAGAAAATAAATTTTATTAAAAAATAAAGTTTATAATGGTTACATGGACGGAAAGTTGGTTTGTGTAATGTGGGCTTACTGAAACTATTAACTACTGTTAGTAGTAACCAGCTCATTTGAATTAACGGCCATGATGAGATTTGCGATTGAAACGAAACAGGAGTAAGCTCCCTTTAATAGGCCTAAAAGCTTGTATGTCTGGTCAACTAATATTTTGCTGTCACATGCCACTCCTACATTTTACATCCGTCCAGTGATCTCTCGCTAGAAACGTGAATTTGTTAGCAATTTTACAGAAATTGATCGTAGATATTTATTACTTTGGATGTTTGCACAAATCTCTGTTTTAAACGTTCAAGTTGCGTTCTTTCAGGAGAAGATCTTCTTGTTCGTTCATATAGATTTGAAAAATGCGATGACCCGTACTTTTTATTTATTTATTTATTTATTTAATCGTTCTTATATAGCGCTTTTCCAGCTCAAGAGCTGCTCAAGGCGCTGGCCGATACAGGATCTAACTCGAGCCGCCCGAGACGCCCACCCGCAGCCTTTGGGCGCATGGTCTGACGCCCGGACAACTGAGCACAATCCTGGGCAGCCAGGGATGGGGGAGAAGGACGTAGGTGCATGCTGGGTGTTTTCTTGTCACCGGCACTCACCCGTCTAGGACATGAGCGTCAGGATCTTTAAAGTCCGTTATGATGGAATGTATGCGACACACAGACTAGACCTCGGTTTATACTCTCATCCAAAGGAGTAGGAAAACAGGAGTAAAGTGTCTTTCCCAGGGACACAACACAATGGCCCGGCCAGGGCTCGAACCTGGGACCTTCCGATCCGCAAGCCGAAGCACTACCATTAGACCACAGTGCCTCCTACTTTTTGCTGACATTAGTTTGATACCCAAGTCCTTGACATAATAAACGAGAGAGAGATGCATTAGCCTATCATAAACTCTCGTCTAGATGTGGGTGCCAGTATAACAAAATTATTATAAGGAAAAAAAAAAAGAAAGATTTCGCTTCTCAAGGCGCTGGCCCGTAATATCCAGCAATCACACAATAGTTTGATGAAGTCAGGATTTGAACCCACGTCGCCCAAGACACACTCACAACAAAAAGGCGTGCGCTCTGACCACTGAGCTATCCCTGCCACCATAATATCCCCTCTCCTGGCAAGGGCCCATTTGCAAAAATTAAAAGGAAGGAATGCTTGCACCAATGTTAATCAAATGTCAACAATAAACCAAATTATGTACCATCTGATTCACTTTTATGTTACTGTTTTATTTATGTTTGGTTTTTTAAATAGCAATTGACCTTGCTTTCCTAAAGCAATACAACAAACGGCCACAATGGTAGAACTTGATTTGGGACCATATTAAAATGGAGTGTCCTAGTTATACACTCCGCAAGCACTAGGTCCTTTCTCCCTCATCCTCCCTTAATCACCCACCTTGGGATGCCCAGGATTTCGCTCAGTTACCTAGGGCATTGGACAGTGTGCCCCAAGTCAGCAAGTTGGCGCCTCACACAGCATGAGTTAGATCCAAAACAGGCCATTATAGAGATATTTACACACATACGTACATACACACACATTTACCCCCGTTGGGGTGCCGGGGGTTTCAGTATAAATAGTATCCCCACTTTCTGGAAATTTAGTGCTTTAAATTCCCACTGTCGCTGTCTTTCTCATTTGCTCTTTCTCATTCCTGCTCTGTTCTATCAATCTGCTATACTATCGTCTTCTTCGCTAGACCAGTCTCCTACCTTTTTTCTTGAAAACTCTTCCGGGACAAGACTCCTTATTTGTGCATGAGGTCTGTTGGATCAACTTGGGAATATTGGACGCTTTCTGCCAGGTGGTCACTAGGGCTTCTTATGATGTTATTATTTAGCAATGTAGGCATTTTCTATGTATGTGTTTTGTTGATAATTTGTAATGTTTGTATTCTATTTTGTTTTTGTAAACGGGGGTTCGATAAGTTGGGATGAAGCCTCAGCCGTCCCCTGCGTGGGATGTCTTTATTGTAAAGTGACTGGCTGGTGGAGGGCATTCAGTTTTCCCACTAGGGTTGTTTCAGCAGATCTTTTATGCGGATTGGGGGTTGTCCGGTCCTGATTTGGCTCGGAAGAGTCTGCTGGACCTAAAGCAACAATTATGTAATGTAATGTAAAAGGTTCTCTGTACTTGTATGTCATATTTGTATCGTGTATTTGTATTATTATTATAAATTTGTATTTTCATCATGTATAAGTATTATTATTATGAAGTTGTCTTTCCTTTTTGCTTCAGAGTATATTCATACATATCCCTGGAAAAGAATGAATGCTAGCCTAATACAAACAGTGCCTCAGATCATCATGCCAGAAAAAAAAAAGTTGTGATTGTTGGATGTACATCACAAATGATGATTGTTGGATGTACACCACAAATAATGCTTGTTGCGTGTACATCACAAATAATGATTGTTATTTCTACATCACAAATGATTGTTAGGTCTACATCACTAGTAATGTTGATGTAGTGAAATATTTGTTTTTTTTAATGTGTAACAGTTGCTGTTGTGGTGGTGTTCAAGATTTTAGTTTATTCACCCTGCACTCTGTGGATGTGCTGGGGGTTTCTGTATAAATAGTGTCCCCACTTCGTGGAAATTTAGTGCGTTTAATTCCCACTGTTTCTGTCATTCATTTTTTTTATTTTTTCTTGTTTCTACTCTGTTCTATCAATCTACGGTCTTCTTCGCTGGACCAGTCATCTACCCTATTTTCTTGAGAACTCTCTCCAAACTCTTCTTTTGTGTACCCCAGTTGGGCTGCCGGGGGTTTCAGTATAAATAGTATCCCCACTTTCTGGAAATTTAGTGCTTTAAATTCCCACTGTCGCTGTCTTTCTCATTTGCTCTTTCTCATTCCTGCGCTTTTCTATCAATCTGCTATACTACCGTCTTCTTCGCTAGACCAGTCTCCTACCTTTTTTCTTGAAAACTCTTCCGGGACAAGACTCCTTGTTTGTGTATGAGGTCTGTTGGATCAGCTTGGGAATATTGGACGCTTTCTGCCAGGTGGTCACTAGGGCTTCCTATGATGTTATTATTTAGCAATGTAGGCATTTTATATGTATGTGTTTTGTTGATAATATATAATGATGTTTGTATTCTATTTTGTTTTTGTAAACGGGGGTTCGATAAGTTGGGGTGAAGCCTCAGCCGTCCCCTGCGTGGGATGTCTTTATTGTAAAGTGACTGGCTGGTGGAGAGCTTTCGGTTTTACCACTAGGGTTGTTTCAGCAGATCTTTTATGCGGATCGGGGGTTGTCCGGTCCTGATTTGGCTCGGAAGAGTCCACTGGACCTAAAGCAATAATAATGTAATGTAATGTAATTCTTCATTTGTGTAATGGGATCTGTCGGGTCAGCTTAGGGCTATTGGACGCTTTCTGCCTAATGGTCACTAGGGTTTCCTGTAGCAATTATTATTTAGCAATGTAGGCATTTAATATGTATGTGTTTTGTTACATTACATTACATGATTATTGCTTTAGGTCCAGTGGACTCTTCCGAGCCAAATCAGGACTGGACAACCCCCGATCCGCTGAAACAACTCTAGTGGTAAAACTGAATACTCTCCACCAGCCAGTCACTTTACAATAAAGATATCCCACGCAGGGGACGCTGAGGCTATACTCTAATTTATCGAACCCCCGTTTACAAAAACAAAATAGAATACAAACATTATAAATTATCAACAAAACACATACATATAAAATGCCTACATTGCTAAATAATAACATCATATGAAGCCCTAGTGACCACCTGGCAGAAAGCGTCCAATATTCCCAAGCTGATCCAACAGCACACAAATAAGGAGTCTTGTCCCGGAAGAGTTTTTAAGAAAAAAGGTAGGTGACTGGTCTAGCGAAGAAGAAGATAGTACAGCAGATAGAACAGAGCAGGAATGAGAAAGAACAAAGGAGAAAGACAGCGACAGTGGGAATTTAAAGCACTAAATTTCCAGAAAGTGGGGATACTATTTATACTGAAACCCCCAGCACCCCAATGGGGGTTGTGTTTTGTTAATATACAGTTATTACTGGCCAACAAAGTCGAACTACAAATGTGTTTAGACACACACTGGTTCCCAGCTCAAAGTCTCTATTGACCAATAAAGTCCACATTTAGCTACAAACTTTTTAATGCATTCTGATGAACAACTCAAATCTTGAAACAGTGCTTTTACTGGCAATGGGTCAAATGGTATGTTTAAAGAATTTGGAGATTGGTTTGTTTGTGACTGCGGTTTCTCTAAACAGGTTTTTTGAGGTGCTTTAGGACAACAACAAAAAATGTCTGTTTAATGTAACATAAGAAAAAGCAAAGGGTGGGTAGATAGACTTTTTTTGTCCCCTAAACCTTTTTCACTCATGATGTTTCACCCACTTCACTTCATTGGTACCCCTTGGGGTCATGAGCAATCCTGCCACTGTAGATTGTTCTAACCTATAAAGGGAAAAGTGAAAGCCCCAGTTGAAAACCTGTCTTGCCTTTGTAGGCATGACTGACTCACTGCGACAACAGTACCCCCGTTGGAGTGCCGGGGGTTTCAGTATAAATAGTATCCCCACTTTCTGGAAAATTTAATTCCCACTGTCGCTGTCTTCCTCATTTGCTCTTTCCCATTCCTGATCTGTCCTATCACTCTGCTATACTATCTTCTTCTTCGCTAGATCAATGACCTACCTTTTTTCTTGAAAACTCTTCCTGGACAAGACTCCTTGTTTGTGTATGAGGTCTGTTGGATCAGCTTGGGAGTGTTGGACGCTTTCTGCCGGGTGGTTACTAGGGCTTCCTATGATGTTATTATTTAGCACTATAGGCATTTTATATGTATGTGTTTTGTTGATAATTTATAATGATGTTTGTATTCTATTTTGTTTTTGTAACTGGGGGTTCGAGTAGTTGGGGTAAAGCCTCAGCCGTCCCTTGCGTGGGATGTCTTTATTGTAAAGTGACTGGCCGGTGGAGGGCATTCAATTTTCCCACTAGGGTTGTTTCAGCAGATCTTTTATGCGGATCGGGGGTTGTCCGGTCCTGATTTGGCTCGGAAGAGTCAGCTGGACCTAAAGCAACAATCAATCAATCAATCAATCACTTCATTGGTTTATTTGCTTTTTTTTTTTCTAGACGATCCCAACAAAAAGCTTAGGGTCAGGCCAAAAAATTAGGGTTGGTAGGGATACCCGTGAACAGATTTTTTTGGGTGGGTGGGGGAGGCCTTACCAACACTGCCTGAACGCTGAATGTAGCACACTAGCTTCACAGATTGTGCATCAGCAACACTGGCTGAAGGTCGAGTGCTGCACACTTGCTTCCAGTGTTAGCTTAGCTTAGCTTAGCGTTTTTTAGCCTCAGACCGCAAGTTCTCCATTGCTCGTATCTGATTTTTGACTGGCACACTATACAAAAGGCTGTTTTATTTCTTGAGATCTTCCTCAAATGTTATCCTAGTGGTTCATCACCCACTTCTTTTTCCATTCCGTCCCACATCCATGCGTTTTCCACGCCTTTATCATCAACTGCCTCACCACGCTGAACAGCGTGTTGCGTCCATTTTACCTGCTACGATCACAGGCTCTAAAAGTCTTGTCTTTCGTCTTTGTAAACTCGTAGGCCTCCTACATACTATACTATGTGAGGCCTACAAAAGATTAGACTTCACAGTCTGTGCTATGATTCGGACATGTGCATGCGCAGTTCCGTGTGACTTGAGGACACAAACAAAACACTTTTTCATTGGAGGAAAATCGTTGTCAAACATTTTTGTTCCATGAAAAACCATATTCTCAGCAGAAATATTTTTTTAAATTGCGAAAATCCACTGAACCGCGGAAAATTACAAGCCCCGTTTATTTCAAGTATGCAGACGGATTGCTTGATACAACTAAATGTGTTGTGGTTTGAATGTTTTATTTTTGAAGTATGCAGATGAACTGCTGGTTGCACACCAAATGTGCGCTGGCTTGCAACCTTTGTTTCAAGTACACAGAATTATTTCTTAATACACACCAAATTACTTTGAATGTTTAATGGCAAGTACGCGAAGAGCTGTTGCACACCGAACTACTGTGTTGATCTTGCTTCGATGTTGTGTATGTTGCAGAATTTATCACAGAGAAAAATCTTAACCCACAAGAATATTATTGCTACAAAAGATTTATTTTCCAACATGTTTGTATTTTGTACAGAAGAAATCTGATGCTGCTAACATTCTCTACAACATGAAAAGAAAAGAAAATCCTTCAATATCAATTTTTGTTTGTCATCATATTTACATTACACAACAACCTAAACAAAAATTGCTGGATGTCCAAATATTTATTTATTGCGAATAACGTGACGATCCCCGAAAACAAACTGCAACATACAACAAATGTTTGATCTAAGAATTCATTCCGAGGACACAACTAGATCTTTTTGCAAAATTGATACAGATAAAATATTTGTATGATCCATTATTTACACAGTCTTTGTACATCATTTAACAAAAAGCGTGGACAAAAACAACAAAAAAAAAGATGCAGAAGCCATGCAATAAATAATGTAACCTTATTGTATAGAACAGAACAAACAACAAATATGTCGAAAAGTCCTGACCAAGCACTGTACAAGCTGACTCAAATGAACTGATCACGACTGGTTTTCAACTTCTGTACGAAATACGTTTCCAAGACCTCGGCACACTGGTAGAAAGGGGAGTCCGTGGGATTATACAGGCGGCAGTTGTCAAAGATCTTGGTCACGTCGCGTACAAAGTCACTCAACCGTGGGTACATTTTGCTGATAACCTTGCTTTCCACCATGGACAGATCTGCAAAACACAAGCGGACAACTTTCGTGAGGAATCTTAATTCTTTCACAGTTGACAACATATCATAATGCGCATCAAGGTCTTGTATAGTATGCTTTACCACCTCCAGAGCTGCTCAAGGTGCTGGCCAAGACAGGATGTCACTCAAGCTGCCTGAAGCCAGCAACTTGTTGCTTTAAGATAGCAAATATAGGTAGGGGTTAGTTTTGAGAATCTTTTTTTTTTTTGGATTGGGGGGGGGGGGGGGGGGGGGGAAGGGGGGAGAGTGGTGGGAGTGGGTGGCAAGGTGTTCATTTTAAAGGAAAATGATGTATACACCCCATTTCTCAATAGTGGTGATCTCAAATTATAGTTAGTTATTTGAAGTTGAAAAACTGAACACAATCCTGGGTGACTGGGATATAGAGGACAAAGGATCTGGTGCATGCTGAATTATTTGTGTTTCCGGCACACGCCCATCTAAGACATGAGTGTCAAGATCTGTCAAATCTGTGCGATGGAATGCATGCATAAACAGACCAGGCCTTGGTTTATAGTTACACTCCCATCCCAAACTCAAACAATTGCTAAAACTGAAGAGAAAAAAGTGTTAAAACAACTACCTAGCTTTGTAATAACACAACTTGGACAAAAGTACCCAAATAGCGAGTCACAGGGGACAGGGCTTTTTATTTTATTGGTTGATTTATTACAGGCAAGCTAATATAGCGAGGGGTAAAACAAAAAGACTCACCCATTGGATCCTTGACCACTTGGTAATAATCTGGTACTTCGTCAGGATCCACTGCTGTCTGGAAGGGCCATGCCATCTTGTGCGCCTGCAGAAAACACAAGATCATTGATAAATGATCACTTGTCAAATCAAGTCCACAAACTGATATTGCCCTCATTGGGGACACACTGCAGACCACTGTCAATTTGTTGTAAGACTCTCACACCATGAAACGTTACAAGAAAGCATGGTGAATAATACATAATAAATATGATATTGCAAACTGTGCAATCATTTTAATGACCAAACTCCGTCCCAATACCCCACCCCCCTTCAATCTCACCTTGAGGCTGCGAACAATCTTGAGGACGGTGACATAGTCGTCAGTGGTGAGGACTTTCTGGGCGATGGGGTTGGCCTGTTCCTTGGCCTGACAGTTGGGGCAGATATAGCTTTCTATTGAGTCGGCCTCTCCCTTTGTTATGCCCACACACTGCCCATGGAACCAGTCCTGGCATCGGTCACAGCCAATGTAGAACCTGAACAACCACACAAGACGTTACCGTTAACAGGAAAATTATTGGATGGCATTGCATTGCCCAAATATTTCCAAAAGCGATGTCTGGCGAAAAACATTGGCCAGCTTACTGCATAAATCAGTGCGATGTCTGTGCAAAGTGCCACTGCGATAAGATATTTTACAGCAAGAAGGGATTAGGGGTAAAGAGTCTCTTTCTCTTGACTTGGAGGGCTCTGAACTTCACCTGCTATGCTTTCCATTGATGATGAAGATTGAGCACCGAGCTAACCGTCTACACCCCCCACTAGGAGATATTGCAGGTGGGGGGAACATTCCTGGATGTTCCAATCATAAAACAGCGGGGGTCTTGTGTGTGTGTGCACCACAGAGCCCTCGCAGCTCCAACTTACTGGTTCTCATCGTAGGGGGTGCGACAGAGGCAGTACAACTCTTCCGAGGTGTTTTCCTGCTGCTTGCGACAGTCCTCGCAGATGTAAGAGTCGATGAAGCGGGCCTGCTCCTCGGTGATGTTCACGCAAGTGCCGTGGAACCAGTTTGAGCACAGATCACAACCAATGTAGAACCTGAAAGTTTTGTTTATTCAATCATGGAGGACGCCTTTGTAACAGTAACGCAATAATCGTAACTGGCAGCACTCTTTGACAATCAAACAGTAATGTTCCAGAGGCATAACCTAGAAAAAGCCACAGAAATGTCCAAAAACCTGTCTGCCCAAACTGAATTGCCTCAGACGCTACAAAGCCTTTGCAACAAAACCTAAGGGAGACAATCATTACCAGGCTTTCACATAGCTATTCTCTCTCTCTCTCTCACATTCTCTACAAATATTTTCATTGTTCCGTAAATCACGAGGCGCACACATATACAAAATGTGTCAGCTTACTTTGTCTGGTCATAAGGCGTACGGCAGACGCAGTAGAGTCTCTCAGGGCGAGCCTTGCCTCCCCCTCCCACTGTGATGAGCCGCTGCTTGTTGCTGTTGGGACCCGGACCTCCAGGACCTCCAGGGCCAACACCTGAAAACAAGGGATTGGATGAACACCTGGAGACTGCCGGATGCTCAAGCCAGTTCGCTGTGGTAACTATTTACGCTGTACAGGGTTTTAGAAAGCTAAGTTCATACAGCCAAGTTCTAACGTGGTATATTTTACAAGGATGTTTCCTTGTGCCTATACTTCTCCTACAACACACACACACATCACCTAACTGACCTTTTATCCCTATTGGGCTGCTACTGAGCTTACAGAAGCAGCTGACCCTAAACTCACACCAAGGCCAATCTCAGTGTCAGAGGCTGCTGAAGGCGTACGCCTGAAAACAGCCTATTCTTGATAGATATCCAACACTTAGCTAGCGTCAATGTCCCATGTTCAATGGAAATTGGCTTTTTCATCTGTGTTTTTCACTGGTCTCATACAACAATTACCGATCCATGTCATTCACCTAACTGCTCACAAATCTAGGCCGAGGGCTCTGCAATAGTTATCAGTACAACTGAGTTTTAAAGTATATTCATCATGCCACTCCTGCTGGCATCATTTAAAAAAAAGTGTTTTTGTAAACTTTACAACTAACAGAGAAGCATTAATAATTTTAGCAACCCGCCTTGAAAATACTGGCTGCTCATGAAATACCTTACATGCTAACAATGACCAACAAGGAATGTAGCCATCCCTTTGAAAGGTGCCGTCTGCTTTACAGTGTTCAGTGAAACTGGTTTAACATCGATCATTTAAAATCAAACAACGAAAACAATCCAAAGAACACAACGCACAATCTAAGGCAACTGTTTAGTACAAAACAACACCTGATATGTTTGGCTAGCTAGAATCTGTACTCGTTGTATTTGCATTGTATTTACTTTTGCGTTTCTTGGCAGCAGCAGACTGTGTCTTCGCTCGGCCGCCGTCAGGCACGCTGGGGATGTAAGCAGTGGTTTTAGGAGTGTCCCCGTCTCGCTTCTTGATCAGCATGGTAGGAGTGGGCAGACTGGCGAGAGCGCTGGGTGCTGCGGCTGCTGGAAGGGACGTCCCTGCCTTGGCCCCGGCCTTCTTCTGCTTCTTCACCAGCTCTGAAATCTCCACCTGAAAAGGCACAAAATGAAGATATTATTTCATCATTTTCTTCAAACATACCCAATTTAATCCTCAAAGTAGTCTATATATCTAAGTTTTAGAAGACCTTAAAATAATTATAATAATATTACTGGATGCTGTCTACGCTCCTATCCCCAAATCATCAATTAAGCTCAAAGCGTGGCAATCTGTACCAACATACACGCTCAAATGTTTCACCCACTCTCTCACACACAACAAACACACATCTATTACTCAAGCATGTGGTGTAAAGGCAGGGAGAATTTTTATGTTTGCAATTTTAGATTGACTGCATCCAGTACCGTTATTAAAGGGAGGGAGGAAACTGGAGTGCCTGGAGAAACCCTCAGTGACCTGAATAGTCTTGTACCTAAGCCAGTAAGTATGGCCCTCGAGGGATTTGAACCCACGACCTTCGGCTCAGGAAACCGTCGGCTAACCCAATGCGCCACGAGGCCCAGTTTGATAGTTATAGTTATTCATTGCTTACAGGGTCCAGCGGACTGCAAAGAGCCGAATCAGGACCACAAAACCAGGACCACAACTTGGTTGAAAGTGGACTCACTCTTGATCAGTATAAAAGATCTGCTGAAACAACCCTTGTGGTAACACTGAAGGCACTTTACCAGGGTCCATAGTCAGAAAAGGCAATACCGGCTGGTAATTTACCGTGAGGAGGAGTAAAATCTTTACCTTCCGATGGGTTGGACTTGCCTGGTATTCATAGAAGTTGTAACTGCACTGACACTCAGCCAAACGGCCAATAATTTTACCGACGCTAACTCCCCCCCCCCCCCCCCCCTTCCCCCCCTACGGTAACTCGTACCCGTGCCGAGGTAAAAATGTGGAATCCAATTGTTTTCGCAGTGATTTTGCATCGGAGACGAAGGAACAGCGTCTTTCGGGACAGACAAAATCCTCTAAATATACTTGATGATGTAGAACAGTACAGGAAATTTACATTTCAAAGAATCGACATTGTACGAATTGTGGATGAAGTAGGAGAGGAGTGGCAACATGCGAACTGGCATCGTCACTTCTTCCTTCACTGCAACTGTGTTTAACATTAGGTTTCCAGTTCTATGTATCCTTGTGCCAGTAAAATTGCTGTAAAATACTTTCTTTTTGATGGTAGATTAAGGACCAAAGCGAAGTACGAAAGTAAAATGTTTTGGGTTTCCTCTTTCAATTCTAATTAAACGAAATATTTTTGATTTGGAAAATTTGCTTTTTCCTTCGTGTGATCAGTCGTTTGCCATGGAAGCTGTCATGTAGTTGTCATCGAAAAGCACATGCGTAATAGAGGGGGAGTCAAAGTTAGCTCGAGGTAGGGACCGTGCGCCAGGTAGGCCTTTTTGAATACCGAGCTATGTTTACAGGCTGTTTTCTCCAACCCTGAGGTAAGATAAAACTACCGCAAGGTCTATACCTTGAGACAAACAACCTATCGAAGGATTGCTAGTGGGTCTTTCTGAACATCGACCCTGTCGGTCACTTTACAATAAAGACATCCCACACAGGGGACGCTGAGGCTATACTCTAATTTATCGAACCCCCATTTACAAAAACAAAAATAGAATATAAACATCATAATAAAATATCAACAAAACACATACATATAAAATACATACATTGCTAAATAATAATATCATAGGAAGCCCTAGAGACCATCTGACCCAACGGACCTCATAAGTTGGAAGATTTTTCAAGAAAAAAGGTAGGTGACTGGTCTAGCGAAGAAGACAGTACAGTAGATTGATAGAACAGAGTAGGAATGAGAAAGAACAAAGGAGAAAGACAGCGACAGTGGGAATTTAAAGCACTACATTTCCAGAAAGTGGGGATAATACAGAGAAACCCGATACCCCCATGGGGCGTACAGTTAGAAAAAAATAATGCATAAATATAGATAATAAATATAAGTATAAATAAATATAATAATGCAAAGGGTTAACCAGAAGATCCTGTACTATTTATGCATCGTCAAACTACTCCCTGCCACCCTCCACCCACCCTCCCCACCTTTTTGTTTTAAAACATGTTGTATGCCTTATAGAAAAGCGTGAAGACTCACGAAAATCTCCTGCTGCAGGCTCTTCTCCATGGCGGAACGTTTTTTTAGGATTTCCTTCTTCAGTGCCTCCTTGTGCTTGAACAGCGCCCTCTGCTGGAACACGGAGTTCAGCCGTTTCTGACGTTCCTCCGCCGACTCCTGCTTCTTCTGCCGCTTCTGTTCAAGTTTCTCCTCCCGCTCTATCTTGTCCAGCATGTTCTTCATCACCACTCCGCACACTGCAGATCTGTGCATACCGTGCCATTCAAGGTTATATAGTACTAAAAACACTTCCAATCCAATCTGATCCAATGCCCACTGGAATAGCTCACAACTCCATGTTACAGAGACATGCTTGGGGCCTTATTTATTTAGACATAAAACGTAAGAAGTTTATTCATCTACTATACATCTTTATCACCTCAAAAGGAATAACATGAACAGGTGCAGAATCACAGTTTAAAACCAAAAACATTAGGAATGTACAACTAAGCCCTTTCATCCATATCATATATCACCCTGCACCTTGTAAAAATCATACCAAAAATACCTCACTCACAATGTTCTACATTTCACAAATAGTGCAAATACTAAAAAGCCCACACAAACACATATTACATCATAGTTGAGCAAGAGTTCACACTGGAAACATTTCCATCCATACAAAACACACAAAAAAATAACAAGAAAAAAAACAACAATCTTTATAATACTAGTTCTCTGAATATGAACAAGTTATTGTAAAATAACAGACGAGTGAAAAGACTACCGCTGATTCGTGAAGTAATGACCAGAGATGAAACCGTACCAAAGAAAGATGCAACATTTGACAGGGAACCAGAGATTAAGACGTACCAAAGAAAGATGCAAAAAAAATTTTTTGTGACAGTTTATTATCCCTTTCTATCAGGAAATTCTGGGCTGCCTCCCCTGGGGAAGGCGTAGTCGCAGCCTGTGGCTTGCCCAAACCCAACCTACCTAACATCATTTGTGATTTTGAAATGTTGACAGGGAACCAGAGATGAAACCGTACCAACGAAAGATGCAATATTGGACAGGAAAACCTTTGAAAACCTGGAATACGCTTGGAATAAAAAAAGTAACTTAAAATGTTGTGATGGGGTAAAACTTGAAGAAAGGAAATCAAACCTGCCCTTCTCTGAGAAAACTTGTTCAGTGGACTAAGATGGTGACGGTCAAAGGTGAGCTTGAATTTCTAGTTTACTTATTTATCTCAACAACTTGAACAGAAGTGCACTCCATTTCTCTGGAAACTTGAAACACTTAAAAGAACAATAAAATTCCAACCTTGAACAGAATGAGGTAAATAAATGGCTGGAAAAATGGACGCAAGCAAGACAAAAAGGAAGCAAGCTGTAGAATAACTCACCTCATTTGTTCATCCTTCTGCTCTTGAGTGAGCGGCTTCTTGTTGCGCGAGCTCTCACCTCCTGATCCAGATGAGCCAGCTGCGGGTGAAGCATGTGTCTTGGCTGGAGTGGCCAGCAAGGACTTGGCAGGTACAGTTTGGACTGTGTTGATCAGCGGCTGTTGCTGCTGCTGTTGCTGCTGCTGCTGAATCTGCCGCTGCATGGCCAGCAGCTTGGCTTGGATCTCTGGGGCTTGGTTCTGCATCAATGCCTGCCGCACCACTGGAAGTGCAACAAAGAAATGAAATGGAAGTTCGGATATCACGAAAGTATTTCTTTCCTGGCATAATGAATTTGCAGGACTGTAACACGATCATCTCAATGTAAAACTGACATTTTTAGCTTCCCATTTTTTTATTTCACTAGCAGCATGGATATTTTACTTCACCCAATCCGAGGTCCTCTTTTCCTTCTCCACCCAAACATGTCTATCCCAAAATGTGAACAGGAACAAAAAAATTTTTCCCGGAACAGCCACGATTTTTCACAATACGTAAGAAAAGTACCTTGTATTTACAATATGTACACGCTGAAATGTCGTCTTCGGTTACTGTTGTTTCTGAAGGGACCTATAGTATAGTAGGCGCACTCTTCAGATCTCTGTAATCCTTTTCTTTCAAGCTCCCTTAAAAGACATCTCCTGGCCTGAACTTGGCAATGAGTAAAGCTTCACATGTGATGCCAAGACAAAAGGTTTGCCCTTTGTTGTCCACCACAAGACATGGCCACTTTTCTGTGTAGTCTTAAGTAAACTTTTGAATCCTGCTCTCGTTCGTTCTCTGTCGCTGTCCTATTTTTACACAGACACATGCCGTTTGGTAGCCGCAATCTTCACCACAAGTAGGCCTACTCTGAAGAAGCCGTTGTGCACATGCGCATCCTGAATTAGAACGCTCATGAGCACTAACTCAGATTAACGTCCACAGAGGTGGGGAACTACTTTTCGACAAACTGGGAGGGGAAATGTACTGACTGACACACAAAATCAGCAACATTCATTTTTATTTTGGGAGAGAAATATTGCTGACTAGAACAGTCGAACAGAATCCATATTCTTGGAACGTTCGATTTGATTGATTTTCCGTAATAAATACAGCTGTACCGTAATGGTAGGCGTGTCCTTCCACCTCAAATCTAGTATTAATGCTGCTTCCCAGTTCCAGTTCCATCACCTGTCAACAATACACTGATAAGTAAGCCTAAGACTATCGTACCTTGCTGTACAACTTGCGGGGTGATGGCGTACTTGCTGCCTCCTCCTGCTGAAGGACTGGTCAAGGCTGCAGCACCCGGTGAAGTGGTCGTTGCTGTTGTGCTGGACACCAGGGTCGGCGAGGCAGTAGTAGTGGCCGTGCCCGTTGTGGTGGCAGGGGAGGCTGCAGGTAGGAGGCGGATGCCCTGTGGGGTTTGACCGGCGCCCAGCTGAGAGGCCAGGTTGGTGGCCGTGGTGGTCTTGACGGCCAGAGGCATAATGGTGGGCGTCTTTGTGGGGCTGGTCACCAACACGCCTCCCTGAGTCTTTATCTGCACAAATATAACCTTCCTCTTAGTACCAGTCTACATAGACTCCCTCAGCCCTGGCACAGGCTACACAGTACCAGTCTACATAGACTCCCTCAGCCCTGGCACAGGCTACACAGTACCAGTCTACATAGACTCCCTCAGATCTGGCACAGGCTACACGGTACCAGTCTACATAGACTCCCTCAGCCCTGGCATAGGCTACACAGTACCAGTCTACATAGACTTCCTCAGCCCTGGCATAGGCTACACGGTACCAGTCTACATAGACTTCCTCAGCCCTGGCATAGGCTACACAGTACCAGTCTACATAGACTTCCTCAGCCCTGGCATAGGCTACACAGTACCAGTCTACATAGACTCCCTCAGCCCTGGCACAGCCTACACAGTACCAGTCTACATAGACTCCCTCAGCCCTGGCATAGGCCACACAGTACCAGTCTACATAGACTCTCTCAGCTCTGTCATTGGCTAAACATTACCAACGGATGTTGGTACAGAACCACAAACAAGAAATCTTTAACACAACGACCGGTTTCAAGAGTTTACAGAATATGCAACGTTTACCTCTACTAATTCTTGCATTTCTTGAGAAATAACTGAATCACATGAAGAATGCTACGTTGCAAATGAACTGTAGAGTCAAAACCCACAGCACCCATTTCAAAACCAACAATTAACCCAACCCATTACCCTACAAGAGGCCAGAGGTCATGACCTTTCAGGCCTCGGCTAACCTGAAAAGGAGCAATGATTGGACGTACAGGTGACAGCGGAGATTTGCCGGAGACTGACGTGGCGGTGGGGACAGTCTTCAACTGCAACTGCGGGGTTCCTCCCATAGTTCGCATGCCTGTTGGGGTCGCCATGACCACCGTGGTGGGAACACTCCCAGGGTTCAAGGCCGCCGAGTTCTGAATGATGACCTTCTGACATCCCAGGGTCAAGGTCCCTCCAGCAGCAGCCATGCTGAGAAGGGAGGTGGCGGCGGCAGTGGTGGTGGGGGTGGCAGCCACAAGAGGTCTGGCGAGGAGGGACTGGCCAGACAACAGAGAGGTTCCCTGAGAGCTCTGCAGTACCACAGTGGGGGTGGACAAGGCGCTGGCCTGTGGGGACTGGATGGACACGACAGGCAGACCACCGATTGTAGCTTGACTGCCGGGATGCGAGGTGACCACCGCTTGCCCAGGCAGGAGCGGATTTGTGGCAGCCACAATTTGTTGACCGGACGCCAAGTTGACCAGCTGCTGGGTGGCGGCGCCAGGTGTGCCCCCAGTGGCGGACAGGACGGGTGTTCCGGGCAACCTGCCCGTGGTGCTGATGATAATGGGCTTGCTGGGAGAGCCCGGGGCACCAGACACACCCAGGATGCTGGCCGCCGAGCGAGCGGGGAGGGTTATAGTGCTTGAACCCCCGGCTACGTTGCCAGCTGGCACAATGAGGCGAGGATGAGCGGGCGTGGGTGTGGAGGTAACCTGGCTATTGGCGGGTGTGGACACCACCAGCGTGGGCTGCTGAGGTCGCAGGCTGATGGTGGGACGCGGCTGCTGCTGTGGCGTGGCGTTGGCAGCAGAGGTGGGGGTGGTGCCAGGTGTGGGTTGGCTGGGCATGGTGATGAGCTGAAGGCGGCCGTCTGGCAGGCGCACGATCTGCTGACCTGAAAACACCAATCGTTGTTCGTCAACCACTTTCCAACAAGAGGCAAAGGAAGAGTTTGCCAACTGTTTTTCAACAATAGCTTGCCCCGGGTAAGCTACATGTTATTTTTAACTTTACTAAATAATTACTTTCCTGCTACAAAATATTCTTGGCCACATAGTGAAAGCAAAAAATCTTTAAAAAAAAACACTAAAAAAATAGGTCATCATACAGTAAAATGAGATAAAATGTGCGCAGTCATTGGTGGACGTTTGAACAATTTATCAAAAATGCTGTGATATCGCTCCACTATTCATAAAAGGAGCGCTGTCATTGGTTGAAGGTTGAACAATTGACCAATCAAATCCGCTGTAATATATGAGACTAAAGTGTGACATCAAAATTCCAAACACGTGTTCCACAGGTTAATATGCGGATCAAAGTAAACATGATTTGGTGCGGTTGATCAAGTTGTGTTGTTTTACGTTCACTGCTTTTAACTTACCCACGGGCAAGTGATTTTCATAACTTGTTTTTTTCCGGCAACTTTTTTTGGGATCCTGGAAATGGGATTTGGCAGTCTCTGGATTCGATAAAAAGACAAGGAAAAGACAAAACACAAAAGAGGAGGAGGAGGAGGATGAAAAAAACAGCAGAAGATTGTGGAAAAGGAAAACATGCAGTGTTAAAGAAAGTATTGAAAAGAAAACATACCTGGCATCAAGCCCCTAACTTGCAACTGTCCCCCAGGGCCTTGAATGATTTGCAAGTTTTGCACGGTCTGTGTGGCTGGCGTCTGTGGCTTGATTTGCACTGAAAACATCACGACCCAATGCATACAGCAGCCAAGACTCATTCAGCTGACATTCTGCAACAGGCTTGATTGCACTGACTGATTGAAGCAACTTTCGCCACATTTTTTAATGTTCAAAATCACTATAAACCCGAAATAAGGTAGTCACCTGCATCCCTATCCAATGTAAATAATTCTTTTACCAATTTGTTTCATCCTTGCAAACAAATTCTACTTTTTTCTTGTTGCTGTTGCTCAAATGTAATGAAAATGGTAAGCATAACCACCAACCTTTGGGTGTACCAGGTACTTGGGGGGTAGCGATCAGGCGGGCTGCAGGGGAACTGGTGGCTACTGTGACTGGTGACCCTGCTGTTCCAGGTTTGGGTGCCAAGGTCACAGATGTGGAAGGGCGTATGGAAATGGTAGGGTTGCCTGGCATTTGAACTCGGATCCCGGGCCGCAATGCGGCACTCAAGCTTGTGCCAAGCACTGAACCTGAAAATAAATCGGGCCATTGAGCCTGAAAATTCAGCAAGCATTCTGGCGTAACAATTAAAAAATTAAACAAAAAACCACAAAAAAAACAAACAAACAAAAAAAGCGAAATACATTCAACCATTTTCCCTTTTCTTTATCTAGAACTTCATGCACTGAAATTCTTGGGGTGGCATATACAATTATTTAAGCCAACAATTCCCCCCACCCCAACCTCACCTATACAGCCCCGATTATTTATTCCTAGTTTTGTCCTTACAATCACATAGCAGCAAACATTACACACCAACGTCGACGCAAATATAATTTTTGCAAGCGCTAACCTGGCAGAGTGGAGGTGACGATGGTTTTAGGTGTGACCTGGCGGATGATGGTGGGGGTGGAGGAGCCAGAGCCCAGAGGGGAGGCAAGGGAGATGGTCTTGATGGTGGAGGATGCTGCAGGGGTGTTGTTGACGATGATGGTGGTTCCGCTCACAGTGGCGGTGATGCCCTGGGCTGGGGTGGTTAGCTTGATGCCCTGGTTCTCCTGAGGAGCCAAAAGTAGTACCAAGCCAAATAGAACCAGTCAGTTTACAAGTTTACAGAAGATTATGGATGCACTCTATTCACACGTAACTAGATGTAGTTTCCAGTCTCACCAACAAAACAAATTCACAGTTACATTCACAGTTACCCTCCAGAAATGAATGCCTGTGAGCAGTACAAAAGTAGTATGAAATAATATCCAGTAGAACGACACTGAAGTTTTAATGTCTGCACCCACCACTGGCTATTTGGCAGGCAGGGGGTAACCATCGGAGGGAAAGAGGAGTATGGACCTTAATCAATAATGAACCCCCAGGGCAATCACATTGCTAAGATGAAAAGTAAAAATAAAAAGTCCAACCACGAGATTCAAAGCCGAGTCATTGATGTGCAAAGTGGCCGTTGTACCACTAAGCTACGACTGCAGGTCAAGATACCTAGTGTTCAACCACACGGGACGCTGCAAACTTAACCCTCTAACACGCGGAGCAACCTAGAGCGACCGATATTTTTGCTGTGTGCATACTCGCGGAGCGACCGGTAATGACGTGGTCTGATCAGAGCCTGCCATGTGGAAATCTATTTATAGCAAACGTGCGAGATTCTCGCTAACGTAATCGTGACTTCCTGCTGTTTCCGGCGGTGTTTTCACGGCATTTTTAGAGTGTGTAGAACGCACACAGTGAATTTTCAAAGTTTGATTAAAGTTTGAAGTTTGAGAGGCGGATAATTATGGTGTCAGATTCTTGCAGAATCTGATGAAGAAAATGACCCATTTGAAGGATTTTAGGAGGCTGATTTGGTACAGGTTAATGGAGAGGATAGTGATTTGGACTTTCACTTTGACGATCTTTTTCTGTCGGATTTGAATAACAAAAACGATGAACAATCGGTGCTTTATTATTTGAGTCAGTGATCGTATTGCTGCATGTTGTGCAGTATGCAATGTTGACATTCAGATTTTTTTTTCCAGTTGCAAAACATTGTAAAAATGTATGTGTAACATTTTATTTTGAAGAAAAATATGTGGTTGATTTACTAATAATGATAAGTGGAACATAATTTTGGGTGGTGCATTTTTAATTAATTTTTGTATGTGCATGGTGTAGCATTTTGACGGAGTTACTTGCCTTGACCTAGGAAATAGAAGCAGATAAGGCTTAGGCTCCTGTGGGGGTTAGAGGGTTAATAGGAGGTGTGCTTTGTACTGTAATCTAGAGGCAAAGAATTTACACAAGAACAGATAAACCATCCATGCTACACGTGCCCATCTTTCCGAGTTCCTCCCCATTTGTAGTTTTTATTATTTATTTTATTTTTATATTTTAAACTGAAAGGGAGAGAATCCACATGTTTTATAATTTCAAAATAAAAAAACCACAAAATGTTGATAAACCCACTTGAAGTCGTTTCTGCTGCAGTGCCAGTCGCTGCTGTTTGAGCTGCATTTCCATCTGAGCCTTGATCTGTGACGCCGTCTGCGACAGTCCCCCTGCAGAGGAGGTGGTCACAACCACAGTCTGACCGGTCGTTATGGTGGTGGCCTGTGTAGCTATCTTCTCCTGAGCTGACGCACGCTGCTTCTCCAGTCTGGGTGACCCACGGAATATTAAAAGTTAATATAATGCAACTCCCCTCCTCCCCCTCTCCCCCCCGCCCATCTTTTCCTCTAAATAAACAGAACTGTTAGCAGGCAGTAACAAAAACATGTAGACTTGAAGTAGAACCAAGCATTTCGCAAATGTTTGCTGTCAATATTGTTTGCATATCTTTATTTCACAGACAGAAAGGCTTGCTGGTTTGCATATCATTGTTTCACAGAGAGAAAGGTTTGCTGCCATTTTTATCGTTAGCATAATCATCATCATTTCAGACAAAAAGGTCTTTACTTCTCGCCAAACTGTCGAATTTCCCACAGTTCCAGCTCTTCTTCAGGCACCCAACACTCTGTGACACTGGGCTCGGTCTGTCGGGGCGACTCCATTCGCTTCCTCTCTCTCAGCCCGCTGCGCTGAGGGGTGTATTTCTCTGGAAGTCGCACAATATTGTACATTAATAAGATAGACTTTTTTGCAGGCCTCACCCAATAAGTATCAAAGCTACGTGATAATATAACATTAAGTTCGAGAAAACGCTGCACAAATTGACGAAGTGGTTACAATATGGAAAGAGATGGATCAAATTGCATAAACAAACTTAAATTACAATCTAAAAGAAAGGATCAAAATGCATTTATAAACAAACTTAAATTACAATCTAAAAGAAAGGATCAAAATGTGTAAACAAACTTAAATTACAATCTAAAAGAAAGGATCAAAATGTATAAACAAACTTAAATTACAATCTAAAAGGATCAAAATGCATAAACAAACTTAAATTACAATCTAAAAGAAAGAATCAAAATGCATAAACAAACTTAAATTACAATCTAAAAGAAAGGATCAAAATGCATAAACAAACTTAAATTACAATCTAAAAGAAAGGATCAAAATGCATAAGCAAACTTAAATTACAATCTTAAAGAACGGATCAAAATGTGTAAACAAACTTAAATTGCAATCTAAAAGGATCAAAATGTATAAACACACTTTAGTATGCTGACTTTTATGCGCATTTCTTTCCCCTTCCACTGGCTTTTTTCTAATGACGTATATTTTTAGCATGACTGGCTTCACAAGATGCCCTATTGCTCAGCCAAATAAAGTCCTATCTTCATGAAATTTTGTGTGTGGGTGGATGAAAGTTTTGTGTATAATATCCTACGATCAGGTTTGTCTAATGTCAAATATATTTTGTGGGGGAGGAAATAAAATGATGAAGAAAGAAATCTTGTTGTCACTCTTACTAGCATGCATCAGGTACCTCTTCATCATCGGAAGAAACATAAGTTCTCACTTTAACATAATTTAACTCCACATTAGTTGGTACATTCCCCCAAGGCCCAATTTCGTCTTCCTCAAAGGCTAAAAACTCTTCTCCAAGCCATAATTATTTCAAGGATAACACCCTAAACTGCCAATTTGCAAAATCTGATCGCAAACTTCTCCGAATTTTTTATCTTCTTGCCAAAAAGTAAGCCCAAACCTTTGGGGTGTCAGCGCAGTGGTTGGAGCACTCGCTACTGTGTCGCAAGCTAAGCACCGTCCAGTGCGGTTAGCATTTGGATGGGTGACCGCAAAAACGTGAAGCGACAAATAACAACGCCCCCAGTTGACTCAACTGTGACTGCGTTCCTACTCTCTTAAGGGTGGGGAAGGTAAAGCAGCGAGGGAGAGAGATGGGCATCACCCTCATTACGCTGGCCCAAGATAAGTGTGATCTCCAACATCACGCTCCCCTACGGCCACAAGGCTATGGGACTACCTTTACCTTTACCTTTTTTAAACCTTTGATACATGCACTGAAAGTTGCCAGTTGCAAACAGGAAGTGAAGTAGTGAGGATGCCCGTAACCATGTTCCAAAGGGAGACTTTATATTAGGCCTCCGATATAAAGTTATATCGCCAACAGTAAATGAAAAAAGAGAGGGCTTGGCAATGTAAATCGACAGTAGCATGCTAAAGGTTAAATTACAATTAAAAACAAATTAAAAGTTGACAAAACAGAAATATGGGACCTACCTTTGGGTTGGCTTGTGATGCCAAGAGGAACAACGATTTTGCGCACCAGAAACTCGGAGCGCAGACCGTGCGGACCAGAGTCTCGGCGTTTCAGCAGTTCAGTGGTGGTGATCTCCGTCTCTGTGGAGATGGTGTTGGTGCCGCCAGCAGGAGGTTTGACAGCCATGTCGTCCCAGCGGGTGGAGGCCCACATGATGTGCAGCTGTAGTGCTGCTGCTGCCAGGGAAGAAAGAGTCTGCGTCCGGTAACGCCACGCCGTCTTGAAGAAAGGCCGAGGGCATGGGTAGATCCAGCCCACATTGTTCATCTTGCAGTTGTAGTTAAAGCCAGGCGTCTCCTTGAAACTGCCCCTGCGAGCCAGCTTAAACAGCTCGTGGCTCTCCAGCACGAAAATGCTCTTGCGCTTGGAGGCCGTCTGGAACTTGTGAGCGGCAGGTATGCCTGCTTTCTTCAGCGTCTTGCTGCGCTGCTTGGCCGCCGACTTGGCGGAGCGCGGCAGTTTAAACTTTTCGCAGGTTTTGCGCACAGGGGGAATCTTGGCCCGCAATTCCTCGGTGCTCATCTTCATGATGGCCTGCATGAGGGCCTGCTGAGCCTGCGAAATTGTAATGCCCGGCCGACTGGACAAAATCTGAGCCACGGATAACGTGTCCTTGATGCCCAAAGGCACGTCGCTGCCTGATTTACTATTACTGCTGCTGTTGTTTTTGCTGTCTGCTGTGGAAGATGAGGGGGTGGGGGAGGGTTTGGTGGTGTCAAAGGAAGCAGAGGCCTCGCCTGTTGCCCCTGACTCAGTTCTTCCACCAACCTCGCTTGCTGCCTTAGTTGATTCCGCCCCCTCCTTCCCGCCATTCTCTGTCTTGCCCTTGAAAGAGTTGATGAGTTTGTCCGAGGCAGTGGAGCTGCTAGAGTTCTCCCCCTCTTTGTCTCCTTCCACATCAATCTCCTCATCGTCCATACTCACGTTAGCTGCCGAGTTAGTGGCACCACCACCACCAGAGTTCTCATTGTCCACAGGTTCATCTTTCACTGCTTTTGCTGCCATTTCCACGCCCGAGTCGATCGAGCTTGCATCTTGGGAGGAGGGGTCTGCCTCAGTCTTTACTTCCGACCCTGTTTTTATAGACGCACCCTCGCTCTCACCCTCACTCTTCACGTCTTTGGGCACTCCCAATTTGGAGAACCCTTCATCCTCCTTCGCCTCCATTTTAGCGGCCCTACAGGCAGGCGAGTAGCAGTCCGAGGGCCCGAAAGTCCGGCACAACACAGAGTAACACCCACTGGAGGAGGCGGCAGACTCGGCAGCTTCCGGCAGGCCGTTGACCAGAGCTTCCACAGACATGCGCGCTGCGGCTGTGATGCCCGCTTCCGCACTTTCCTTCTCAGCCTTGGCCAGTTTCTGCTCCAGCCGCGCTTTCCAGAGGATCTGCTGCTCTAGCGCCTGCCGCTGCTTGGTTTCCAGCTCTTCTTGGCGAACACGCCGCTCCAGCAATGAGTCCAGCTTGGAGTAGGGCTTGGTCACCTGAAAGTCAACAACAGACACATACATGCTCGTCTTATTGTTATGGTCGCAGAGCAACGCTAACTCTTCCTAGCAAACTAGGCTGTAATAACAAAGGAAACAGACTATACGTCTATTGGTTAGTAAGGGCAGAATATAATGCTTCTTTAGGAAGACAATACAAGTCTGACATCTGCTGAAGTGTTCATTGCATGTGTTTGTGTGCATGTGTGTGTGTGGGAGGAATAAGTTGGAGGTGCGGTGGAGGGGATGGGGGCAGGAGCAAAACGGACACCTGCACAAACCTTAGCAAAGTGGCTGCGACAGTTGAGGGCCTCACAGACATCAATGACATCGCTGTCCGTCACAATCTTCTCTGGAGCTTTGGAGAAGATCTCTTTGGCCAGCTCCGCGTCTTTCTTGTCACCCAGGTTTCCCCAGTTGCGCGTGGAGCTGATCAGCCGCTGGTACAGCGGAGAGATGGAGGGAGGATGGGGGGCTAAAAGAGGTGCCAGAAACTTGCTGGTGGTAGGTGAAGTCATCTCAGATGTCTGTGGCGTTGCAACACCACCACCACCACAGCTTTTACCCACACCGCTTGTGCTCTCACCCACACCGCTTGTGCTCTCTCCCACACCGCTTGTGCTTTTACCCACACCGCTCGTTTCAGTGTACATCTTCTCCGCGTCTTGTGTCACTGTGTCTGCAGACGACGTTTCTGTCGGTCCAGTCGCGCCGCCCTCCCCGTTAACTCCCTGAGTACAGGCTGGTTTGCTTGTGGCCTTTGCTGCCTGGTCACTCTCCCCTTCCTCCTCCATCCCTTCCTCTCCCCCATCCTCCTTCTCGTCCTCCTCCTCGCCTTTCTTGGCGGACTTTGCAGCTTTCACACGGCGGTTGCGAATCTTGGCAGCTACGCTGCGCAGACCCACAGTGTCCTGGGGGGTGAAGTTACCGGAACGCGTGCAGCTGACCCAGTACCAGCCGCTGCCTGCCTGCGTGACGCGGTACTCTTCTCCCTTCTGCTTCCACACCTGTTGACACAAAGCAGCTGCACTCAAAGTCATTGACCAGGTGACTCAACATTCTTCTCTACTAACTGCCTTTTGTTTATTTTTTTTAACCTCCAGTTACATTCAGAAATGCAACATTACTTCATAATAATACTAAAACAGTTAAGTCGTAAGCTCAGTACCACATTCATGCACTTGTCTTAAAGCTATAATAAAAAATTTTTATTATTGCTAACTAAAAACATAATAGTAATAAACCCAGCATTTTATAAATATGATTACACACTATTTACAAGCACATTCACACTGACAATATACCAAGTCACACCAATTTACAGAGATCAATAAAGCAACATTTAAAACAATAACTGGAAAACGTACCAACACCATGTAAAAACACTTCTGGTAAACATAATATAAAATGTAAGTTGATGGCAACCCTTGGCAAGATGATGGCAACCAACAAACCCCAATACACATAACATGATCAAAGATTACCCCAGTACTGGTCTGTTAGAGGCCAGTAATCAAAACCCAATCATTCTCCAGCTTGTTGCAATCAGTATTATTGTGCATCAACAGGACATACGTATGTATTTATGCTTGTAAACAAACCCCACCTGTGTGACATTACCAAATGTTGAACTACAACTAAACAGACTAGGGCGTTGTTCACATAAAATAACTGTCACTGCATTTGAACTTCATTCTCCTAAAACTGACCTGACAGTGACAAATATAAAGAGCGACATTTGGACAGGAGATGATCCTACTTGGACAAGAGATAATCCTGTTAGACTCTTAACATCTTGTGGGATTAAGCAAGGGCAATGGGACATATTTGCAGTTTAGTCGACCAATACTGATCTATTAGGAAGGAAGATTTACCAAACAACTTGAAACTAATGTACCTGATGCTTGAGGCCCAGAGGGTATTTGACCCATACCAAAGGTTTGCTTTCATCTTCTTCTTCTTTTCTCTTTCTGGCTTCTTTCTCCCTCTTCTTCTGCTCCTCTCTGTCAGCGCTGGTGATGCGGCCCATGCGTGTGTGACCTGAAAGCAAGGCAAGAAATCCGCTCAAGACTTTGGAAGCCTGGCAGCATGTGGGCAATACAGTACAAATAAGAAGCATAAACAAGTAGGGAACACTCTGTACTTTGTTCTCTCGCTCTCTCTCCCTCCACCCACCATATCTCTCTCTCTCTCTCTCTCTCTCTCTCTCTCTCTCTCTCTCTCTCTCTACCAACAGCAAAGAAACAATGGCTGACAAAACATCAGTGGACTACAACGCACATTTACCAGGTACCTATCAACACTGAAGAACGAATGCAGAAAAGATACCAAAGTCAAGATCAAAATTGCACAAAAACGTATCACATGTCTAATATATGCTAAGAAGAAGAAGACTATTGGCTTACATGTTCATATATTTTTTGTGTCTAATATTTGCAAAATTTGAATCCAAATGTCCTGTCCAAGTGTTCAAAGGTCTCTGCTGGTTCAAATAGAACTACCTTGCTCTGAATGTTAAGAAAACAGAAATATTCATTTACTTCGCTAGAACCCCCTGTTAATTGATGTAGGTAGCGGCAGTCAAAACTTGGTTTTAAAGTGAGAGTGTATATTTTGAGTTGTTTTGAAGGAAAAATAAAGTACAAGCAAATCACACAAAAAAGTGAGTGTATACCTGTATTAGTTCCTGAGATATTGATATTTTAGTATTATACGCTGTCACGGCTGTTCAAAACTGTAAAATAGGGCAACTTTAGCAGCATGTGGATACCACATAGTTATCTCCAGCCCTTTCAACTTTTCAGGATCTGTTATCAGCAACCAGGAATAGAAAAAAACACATAGTTCTAGCCCTCTAATCTCATATGGCTTTTGTCAGCAAGCATACAAACTTAACAAAAAACGCAATTGAAACCATCGCAAAATTGCACGGGAGGGCAACTTCGGGTCATCACAATTCACACAATATCTATAGCAGCTGTCTTAAACTTTCAGATATTTCAAATAAATTTGTGTAGAACATGCCCATTTTTTTTAGACAGCTTAGTTCAATACTTTTGGAGTATAAGAGCCTCAAAAATGACAAAAACCTCTTTTTGCCGAGCGGAAAAACAGGAAAATTACAGTTTCTCGCACTTCAATGCCAATAATTCACAAACTATTTAAGATACAACCAAAATTTTTGGTGTGTAGATAGATGACAGTGTAATCTTTACAGACATCAATAGAATTCAGTGTAATCATATTTTTGGAAATAACTTTACACACAATCATAAAACTTGGCAGAAAGACTCCTGAGACCATGATGTAAAGAAATACAAGTATTATCACAAAGATATAATAATATATTTGTGTTATTATTATTAATATTATTATTAATTTTATAACCTTGTTGCAATATTCTGTGTAAATTCTTCAATGCGGGGTAATAAAAGATTTGTTGACTGGGCTAGATCAGATCATCATGATTTATTTAGCTTGACACAATGGCATTAATGGTAAATTTTATGTTAGTTTTTCAATCATTTAACGCTAAATAATGAAGCTACGCCAACCACTAATTACATAATAGGTGTTATAATTAACTAAATGTATACAGTATTACAAGAAGGGGTCGTTTACAGACCGTGTAGGCCTATTACTGGTCCGTAACTTTACTAAAACTATCGATTAAACATTGGAGCAGACGACACTTTCTATGCACTTCCGGTAAACGGTGCTCGAATATTTTGCTAAATTATCAACATACCACACCATAAACTCATTACAATTTACCAGAAACTGGTCAATCCAAGACTGCACCGAACATACCAATAATGGCACTGATTTTAATGGAAATCATAGCGAAGTCCAAGCAGCTCGAAGCAAAATTTTCACTAGCAGCCATGACTTTCAAAATCGTTGGCCTATCAGGCACGTGTTATAGGTACTCGTCTTTCATTGGTTCCCGCTCCGCGAGTATGGAACGGAAAACGATGTTTCGTATACCATTGCAATCTGCAGAAAATGACCTTTCTAGCGGGTCCATGGTTTTTATAGTTCTGAACAGCCATTTTTAAGATATCAAGCCACGAAGTATACATATTTTTTTGCCTTGATTTAAACTGCTTCGCAATTGAAAATACGTTGCTTTTCGAAGAAAATAGATATACGAAAATAAAGCTAGGAGTTTCATCTTTCTATTAAGACTAGTTGAACCAATCAAATTTAAGTAAACGAACACTAACATCGGCAATAAAAATAGACGGTGTTCAACTTTGATGGAGAGCATGGCCGCCAGGCAATGGCGACACGCAACAAAGTACACTGACTGTATGCTTTTCTGAGCTATTTTAGTGACTATTTAAAGATGAATTTATTCGTAAAAACAACATAGAAAGAAAGTTGAAATGTTGATGTTTTTATTGATGTAATTTTTATGTGACAATAATTACATGCAGACCATAAAATTGCCGACAAAAATGTGGCTTATCAGCTGGTTTCCCGCATGTCTAGTAGGCCACTGCCGCTACCTAATTGATGGTGAGAAAGTGGAGGTGAATGAGTACAATTGTCTCAGGACTGCTATCGACAACAAACTTAATTTTGAAATGAATACCACATCCATTCAAAATAAATATCAATCACAAATTTATTGTCTCCAAAAACTCCGATCTCTGAATGTGAAATAGTTCGCCCTCTGCTCTTTTTACAGGTGTTTTATTGAATCTGTTCTTGTATTTGGTTTTATATCCTGGTATGGTGGCTCAAGTGTGAAGAACAAGAATGTGTTTGACAGTGGTGAAGGTGTATGTAAAAGTAGTGGGTGAGCAGCAGAAGAGTCTGCATGAGTTGTATGAACAGCGTGTTGTGCAAAAAGCTAGGATGATTGCAGGAGACACTACACATGTTATGGTCAAACAATATGACATTCTCCCATTTGGATGCCGTTTCTGTGTACCCAAATGTTCCACTGTACGAACTAGATCTAGCTTTGTCCCAAAATCTGTCCAACTACTAAACGAACGTTAGTATGTGTCTCTCAAAATTAATAGAAGTGTGTTACGGTGTGCATGCTTGTGTGTGTGTGTGTTGGATTGTCTTAATTTTATCTCCCCTCCAACTGTTTTCCACTGGGGACTTTGTGCATTTTATTACTTTTTTGTTGCCTGCTGCTTCGTTATAGTCTATGCATTTGTTCAACCTTTTACTGAGTGAATGTTTGTAATTGGATTTTCTTACACATTTATTGCAAATGTTGTAGTACTGTCAGCAAAGCATGTCTTAATTTCTCTGTTTGAGATAATAAAGTATTCTTGAATCTTGAATACCCATGTTCAAGCCCCACAATGTGCCTGATGTGATTCTGCCCGATGTCCGCATCTGAAACGACGTCAACAGGATATCGTGATGCACATCTGTAACTAGACTAACGACTATGACCAACTGAATGGTCCTGACAAGCCTCCAGTTTTTCAGGGCAGGAAGGATGTCACCCCAGATTACTTCTATTGTTACGTTGCTCCGTTATTTTAAATCATAAATGGCTTAAGGGAAAACCCCTAATGAAGCAGAGTATTGGTCTACTGCAACACTGTATCATGGTCTTAGGATCAGACATTTTATGTAATTTGCTTCTTTAAAGCCAAACAATCCTTTCTAAAAGTGTGTAATCCAAGAACTGAACATGATGAAGATCTTAAAGAGGACCAATTGTGCAAAGTGAGGTTCTTACATGAATACATTAAAGCAAAATGGATGAAGCTCAATCAGAGATGTGAGATTGGATATACAGTTTTAAACACAGTAAAATGGAGGTCTCTTGCAAGAAAAAAAATCCTTCTTTAAGACTTCTAAGTGGTTTTTTTTTTTTTTTTTAAATTTATTTTATTTACTTTATTGTCCCTTTTTCCATAGGGAAATTCTGGGCCGCCTCCCCTGGGGAAAGCCTAGTCGCAGGCTGTGGCGCGCCCAAGCCCAACCTAACATTAGTTGTGATTTTGAAAATTTGCTGGGGGAGCAAACCTGAGTACCCGGAGAAAACCCCCGAGACGTTGCCTGAGTCGAAAGTAAATAATATTCGGAGAAACATAACGCCCAGATGCTGGATCGAACCCACACCTGTCAGGCGCCATTGGTTTCTGGCCTGTGGACATGAAAGTTAGTCCCGCCTTAACCCACTTGGCCACAACGCTCGCTGTTGGATATGTTCAGCGAAGATAAATGTTAATAAATTACGCTTGAATTTTTTTTTTCTGTGTTACGTTGATAATTTAGAAATGTTTGAATGCATTACTGTGAAACTCTAGTCTTTTTTGTTTTAAGTAATATACATGTCAACTATGAAATGTTAACACACAATAACCAGACATTAAATAATAAAAAAACATTCACAGTAAATACAAAAACAACCAAAATTTGTACAGACGTTTAAGAGTTATTAAGCTGGTTGTCATTACAAAAATAGTGCTATACAAAACATTTTATTTTGATCTCAGTTATTTCCCTTTTACCATATCTCAAATGAATGGCTTCCTACATTCCCACCTTCGATGAAGACGAACTGACATGGATTTGAACTTTTTAAAGACTGTTGTGCAATGTTCATACATAATGGAACAGAGAACCATTTATTTTCCCGAATGAATGTTAGGTAATCATACCAGGGTAAGGGTTAAGTGTACAAGTTTGAACAGAATGATTTCAGACTAACTTTAAAAGCCTGCCTCCTGCCTGCACTAACATGCCCCTTACCCGTCATAAATAAATAGTATTATATTTACGAAGGCATCATTATTATGGTTGAGCGATCAGAGCTACTGTTAAAGGAAGCAAGCCAAACGACATACCCAGAGACTCGTGCCAGACAGGGTTGAAGAGGACAGGTTTGATGCAGGCCTCAAGGATGGCCAGTGCCGTGGCAAACTCTCGAGGGCTCTGGCAAACCTGCACAGCCCTCTGCCAGTTGGTGCGGTGCAGGCCCCAGTTGGGGTGCAGGAAGGCAGAGGGGATGTTGTTCTCCAGCTGCGAGATGCTGAGGCGCAAGGTGGCCATGATGAGCGTGCGGTGGCCGTAGATGGTCCCGTTCCACTTGAACTCGCTGGCGGGCGTTAGCGAAAACTTGTGCGACAGGTGGCGCCGTTTGTCCCGCTCCTCATTGTGCTGGTGCTTGTTGAGAGCCAGGGTGTTAGAGGTATACTGGTTCTGGTAGGACTTGTAACCCCCTTCCATGCCTACACCAACAACACAAAAAAAGCATGGTCATCATATGGCTAGCGTGTTAACATTATCGTACAGCCGGCGATGCTTGAAAAATAACTGGCAAGCACAAAACTTAAATTTCCATTATGAAGTCGTATGGAAAACTGTAAGTCACAGGAATCCACATTTAGCTGCCAAAAATCTGAATTAAAGAAGTGGGTCTGTCTACAAAGCTGAGCACCGCGAGGGGTGCTGCTTTTCTAGATAATATTTATCACAACAAGCTGCTTATTTGCCTTTCCTTTTGCTATTATCTTATTTAAAAATGATCGGAGAGATAGTATTAATAATTTCAAGACGAAAATATCTATAGAACCTTTGTATTTGCTTTGTAAATGTCTGAAAGTGGCCTAAAATTTGACCTAATTTTGTGACATGAGAATGACCGCGTTTTCTTTTAAGTGTTTACATAAATAAAGATGTCAAAGAACACGTAAAATTATTATAATCTAACTCATTAGTAATAGTTTAAACATGCACAATACTTACAAAAACAATTTGTTTTGTATTTTGTGTATTATAGCCGGAGTAAATTTGGATGTCGAACGTAACGCATGGTTTCCGAAACAGGCAGAATGTTTTCAAAAATTGATCTTTGTCTTAAGCGCAAGAATACATGTTTTTTTTAGAGTTGTCTTTCTTGGTGGTATGTTATGAATGAATTCCAATGTTTACAAATAACAATTTAGTCGTTATGTAAATGCTTTGATGGTCTGAAAAGCATCGGTTGACATCGTTTCCAGATTTTCGTGTTACGTTCGACTACACACAAATTTATTTTGCTTATTTCAAAGCATACCTAGTAGAACTATTTTAATGACGTAAAGTAGGCCTCATTAGCGGATTGATATATACACTCGTCCCTTCTCGCATGGTTTCATTTTATGCGGGGAATCTTTTTCATTGTGTGTGGTTTCCGAGTATCACGTAGTTGTTACGTTCGAAAACGCACGCAGTGTCACCAAGAAAACTGACTCTTTACGGTAAGATTCTTCATGTTTATATAATATTTTATGTTTATTTAGTTGTTAGGATAAGTTTAATTCGACTGTGGTGCCTATTTTAATGAAAATAGATCTCCGGCTAGTCTAACGTAATTAGAAGCCAAGAAACCATTATTTTTTTGCCGTTTCTTGTTCCGATGGATGATGAGATCCGTTCAAAATTTGTTAATGAATAAATAAAAATGCTCTTTGAAACAGCAGTGACAAGTAAACTTATTTAAATTTATTATTTGACTTGATTTGGATACGCTAAGTTTGATAAATATTATTTAGCCGAATATAATTTATCGTCAAGCTTAATTTGGTTTCCGTGTTACATTGGACATTATTTTTTAAAATAAGAACCAGATTTTTTTTAATAGAGACCTGTAAGATCTCACTTTTATTTTGTGATTATGTTATAATATTATACACAATTTGTATGTGCAGTAGCTGTTTCAGGTTGTTTCATTTTAAATATAAAATAACTTTTAACGATTAAAATTTGTAGAAAATTGATCGACTTGATAATGTATCAATAGATAAACTTCTTTACTAATGTAAACATTTCTTTTTAATCTTATATCTATTTGATAGCAAATCTCTTTATAAATAAAGATTCTTTGCCAACTTTATATATATATATTGTTGGTTTTTAAGTACTATTTGGTTTCCGTGTTACATTGGACATTTCGTTGAGTGTGTACACTAAAGGTCTGGCTACATGCATATAAGGTCAAAACTTATCTTCTAACCTGCATGGCAAGATCACACACATACATATCTTTCAAATAAACCACAAAATGTATGTATTTGACAACTTTTTTTGGGGGGCACCCATGTCACAAAAAGTGAACCAGCTTTGTAGACAGACCCAAGTACACAATGCTCACACACACTTTCTGATCAGCCATTTATGTATTCACTTTTATATAGCGTTTTCCCAGCTCAAGAGCCGCTCAAGGCAATGGACAATGCAGAATCTAACTCAAGCTGCTTGAGGCGCCCACTTGCAGCCTTTGGGTGCTTAGTCTGATGACCCAACAACTGAGCACAATACTGGGCCACTGGGGTTGGGGAGAAAGGACCTAGTGCTTGCTGGATGAATTGTGTAGCCAGTTTTCACCCATCTCAGACATGAGCATCAGGATCTTTAAAGTCCATGCGATGGAATCCATGCGTGCACAGACTAGACCTCATCCGAAGCTACAAATAGAATATAATTTATGATCCAAACTAGAAGGGCAAAGTTGATATGACACATGTTCCTTATGGAACTCGCAATATTTAAAACAAAAACGAGGGCCCAGAAAAATACTAAACAAAACGGTGGCAATTAAAATAAAAGTAATACGGTCTTTGATCTTTCTATGCCCTTGATCTTGAAATGACCTTGACCTCCGGCTACAAATACACTCATGTACCTTGAGATGACTTGACATCCGGCTCCAAATACACTCATGTACTATCAAGTAAACTATAGCAAAAGCTGTATCATGCCCAAAAAACAGTGATCTTGGGATGACCTTATTGTTCAGTGACCTTGACCTGACCTTGGTCTTTATGTGACCTCTCATGCTCATGTATGATGAAATAACCCAACGGGTTAAATATAGAGCCATTCCATTGTATGACAACCCATTTTAACACGTTTTTGCAAGGCCTAAAATGACCTTGACATTCAATATCAACGCGAAAACTGAAAATAAATGAAAGATCAATCCATCATCTCTAAATAACAACAAGTTTGGACTTTATATCTCTCATAATTTAGGGTCAAGATAACTTCATAGTACCTATGTGAACTGACTTTGGACAGCTCCAGTGACTTTGACCTTGGAGAGAGGTTGACCAAATTTGCTAAGTATGTGTGTCTCATTGGTATCTATCATGCAACAAAGAATCATTTCAATAATAATGTAATAACTGAGGAAAAAATTGAAATTTTGTGAAAAATGTTGACCCTATGATCTTGACGTGAAGGCACTCAATCACTTATTATTTATAAGGTCTCACGGAATAATATATATCATCTTACCAGGTTTGGTTTGGATAGTTGAAATATGTCCTGAGATATTAATTCACTTAAAAGTTTTGCAGACGGATGGCGGACAGATGAATGGGCGGACACAATGTTTTAATTTTGTTAAAATGTCATTTTGGGACTATTTAGGCCTCACCTAGCACAGATTTGCAAAAGTCTGAAGAAATTTTTATTGGGAGGTGTATACACAGACTCACAGTGCTATGCATGGGAGTCAATGAATAGGAGATGGAGTGAGGTGGAAGGAATGTGTGCAGAGGTGAAGAGAGAGAGAAAGAGAAGGAGAATTTAGTTCCACTAACCTAGCCTGAAGTACTGAGATACAGAGAGCGCAGAGCTGGTGACAGTCTTGCTGCGAGTGATGCGACTGATATCCCCATCCTTGCCGATGACCAGGATGTCATCAGACATGCTTTTGCTGGCCGCCTTCAGCGAGGTGGTGGTGGTGGTAATGGAATCAGTGAACTGTTTAGGTGTCAGCGACCCTGTCTTGGACCTTGTCAGGATGCGCCTGGTTTCCAGAGCTGCCCGCAACGAGCACAGGGTAATGCAATGGTTCAAGTCTATCAAAATGTTCATATAGTTAAATGATAAAAACAACAAACAATATGTTGAGATAAGGACAAGAAAAGAATAGATAATAAAACAATATGTTGAGATAAGGACATGAAAAGAATAGATAAAAACAACAAACAATATGTTGACATATAAGGACATGAAAAGAATAGATAAAAAACAACAAACACAGGCCTGAAAATGGCGACTAATTTAATCGCCATGGCTAGTGAAAAAAAAAATTGCTGACTAAAAAAAAACTTTAGTCGCCAAATGCGAGTGCGCTAAAATGAACTTTTTTTTAGTTTGGCTAGTAAAATTTTTAGTTTGGCTAGTAAAATTTTTAAGTTACTAGCCAAAGGCTAGTGGGACCTTTTTTTCATTTTCAGGGCTGAAACAATATGTTGAGATAAGGACATGAAAAGAATAGATAAAAATAACAAACCCTTGTATTGAGATTAGAGCTTACACATTTTTTAATTGCTCTTAAGCGGATCCAACAACAATTGCTATCACGGCAACACTTCTCACCACCCTCATAAAAAGGGATCCCCCTAAAAAATGTTTGTTCAAAATGAAACGCTAGTATTGTTTGTTGTGAGAGTCGATACCATGCATAACTATGTTGTAAGATGCTGACAGCTAACGGGAAGAAAGTCATCCTCCACAAATCACACCCATTGTGTGCAGAAAAGAAGACTTAACGGACAAACAGAATATCTACTATTAACAAAAATCCTACCTGTCCCTGCAGAGGAAGTCGCTGCCCCTGAATCCTGTTGGCCTTCCTCGGCTGATTTGTCCATCGGTTGGGTGGCCACCTGCAGCATCACCTTGTTGCCATCCCTGTTTACCACCAGAACCGTTTTGGCCCCCAAGCCCGTCGCCTTTGCCAGCGCCCCACTCTTGTCCTCCAGCTGCAGGCCCTTCACCCCACCAGGGATCAACGACTGCAGGGTCACCACCTTGGGCTTGACCTCCAACGAACCTTCGCCTTGCTGCGACCTTTCACCTTCCGCCTGGCAGTCTCCGCTGGGTGCTGTCAGGGGCCTGGTGTGGTTCTGTTGAGCGGCCGAGCCTTCTTCGGAGAAAGGTGTCACAGTTCCCGCCGTGTTGTTGAGGGTGGTGGTGGAAGTGGTGGTGAGGATGGTGGTGGTGGTCTTAACCTCCTTGACCTCTGTGGTGCTGGTCAGCTGGTTGGCGGAGATGGTGGTGGTGTTGATCACCTCGTTGGAGGTGGTGGTTTCACTGCTGATGTTGTTGCTGCCCTCGATGACTACATCAGACTGCACAGATCAAATATCAACCAATCATTAGTAAACCACATTTGGACAGGAGATAATCCTGTGAAAGCTTTACACTAATGTAGTGAGCTCCATGGTGAGGGAGAAAGAAATGGGGAAAGGGTATAACTTCAACCAACACTGAGCGACATTTGGACAGGAAATAATCCTGTGCAAGTTTTACACTATGTAGTGAGCGCCACGATTGGAATAATTGCAGCTCGGTTGATCATCCACCGAGGACAAAATTTTTAACAATACCACTGCAACAACAAGTAACACTTCAGCAGAACAGCAGCTTTAAAATTGTCATTTAGCAACAGAAATACTTGTCCATAAAATACAAAATGACAGTTACCAAGAGGGATGGTTAATACCAAAAAAATAATGTTAAAATCATCTTTACCCTGCCATAGTTAGTACTTGATCCTTCTTTGTAATCTCCCACTGTGGTCTCCGCACCAACCTCCATCTCCAGAATTCTCCGCCGGTCTTCCTCCTCCAGCCTCTTCCTGTCCTCCTCTTCTCGCCGCTTTCTCTCTGCCTCCTCTTGTGCTCTCTTTGCTACCCTATCTGTCTGCAGCTTCAATAGATTGGCTGGAAGGGGGGGAGGGGGGGTGTGAGAGAGGGAGGAAAAAATCAGTTTAACTTTTAGCATGCCGACGTTTCTGTGAGTTTCTTTTCCCTGCCCCTGGCTTTTTTCTAATGACAAGTATTTTTAGCTCGACTCACTTCACTTGATGCCAAATAAAGTCCTATCTTCATGAAATTTTGGGGGTGGATGAATGCTTTTTATCATATTTGTCTAATGTCCAATATATTCTGTTGGAAAATATAAAATGATAAAAAAAATATCTTGTAGCCACTCGTAGTCGCATGCATCGGGTACCTCTTCATCATTTAAAAAAATAGAAGAAACATCACTCACTTCAACGTCATCTAAATCCACATCAGCTGATGCAATCTTCCCCATAGGCCCAATTTAATCTTTAACAAAGCCTAAAATCTGTTCTTCAGAGTCTGAAGCCTTAATGATTCCAAGGATAACATCCTCATCCACTGTTTTGCAAATTGTGATTGCAAACTTCTCAGATTTAAAAAAAAAAAAAATCTCAGCTAAATGTAAGCCCCAAACTTTGATACACGCACTGAAAGATTCAACCGCCTTTTGCAAACAAGAAATGAAGTAGTGAGGATGGCACAATGTGTGTAACCATAGTTGCAAAGGGAGAGTTTATAGTATGTATTTGATGTCTAATTGTATCGCCGGCAGTGAATTAAGAGAGAAAAGGCTTGGCAATGTATATCAACGATAGCATGCTAAAGGTTAAAAAAGGTTATTTGACTGGTTATCTGAATTTTCCCTCTTGACGCATTTTTATAAAACAAGTGTAAAGTTCACAACTAGTTCTACAATGGAATTCTTTTATCAAAATAATATACATTTATCACAATTGAAGGATACCATTTATTATCTTGAGACGTTATGAGTCTTTTATATCTTATTTAATTAAATAAACAGTTTATTTTTCTCATAATAAAACATGCTCTAAAAGTCTAAAGCAGCTTGCTCATTTTTGGTCCCCTCACCTGTCTCAATTTCCATAATGGACTTTTTGCTGCCCTTGTTGGTGGCAGTGAGTTCCTCAGTGATGGTGACCTGCTTCATGATGTCTTCCTTCATTTCCTGTAAAGACATGAGCAGCTCTTTTTCCCACTGGGTGCCATCCAAGCTTTCCATCAGTTCTTCCACATGGGCCTTGCAACTGTAGTACCAAACCTGTTTCTCACCCTCCCTATAAACACAAAACAGGATTTATAATTTATAATGATTATTCACTGATGGAAATCAATTACAATTTATCAAAAAACCACCATCATCATCATCAGAAGCAAGCATACACAAATGCACGCTTATTTACTTCAACCCTTTTATCGTCACCATCTTCATTCATACACACACTCACGCAGAAAAGTTTGTATACATGTGTGAGTCCTGTGGATGCAAACATTTTTGCCACATTGCTGAAGTCTAAAGTATGACAAATAAGTGGCCAACTAATTCATGGCAAGTCCCCAATGAAGACTTCTATAGCATATCAGCATATGATTCAATTGTGTAGTGAGTTGTCGTCCTTTAAAATCGCATGCGCGCACTTTGTATACTTTCTCTATGGAATCATAATGCTGCACACCAAATTAGGGACTCCCAAAATGTGCAAAAGGACTCTTACATTTTGATTACTGAGAGTTCCATGGACTCTTATTTATTTTTTTGGGAGGGAATACTGGACATAATCATTATCATCACCACCATCAACATCTGCCATGCTACTGAGGCAAGCATGAACACATACAATGTTATTCATGAAATCCTCACACCCCCCATTTCCCTCCCCCATCAACCTCCCAATTTTCCAGCAATTCTACTTCGTACTTACACAATGATTCGGCGGCAGAGAAACCAGTACTTTCTGGCATGGCGGTCATAGCCGATGGGCTCCTGCCGACACAGCAGTCCGCTTTTCTCTGCCTCGGAGATGCAGTCGGTGACCCCTTTTACCTGATGAGCTCGACACACACTGCACAGCCAGTCCTCCTCCGGCACATGCTCCATGGGGGGATCCACACAGGCCAAGTGGTACACCGCTGAGCAGGTCTCGCAACAGAGCAAGTCACCCAGCCTGTCACCAAACAACAGGTTCTTCATAAATTGCTGACCCTTTTTCTCAGTTTTGCTCAAATGCTGTGTACTTTACTGTAATACTCTTACTAAAACTGCATAAACTATTGCTGTAATTCTTATGGTGTTGATTTCAAAACATAGCATTAAATTTCAGTGTTCTCAATTATGCACAGTTGTGAGTCAATGATTCACAAAATTTAAAAAATTACGCCGAAAGTTTGCATGTTATATGCATTGTCCCGCAGACATAGATTTTCCACACATCGCTGAATTATAAACTAAAGTATGACCAATGAGTGGCCAACTAATTCACGGCACACCCACTTGCCAATGAAGACTTTCATAGCAGACGATTCAATTTGTTGTATATTTTTCCTCTATGTAATCATGACGTTGTTCACCAAATTCGAGACTCTCAAAATTTGCAAAAGGACTCTTAAATTTTGATAACTGATTTTTTGGGGAGGGAACACTGAATTTGTTCAATCTCAATAACTATCAGACAATGGAAAAACAATTCTGCATAAAAAACATTTAGTAAAAATAATAAATAAAGAAAAAAAATTGTTTTCATTTATAATTTAAAACTGTAATCAAGTTTCTTGAACAATTCCATCATTCCTGTATGAACTAAAAAAAATGAACCATGCCAAGATTAACATAGCATACATAGGACATCAATGACACCTATGTCATAACTGAGCCTCCAAACCTTGCATGACCCTTCAGACCCACAGGCACAGGAGAGCACTATTGGTCAAGGTCCATCAGCTACTGACTGAAATAGCAAATACTATTACTAGTTAATGAAAAATTCTGTTACTTGTGTTAGCCCATGACTATAAAATATGATGTCACAAACTTTGGCATCCAAGGTTAATTACTTTTTTTTTAAATGTCACAGTCCAATTCTTATGAATATCAATGTATTTTTTTAAATTCTTTTGATTCTAGCAACAACTTCAGAACAACGAAAAGCACATTTTGGGTAAGCTTTTCCAACTGTACCCTTGCCACAATTATAATACTAGTATTCGTAACACTAAAACTATCATGAATAAATACAAAATTTGTGACAATTGAAACAAAAGTGCAAATACTCACACACTTCACAAAATAACAAACTTACTTGTGGCAGGCTCGGCAATGGTCATCATAGCGAATGTTACCCTCATTAGTAATATCCATGCGTACACTGTTGGTGGTGAGAAACAAATCTGTCAGAGTTTGAAGCACTTGCAGCTTCTCTGTGATGGGTACAAAGGGGAAGTTGGGCGAAGTCAATGCTGGCAAGGCAGCGCGAAACTCAGGATGTCGATCACTGTCTAAATAAGCCCGAGCGACCTCAGGCCACGTCATTCCATCAAGGAAGAAGAGGCAAATGTTGATGCTGTCTTTGTTGTCATGGGGACCAAACATACTGTTGTTGCTATCCTCCTCCCTCAATATTGCTTTTAATAAACATATGTGGATTTCAGCGACTAGAGTGCACTGCTCATCACTAATCAGAGCCGCGCAAAAATCTTCAAATGTAAAGGGTGATAACCTGAGATTTGTTCTAAAGTGTCTCAACACTTCATAAATACCCACAGATTGCAGCACATGTTCCGGAGGTATGATCAGATCTGTTGCACTGGCTGGAAGCTCTAACGGAGGGATGTCTTTGTCGTCCAGCAACTCTGGGGTCTTGGGTCGTTTTGAAAACAATTTCCGCCTACTGATTGAACTACTGATTGTGCTGAGGCTTTCATCACTGCTGTAATTTTCATCAGATTCAACATAAGAATCGTCTGAACCAAAGTTATCAGTGTTGTCCAGATCAGTAATATCACTGGTTCGCTCATCATTTTCAGGGTCTGCCCCTACTGATGATAAATCGTCATCATCAGCAATCAGAGAGCTCACAAAACTTCTACCTCTTAAAGCTGCTGCGCGACCCCTTCCTCTTCCGTTGCCTCGGTAACTGTTTGAGGGAGATCCAGTAGAATGAGCGTAAAGGTCCCGTCCAAAGTATGCATCCCCAGCTGCAAACGCTTTCGGTTTTCGTAGAAAATTGGAGCGACTACTTGACACTGGTGTCTTAGGTGGTCGACCCCTTGCTCGTCTCCCTCGGCTCGCCATAATTAGCACTTTCCTGGTAAAGAAAAGACACTAGTATGTAGAAAAACATAATAATCGTACATCCAACACATTTCTGTAGTTAGTGTAAATGTTTTTAGTGTCCATGTTGAAAATTTTGGGAAGCCGCCATTTTCCTAAATAATGGTCACGTGATCAAAATGGCCTATCAAAGCGTTCCCCAGTTCAGTTTTTTGACATAAAGTCCCTTGTAACTGAAGATTCCCATCCAAAAAAGCGTGTTATTACCTTAGCTTACTTCTGCGGACAATATTCTTGCAACACTTTGGGTAAAAATAGACACAGAGCTTCGAATCTGTCCATTTTCATTCTTCCAGCACCGACGGACAAACCAAGCGCAACGTTTGAAAGCTGCAATCTGATTGGAGGGAAGCAAACTGATCAGTTTGTGTACTTCAGACATACTTTTGTGTTGAACTGCAATTATTGTGCATGTACTGGGTTATCTAGGCAGCAGGGGTTTTAACTGCAGTGGAAAAATCATACAGCTCATGAAATGGATCATATCATGTGTAGTGAATATCAGTAAAGAAATTATTTCCTATAGCCAATCCAATACATTGTCTTATTTTTATTCACGTTTGTTATCCCACACGGAAACGAGGCTGCAGAGTATAAATATTTAAATGAGCTTCAGTTATTTCCCTTGATGATGAAAGTTTCTCTTCATCAAGGGAGTTTACTCTCAATGACTCTAGAAAACGTGGCTGCAGTCATGGCGTCTGCTGTTTGTAGTGGATCAAACAAGATGTATCGTGTAAAACCGTTTTTTGACTCAAGTATTGAAATCGTTTCCAACGTAGCAATGTACAAAGTTAAGAAATTTGAGAGTGACACCACGGGCATACTGGTAAGTGTGTGGCATGTTTTCATTAGTTTGTAATGATCAAGCGGTAATATTATTATATTTTATTACATCATACTAAGATACTTCAATCTTTATACAAGTCTAGTCACTATTCACAACTTTCCGGCACCTCTCATAAAAACTCGTGGGTATCGCCATTATAAATTAAAACGAGGTTATATGAAACCAAGTTCCGGTTTTGCTTGTTTTGCTTTTATCAAAGCTTGATGCGTGACTTTTAAATATGGCAAATTGCCGAAAACGACGATTGTTAGACTTAGAGCCAGAAAACGAGTGAGGGGCCGGGTAGCTCAGTTGGTAAGAGCGTCTTGCTAGTAACCGAAAGGTCGCTGGTTCGAATCCCGGATTGGTCAACGTGTGATCATATTATTTTCCCCTTTACCAACAACTGGCCCGCTGGTACATGGTGTCAGTATAAATCGGTCCAGTAGTCACCTATATGCGAAAGTGTCGTGTGACTATAATCTACAAACAACAACAGGAGGGCGGGGCACCGTGTGCCAGAAGTCGTCCTTTATACGCTTATGTGTCCGGGTACGTTAATCTATTTAACTAACTAACTAACCGTGTGCCAAAAAAATGAAATACTTCTCCCATTCACTCTTTTTTTTTTTTTTTTTTTAAATTAAACACCAATCGTCCGAAGAAGCGCCAAATGAAATAATAATAATCCAGCTACAAATCAAAATAAACAAAACATCATCATTTCAAGGCATATTCATCATTCTATTGCAGAAGTAAGATTAGAACATAGATAAAAGTAACCCAATCTTTCCCACTCTAGGGTAGTGTTACCCCATGGGGCACCTTTTGCCAATACTAAATAAAGAAGGAACATTTTGCAGAATATAATGGTGATGAAATGCTTGTGAATATATAATAACTTAACAGTGGTGTTCCTAGGATTAGAGGGCAATAGGACAAAATGTCCTAAATCATAAAACTAATCGGACATCATGTCCTGACTACATAAAACCGATTAATGGTGCTTCTTTAAGATCGTTGCAGAGGAAGTATGGTGTTGGTTATTTCCCTTTCAAAAGTGTCGAGAGTTGCGGCCCTTTTGTTGTTCGACGGAATGTACTAAAGAGTGATAATAGTCTAGCATTGTCCACTATTCAAACTCGTTTTAACGGCTTTGACACTCCAGTTTGTACAGATGTTTCTTGCAGTGACCGCTCTAGTCATAATACTATCGGACAATGACTGCTAATTTCGCAATAGAATCGGACATTTGACGGGACACAGGTGTTTGCATTCGGTCATTTTCCAAACAAATCGGACCATGACTGATGTCCGAGGCCTCGGGACATCACTGACTTAATAAGTCAAACAATAACTCTTGTGTTATCCACTGTGGAATTGGGCCTCTTATAATTACACCCAACCAATACATCTGACCTTCCTCAAACTTCCTTCAAATTGATGTTTCATTAAAGTTTTATGTTCTTGGGCATTTAAACTCTTATTAAAGTACAAGGCAACTCCTCTTTTTGCATTGCTATTCATGAACATATCATAATTTGGTAATTCATACTATCAAGTCTAAAGAGGTGTAAATTTGGTTCTTTGCCTTCGTTTCTGCAAAACCTATTATGTCCGGCGCAAGTTCAGCATCTCGGTTTAAAATTTCACAGTTTTTGTTCAACATACCATCTAAATTGCTATACATGATTTTATGAAAATCAATATCACTATCAATATCATGCCATTTGGGAACAAGTATGAATTGATGTTGTTGGAGATGATTATTGAGGAGATGCATGCAAGAAAACATTGTTTGAAACAAAATCAACATTTTTTTTTGCCTAAAACGATATTTTGTGGGGAAAAAAAGTCACCTGTACACCTATTTACAACAGTTACAACATTATCTGGTACTAGTGGTTTTGTACCCTGGCAAGCCAGGGTACACAGGTTGCTGTTTAAAATGTAGACAGAGAGACAACTGTTGTCTGCGAGTTTCATTTGGACGATGATACCTCCCCATATCCCCCTTGATACCTCCCCATACCCCCCCCCCCAGTGTTCCCTCCACACACTAAAAATGAGAGTCCTTGGGACTCCCAGGTATAAAATTGTAAGAGTCCTTGTGCAAATTTTGAGAGTCCCCAAATCGGTGGATGAACGGGTTTTGGGCCCAGTCAACCAAGTCAGAAGTGACATGATCGTGTATGATAGAATCAAAGAATGGATTAACGAAGATTTCTTTTGTTAAGTGAATGTATTGCTTGGAGGAAGTTTACAATGCGCGCGCTTGCGATTTGTAAGGACGACAACTCCCGACACAATCTTTAATCGTCTGCAATGGCAGTCTCAGTTGGGTTCTGATTCTGATTATGCCGTGAATTAGTTCGCCACTCGTTGGTCGTATTTATGACTTCAGCGATTCCAAAAAAATGTATGCGTCCACAGGACGCACACATGCAAATTTTCCTGCATCATTTTTCATATTTTGTGCGTAATTGACGCACTACTGTGCGTAATCGGGAACACTGCCCCCCTGATATCTCCCCGTCCCCCCCCCCCATGATGCCTCACCATACCCCCTTGATACCTCCCCGAACCCACTGGATACCTCCCCATACCCCCTTGATACCTTCCGTACCCCCCTTGTAACCTACCTGTACCCTCCTTGATACTTCCCCGTTGATCGTTTCGCAGGTATGGATGAAAGGAATCGACCATCACCATACCCCACCCGTATCCCCGTTATGCCTACCCATGCCCCTTTAAACCTACCCGTAGTCCCCTTTTACCTACACGTACCACCCCATCCCGATCCTTGGTAATAAAAATAATAATAATATTAATACTAATAATAATACTAATAGTAATACTACTAATAATAATAATACTAATAATAATAATAACATTGAATATAGAATAATACAAATAGAAATCATAAAAAACACCAAGGTTTTAAAAGAAAATTTGATATAAGATATAATAATATTAATAATAATAATAATAATAATAATAATAATAATAATAATTTATTATTATAATTAGATTAATAATAATAATAATAATAATAATAATAATAAATTAAAGGTAAAAAGCCTAAATTAAAAAGAAAAATATCCATATTGTAGTGTAAAAAAAAAAAAACGTTAAAAAAAATATGCCCCGCGTGAGATTTGAACTTGGGTCTCCCTGCACTGTAGGCGGAAGTCTTACTAAGTAAGCTACCAAGGCTTCTTACAAATAAGTTTCAATTTTTTGGTCTATATGGGAAAACATGCTGAAACCTCAATTTGATTTTTAATGGAAGCGCGCGAAATGAGGCTATTGCAGTTTGTGGACATTTTGTTTATTTATTTATCTCAGAAACGGTTAAACGTTCGGTAAGGAAATGTCGGCTATAACGATTTCGCTGGTTTTGACTTTGAGCGTACAGCAGGCCAATCCGCGGGGCCCAGCACCTGCCCAGATCAGCGTCCATACCGGACAAACTTTATAGTAGAGGCGAAGAAGGACTTCCGGCTAAGCAATTTATATTGTGAGAGGGGAAACAATCACACAACACAGAAACTTAAAAAACCAAAAATGTTAATCTTCTTCCTAACCTTGTAATTTATACTTACTAGTAAATGAGCCTCAATTTATGTGTTGATTATTCTGTCACTTTCACTTTTACATGCAATAATAATAATAATAATAATAATAATAATAATAATAATAATAAAAAATAAATAAATAAAAGGCTTGCCTTGTATTGCTTGGAGTCTCAGTGACTACTGCCTGGGGGAGTTCATTCCAATTTATTATATGATACTGAGTGTGACATCGGATCTAGCAGGGTTTGTACGGTCTTTGAAAGTTTGGGAGAAACAGGATTTCATTTTCCAGTCCCTGGAAAGTCTTTGAAAACTTAATAAAGTGTCAGTTGTTTGTGAAAGTTTGTGAATTTTGACAGAGTGCACAATCTCTGCTCCTCCTCAGATTCACACAATACAAGCAAAGATGAAAGAAAAATTCGGATGATAGAGTGTAGGTGTGCACATTGAATTAATTTCATTTTTTTGTTGGAGGAGAGACCAATCAGTGTACTTTTTTCATTTTCTCACGGTCACCAGAAATTAGGTATTTTCCTCTCAAAACTCTGGAAATGAATTCTTTTATAAGGAAGCAAAAGTCAGTTGCAAAGATGCCGGGATCGTGAAGATTTAATTATTTGTGGTAAACTTTAGCAATCTAAGTCTAACCTGTGTTTATTAGTCTTGGAAAATTTTCATATAATGGTCTTGAAAGTTTGGGAAAAGTTTGGGAATTTTTGGATGATTTTAGAGTATGAACCCTGTCTAGGTGTACTGCTGGTTGTACAAACTACAGTACAATACACCACATCTTGATTGCCTTAAAAGGAATTACTACAGGCACAGATTAACTTAAAACTTTATGTATATAAAGAATACACAATTATTCTTCACATGCACCTTGCAATCTCACCAGTACACAATAGTACCACACACACACAACACACACAAACACATCACAGTTAACCAAGCCAAGCAGTAAGTTACATGTCATAAGGTATGACAATGCACTGGAATGACTTGGGCTTGCAATACAATAACAACAAAATAAATTATGACAGTACTAATGGTCGAGTCTTTGTCACGGTGTAATGGCATTAACACCTGTAGAGGTAATGAAAAATTTAGTTGAGCTTGACAAGAAAATTTTAAGTTTGAATTTAAAGCTGGCCTGCTCACCCCTAACAGAAATCTAGAGATGACAGTATAGAGGACATGGATGAGGCCGTTAGTCAGAAGAGTTGAGTTAAACTGTGAGTTATGGGCAAACTCATCAGATGACTGAATACCTGAAAGTGAAAGTGCAACTTGGTCACAAGACATAGTCATAGGTGTGGGGTTATGGTATCTAATATTTTAGTAAAAGCTGAAGACAATCTGTTATTAAAATTAAAACTTCTCTATCTCTCTCTCTTTTCACCCTTTTCTTTCTCTCCCTCCCCCCAAGTTTGTTATGAATATGAGTGACAGTTGGACGGGAGATAATCCTGTCACAGTGGGACACTTACGAAGCAGCCACCATGAAGTGGGATGTAAACAAGGGTGTTACGATTGAGAAGCTTTCTTTGATTTTAAGTGGCTATTGTATTTAGACATGAGGCGTGCGGTAATGGCGTTTACGTTTCTTTGATCTGTGTCATTACTGGAGGGGTCTTACGTAATGTCTGTTTGTTTGTGTCGGTCAAATTATTGTGATTATTTGTTCGAATGTTCGAGATGAATACTGTGACGTAAGAGAGTGCGTAACTCTGGTGACAAGTTTTATTTTGTTTGGCCAATTATGTCATTCTGGAACATTCCTATGTTTTTATAGTTTGTTGATAGACTATATAAATAGCATGCTGTCTGCTTGTGGAGCAGTGTTTTGGGGAGAGCTTGTATGCAGTTGTTGATGCCGTTTGCTAAATAAAGTTGAAAAACCTCATAATGGCAACTCCTGCCTTGTGGCTGAGTGAACAGGTTGCGTTAATAACGAATTTAAGTTACACGAGATTCAAGCATCAGGGCTGACTCGATCATAGCCGTGTAACAAGGGGCGAAAAGACACCACTGCAGTTAAGTCCACCAATATTGAGCGACATTTGGACAGGGGAGTTAATCCTGCCGTGAATCAAAGTTGGAAACTGATGTAGCGAGCACCACCATGTGGGATAACTGCAAACATTGCATCGCCTTCTTGTAATCTTACGGTAGTTTCTAGATTTACCTATAAACTGTAATTAGTGTAAAAAATATCTTCCACCTTGTTGGCACCATAATTATGCCATCATCTTGCTGGCATTATAATTATTCCATCATCTTGCTGGCATCACTCCGCAGATTATTATAATTTCTCATACTGTATATTAACTTTCATTGTTTGTCAGTCATCTAGCCATTACAAAATTCCAGTTATGTTACCATTAAGATGGGTTGAAATTGTGCAAGCGCAGTAGCGTCCAGCGCTTGTTTATCTGGGTGAGATTTGTGGATGTTTGTTGGGCTGAGGGAAGTTCTAAGCTCCCAATAATTGCTGGTGTGTGTGCAGTCTATGGAACTGTGTGTGAATGAAAAATAGTTAATGCTTGATTACCAATAGTGACAAAGTGAAGTTGAAACTTGCTTGCTTGTTTAGAATTTTACTGTGGGCTGGAATTGGGACTAGTAATTAATTAAACACGGTTTAAAATTGTATGTCCTAAAGCTATTTTTTGTGTGGATATTTGCTTATCTTATTCCTTACCCACTGTTGCCAAATGTATCTGGGGTTGTTTAGGGTAAGAGTTCAGTTTGTTTAGTTCTAGTGCAACATTGTTGGCGTTAAATGTAAATTGACCTTAAAACATGCTAGATTTCTTATCATAATTGTGTAGAAAGAATTTGGTGAATGTCATGACTAATGAGGCTTGGTTTCTAGCGCAAATTAAATGTTGTGGACGCAAATTAAATGTTGTGGATGTAGCTTGAACAGATTATCTTTAGTGGATTGAGATAACTAGCTGCTGTTTCTCAACTTGTCCTGAAGGCTGATTTATGAAGTTGGCTCCTTTGAATGCAGAGAATCTGTGAGGATGCGCTTGCCAAGAAGTCATTTTAATGCTGTGATACTGATAGTCTGGGTCATGATTAGCTTTCTTGGAACTTGTACTGTCATCACCTGGTTAAATGTAAATTTTTTAGGCTGTTTAGATCCTGTTTTAAAGCTGTGAACAAACTTCCAACACCCACCCAATTTAACTTAGATGAATGATGTATGTGTGTTTGGGAGGAGGCGCAAGATGTTTGGTGTTAATGTACAAGATGTACGCCTGCGTGTGTTAAGTTATGTGTGCGTGCGGGGGGGGGGGGGGGGGGGGTGAGTGCATGCTAGTTATGTGTTGTCTCATTCCTGTTGCCATGAAGATATCATTGTTTAATTTGAAACAGAACACCAGGATTTGTGAAATAATTTGGAAGAGAGAGATGGGGAAGAGAGAGAGAGAGAGGTGGGGGGAGAGGAAAACACAAAAAACATAATAAGCCAGTTTGACAATTTGGTGATCAATATACTACAAGGTGTGTAGGCGAGAGAGATTTCATAAAGGTTAAATGAATGTAAAAGCACTAATCTACAGATCAAACAGGTTTTTGTATAACTTATAAGGCTGTGATGCAGCCTGTGTGTCTGTAGTAACATACTGAACATCTCTGACAGCATACTATTTGTATGTATTGCACGTCCTGTTTACAAGAACATATGCAGTAAAGGAAGAAATCTGGCTCGGCCACTTGCCACTGTGCCAATAACTGAATAAGCAATTAATCCCTTTCCATCCACTGCACCCACCACCCACCCATCACGATACTGTGCCAGTAACTGAGTAACCACCTTTCCTTATCAACAGCACACTATGATACTCCTACAGTGCAGTAACTGAAGTGGTAAATATGCCACTATCCCCCATTTTGCTCAACGACCCTTACCTACCCACCTACCATGATACTGTACCATTAACAAACAATTCCTCTTCTTTACACTTTGAGTATGGAGTAGAGATAAGGATGCTCAACATATTTGGTACCGGGTCCTGTACTGTCTTTGCACGGGTCCTGTACTGTCTTTGCACGTGTTTAGAGCACAGGCTTATTGTAGTGTTAAATCCATCCTCCCTTTGCGCAGTGAACTACCCACTTTTCACTTGAATCATCAAATCGTTTACCTTTACATTGTAGAATTAAAATTCAATGGTAACTCATTGATAGTGAGCTGGTTTTCTATGCCGAAGATCGAGGTTCAAACTCCGCTTGGGATGAACTTACGTGACTTAAGTACAAGACTTTTCAGGACACCGAGGGTTTTTCCAGGTACTCCAGTTTCCTCCCTCCCTTCAATAATGGTATTGGATGCAGTCAATTCAACATTTAAAAAATAAAACTTGATTTCTATTCTGACTTCTGTAGTAGCGATTGCCGCGCTTTGAGTTCAATTGACCTTTGAAGACAAAGCATGTGATAACATTCTGTATTAGTTGGCAGCTTCCATTCTCGGTGAGAGATGCATTTATTTCAAGATCATCAGAGCAAGTAAAGTGCTACCCCTATTTTGTTCGATGCGAATGCAGTTTGCAGCATATCCATGATCTTTCCAAGAAGTAGTAGTACTACTACTAGTAGCACAGTAGTAGTTTGAGTAATAAGAGCACCAGCAGTAGTAGTAATAGTAGTAGCAGCAGCAGTAGTAGTAATAGTAGTGGATTGTGGCAGTAGTAGTACTAAAGTGGACATGATTCTCTTGCACTTAATTCTACACTTCCAGTGTATCCAGTACAGATAACCTACCCATGACCGTTGTCCATGAAATCCCTACTCCCTCTTATCGGGGTGAACATAACTCTGTCAGAGATGAGTGTCTCTGCAGGTTGTAATCTAAACTAATTAATTCTCGTTTTATGCAGACGGAGCCAGTGAGCAAATAGGGTGCATGTGTGAAAGTGCAATGTTGTGTGGGTGTGTATGAGTGCGTGAGTGCCTATACAATTATTGATGTGTTTGTTTTATGCCTGCCAAATAGTTGTAACTTGTATGCTATGTATCTTTTAGACTTTAGAGAGTTTAATTTTCTAGTTGACATTTGGTTTGTGTGTTTGTGTGTGTGAATGCATGTGTGTGTGTGGGGGGGTGGGGTGTGTGTGTGTGCATGTGTGGGCGTGCGCGTATGACACGGTATTTATCATCCTTTTTTTTTTGTAATCATGTGCATTCCCCACCCCTCTCCCTCCCTTTATAAATCCGCTAATTTATTTTTATAAATATAAAATGAATCCATTTAGCCCAGTTTTAAAATTTTTTTTTTAAAATCAAAGTCTTGTGACTCAACTGTCTGAATGTTTTACCTACTTTAATTTACTTTTAAACTAAATGTAGATTATTAGTGTAGCCGGGCTGGGCTACAAAGAATTTCTGACCATTACCATACTTAGGCCTCACTCTGTTCTCTGTTATGTTTAAACTAGCTGTATGCAATAATTTGATATATCCATTAAAGCCTATAATCGTTAGACGCAGCATTAAATTCTCTATTAGAATATATAAACCTTATTTGTGATTTATGTAGACATTTTGAATTAGAGCGCGATGTTTAGAATAGAGCGATGCCTATCACGGTGATAAAGACATCGATAAAGACATCGCGCTGTTGCGGACCAAGCTGACAGGCTTACTGTTTTGGCCGGTCGTAAAGCTCTTCCCGCCTTGTGCAATACTAATTGTAGATTAACACATGATAAGAACATAATTATCGATGATGGCGATAGCAAAGATTTTCCACTGTAACACCTTAAGTGTGATATTTTCCGATGCCTTATAAGTATATACTTAAATTAAATATTAGTTTTATAGGGACATACATCGGAGGAGAAACAGAGGAAAAGTTGTAAGAAGAGGTTAGATGTAAATATTGTTGTTGTGTTAGGTGTTTGCTAATTTAGTCCGTCATAGTCGGAACCCATAATAGTAACCATGTCATATTATATATCGTTGGAAAGAGGAGACGTTGTTCTTTCTTTGTCATTATTATTATTATTTATAATTGTATTAAATTAAAGAGTTTTTACGAGTTTAGACTCATGACATTCTTAAAAGCAGCAGCCAACTCCCTCTTAAATTGCGTATTATTTTTATTTCGTAGCAGATAGGTCCGATATTATTATATCAGTAGAAAGGTCGTATTTCCGCGTTTCCGCCCAAATAATAATTTGTATAGTATTCATTAGCGTTTCAAGCATTCTATGTAAAATAAAGATTAACAACTAAAACAAATTACCGAGAGAAGCGAACATTATGTGGCGCGTCACGCGTTAAACAGCGCGTTCAGTACGGTCTGCGCGCACACATAAAAGCACGGACGTGCAAATATTTCAGGACACACACTTCGGGGGGAGAACGACACACACGGCAGACTCGACACGGGAAGAACGAGTCAGACACACAGAGAGGGCAGAATGTAGCTGTTATCTCCACGAGCGTTTGCCTTTGCTACAATGCACTTCGAGAATACAACTTTCAACGGTCATCAACGAACTGGCGTTGGGAAGAGAGAGAGAGAATGTGTAAGAATTCTTCATCACCCTAGCCTCCATCACTTTATCTTCTCTCCAACACCACCACATTAGATAGCTGTATTATTAGTGTTAAAGAAGCTTATAGTTTTTTTACTCACATGCATAGCAATGTGAGTCTATGTATTCATCCCAAACATGTATTTTTTTTTAAGATTTTTGCAAATCTGTGCGAGATGAGTCCTAATAGTCCAAAAATAATTTCTTTTTTTGTTTGTGTCCGTCCATCGTCTGTCCACCATCCGTCATCTGTCTGTGCTAAACTTGCAAGTGGATTAATATCTCAGAACCTGTGTCAAGTATCACAACCAAACTTGGTAAGATGGTGTAAATAGATGAGACCTCATAAATGATCAGTGAATGAATGACTTCAATTCAAGAAGTGTTTGTCTTTTTTTTTCATTGAAAATCTGTTTACCATCTTCCTTCCCCTTAGTAATGATGATACCCTCCCTCATCAGAATCATGATCCTGGTTGGACAAATGGTTTTCATTTCCTATATAGACATTTGATGTTTTCTCGCTGTTCTCTCAGTCTCTTCTTATACTAGGCAGTCTGAGCGCCTGTGAATGTGTGAATGGATCCAATGTGTAAGTGTTGAAACAGGACCCCAACGGTCTTGTCATTTCCACCTCATACCCCCATAACTGAAATCTGCCCTCCGAGAAGAGCTGGCCACACTCTCCAGTTATAGTTACCGCTAGCTTGGAGGGAGAGAGAGAGTTCAGTTTACAACTGGTTCAACCAGAAAAATGTTGTAGTTACTATTAGAATAGAGCTGAACGCTTCAACCGATTTAATGCAGTTCTCCATTTCCTCCAGCAAACTGAAGAAAAACTATTTTTAAAAAAGGGAGGAGGCAAAAAGACTGGAACGAATGGATGAATGAATGAACCTGTCACGACTCCGTTTTCTAAATCTGTGATAATAGAGTTTCTAAGCCTGTTATAGTGGGTGGAAGGTAAGGGAGAGAATAAATTAAAGTTTATTGCTAAGTTTGCGAATAATAGAACACGTGAATTGCTTTGTTAGTTGTGCCTTGTCACTCTTAACTGGTCAGGGGCAGGCGTGTATTTTCACGTGCCGTGCAAGTTTTTGCAGTGAGTGATATGCGCACTGAATTGGAGAGTGTGAGCAAATAAAACTGCTGTACGTAGCTAAATCGAGGAGCCGCAGAGAGGAATTTTGAAAATTGTCACCGTCATAATTTAGAAATTATGTACCCCAAACATTAATTGGCAGTTGTCTGCTTTCCTCAAAAACAATACATCTGAAACCGTATATAACCAACTTTATTTAGAACAATGTGCCTTATACCCAGGATATGAAAAACTTTTTACAGACAGGTCAAAGAAAGGAGATTCAGTTGCTGCTGCGTCGGTCTTCGGGAGACTCTTAGATAAGCCTTTGCAACAGTGTTTACCTGATTTTTGTTCTGTTTATACAGCCGAGCTCAAGGCAATTCATCTCGCTCTGAAACAAGTTTATCAATCCAAAAGAACCTCGTTTTTAATCATGTCCGATTCACTGTCAGCACTCCAGGCTCTTTCCACGAGAAAGATATCACACCCTTTTCTGGCAGAGATCCATGACCTCCATACACAACTTGTTTCTGAGGGTAAAAAGATAGTCTTTATGTGGGTCCCTGGTCACATGGGCATCCGCGGCAACATTGCAGTGGATTTTTATGTGGGTCCCTGGTCACATGGGCATCCGCGGCAACATTGCAGTGGACAAAGCGGCTAAAGATGCTCTGCATCTCGATTTCCCTCCAGAGATTTTCCAGTTTGTGCCCTATTCTGACCTACGTTGTATGACTGGATCTTATTGTAAACGACTGTGGCAGACTGACTGGTCTAACCATATCAACAACAAATTATTTCAAATTCTTCCCGATTTGTCCGCTTCTTTGCCTAACTTTGCATCCACTCGCAAAAAAGAAACAGTTTTGTCTCGCCTTCATATTGGGCATACTTATGTCACCCACAGTTTCCTTTTAAAAGGAGAAGAACCACCATGGTGCTTTGCATGTGATCAATCCTTTTCTGTTCGCCATTTCATGTCTGAGTGTGCTGATATGATTGAGGAAAGAGAAACATATTTTGGTTCAATACCTTTCAACGAGATTTTTAAAGTATGTAATGGTCAACATCTGTTTCAAGTTTTACATGATGTTGGTTTGTTTTATCGCATATAACTCATATCGACATGTTTTGTTTAGTTTGGATTTTATTGATAGGACTGAATTTAGTGATCTGATTGAAGAAAGGGAACATATTTTTAATACATCAGTTTTAAAGAAGACTTTTAAAGAGGTGTCATGTGAAAGTTTGAGTATTTAAGAGTAACAGGCTTGTTTTTTAAGATTTGAAACATTTTATAATATAATAATATTTTAAGATAACGTCTCTCTGGTCCTGATTTGTCTCGGAAGAGTCCGCTGGACCTAAAGCAATAATCATGTATTGTATTGTATGTGACAGAAACTTTTATTTATTTTAAGTCTTTTTCACATCGCAGTGATTTTAGACTTTTAAGTCTAACTAGACTGAAACGCTCTTTTTGTCGTTTTGATAAAGTCGTTTTCTATTTAGTTAAGGTATTTGATCAAGTACTTCGAATTAGTAAATTAATTTGATAGTAACTGTATACAGTAATTTCGTAATTATAGCTAAACTACTGCAACGTTTCTTCTCCTTAGTTTTATCATCATCACCATCATTGACATCTTCGATATTGTCATGAAAATCTTCTTCATTATCATGTGTAGCTTAGACTAGCTTGCAGCCTGTGAGGTGCGGTGGCTTATCTGTGTGTGATGTCATGTGGGAATTATAGCTGTGGGATGCAGCTTTTGCGGCAGCCAGATTTTGTATGCCAACCCCTTAAAGACTTCAAGACCTAAAACCTATAAGATTTCAGGGCAAATCAAGAATATCCTGAGCATTGTGAACTTTCCTCATCATCATTGTCGTCATCATCACCATCATCATTTGGCCCACTACCAGTGGTAGAGCGTTAGCCTGGCATGGCACACCAATGACACAGGTTCGATTCCTTTGGTGGGCAAGATAAAAGTGACCGTTTTCCCTCTTTGTATATGATTGCTCTGGTGGTTTAGTGTGGATTTAGATCCCTTCCTCCCTCTTCCCTGGGACAGTTGCCCCAGTCTTGCCGTATTACCAAAGGTGATTTAAAACTTCAGTGTTTAGTCTTCTTCTTCATTCATTCCTTCATTATTCATACTCATAACATCAGCATCAGCAGCGGCAGCAACAAAGTTCTTCTTTCTTCTTGCACCAAAGCTCACGTTTGCTACCTACCGCTTTGCGGTAGAGCTATAGGCACCCAGTCTGTGTAACATCCCTGTGGATTGGATGAAGCGCATCTTGTCTTCAGTAAAACCCTTTACCAGTAACACATTACCGTGTCAATAAAGCCAGTTACCTGCCTTCTGCTGCCAAGCATCTGTATATGGGTGTGGAGGGGAGGTAGAGGACAGGGTGAGGAAGGGCTAGAACAAGTAATGTGTGGAATGAGTTGTATGGGGAGGGGGAGAAGTCGGAAGATACCGTATGTCCTGTATCAATTGTTATATCGGGCGCACCCTTTCTTCGTCTGCCCTTTGCGAAAAGGTGTAAATGCACATTTTATGCGGTCTTGACAAAGCCCCTTAGCATCGTGGCTGTCTTCTCTTTTATTACGTTGAATAATTGTATGGTATTCTTCGCAGTGCAAGTCGAATTCTACCCCCTGTGGGGGTGCCGGGGGTTTCAGTATAAATAGTATCCCCACTTTCTGGAAATGTAGTGCTTTAAATTCCCACTGTCACTGTCTTTTCTCTTTTGTTCTTTCTCATTCCTACTCTGTTCTATCAATCTACTATTCTATCTTCTTCTTAGCTAGACTAGTCACCTACCTTTTTTCTTGAAAACTCTTCCGGGACAAAACACCTCATTTGTGTCTGAGGTCTGTTGGATCAGTTTGGGAATATTGGATGCTTTCTGCCAAATGGTCACTGGGGCTTCCTATGTTATTATTTGGCAATGTAGCCATTTTATATGTATGTTTTGTTGACATTGTATAATGATGTTTGTATTCTGTTTTGTTTTGTAAACGGGGGTTCCATAAATTAGAGTATAGCCTCAGCGTCCCCTACGTGGGATGTCTTTATTGTAAAGTGACCGGCTGGTAGATTGCCTTCAGTGTTACCACTTGGGTTGTTTCGGCAGATCTTTTATGCGGATCAGAGGTGAGTCCTCTTTCACTTCTCTGGTCATGATTTGGCTCGGAAGAGTCCGCTGGACCTAAAGCAATAACCATGTAATGTAATGTAGTCGAATTGTTTTCTAGAAACCTTAAAGCGTAATAATAAAGGAAACCTTATAATTATATGTAAACAATGTTGATAAGTGAATACTTTTAAAAAAATTGATTTACGAGATTAAGAGATTTTGAAGGCCACAGATTGTGAGTTTGGATTGAATACGTTTGGAAGGACACAGAATAACAAGGCGTGACTCATGCAGTGCCAATTCTTATCCATTTTGTACATTTTCATCTTTCCAGTTTCAGTTAATGATTCATAATTATGCTCGTTCTATTCTGAGACGACCTTGTAAATAAAGGCAACAGTTTGGAACTTGTATACGGCTTGTGTGGTTTTCTTTTCTTCTGCTAGTAGTTTCATCATCTCTTCTCATAACGTTCCTATAATCTTTCTTTTTTCGCAAGGACAGGGCTGATGACCTGCCAACCACCTCTTAGCATTCCCCACCCTTGACTGATACCCTGATAACCCTCCCCGCCCACACGCCTAAGCACTGAATTCTCTTCTGGGATTGAACCCATTTATATGACAACACCTATTTCCCTTATCCGACTTCTTGGCTACCGCTATTTCATCCTGCTAAAAAAAATGGCCAAGGAAACCACCGCTCTCCCCCATACTTCTTCATTCCACACTCCACCACCACCCCTCTCTACATTCTTTTTCTGTGTGTTTCCTCCCCCCCCCCTCTCCACCCAACATCAACTGTTCACCCCTACTAGCTTACCCAGAGCAACAGATCCCATTCTCTTGTGTAGGCCTATAGCTGAGCAGCTTTTACCTTCCAACTCCTTTATGAAATTCTTCTTCTTCTTCTTCTTCTTCTTCTTCTTCTTCTTCTTCTTCTTCTTCTTCTTCTTCTTCTTCTTCTTCTTCTTCTTCTTCTTCTTCTTCTTCTTCTTCTTCTTCTTCTTCTTCTTCTTCTTCTTCTTCATCTTCTTCTTTAATTTTTTTTAATTTAATCACTTTTTATATAGCGCTTTACTAAAGAGCTTCTTCTTCCTCCTCCTCCTTCTTCTTCTCCTTCTTCCTCCTCCTCCTTCTTCCTCCTCCTCCTTCTTTCTTCTTCTTCTTCTTCTTCTTCTTCTTCTTCTTCTTCTTCTTCTTCTTCTTCTTCTTCTACTGTTACACTAACCAAAAAAAAACCCACTGTTTTAGTCGAGTCGTAGAATTGCATCACTGCGTAACAAACTACCTTTACATGTTAAACTTAAAAAGTCAACTTTTTTGTACCTTCTGGAAACGGTAAATTTCACTGTAGATTCAAAATTTGATTTTGATGACGGATTGTCATGTTAATATTAATTTCCTGCCAAACAAAACGGATTAAAAAAAACAAAACAAAGAAACAGACCACGAGACCTATCTTTTTCCCTAGAACTGAACTTCTTCTTCTTCTTCTTCTTCTTCTTCTTCTTCTTCTTCTTCTTCTTCTTCTTCTTCTTCTTCTTCTTCTTCTTCTTCTTCTTCTTCTTCTTTAATCCGCCTTACCATATCACTAAGTGGGTGGATCAGTGTCTCTTCATCTTCTGCTTTAACACTCCTACGCCCATCTCCAACCCCTGTTGATAGATATCCAGCACCCGCACTGTCTTTTGCTCTCCCTCCCCTCTCCCTCCCTCCCCCCGCACTCCTACTCTTATCTCCTCCCCCCCCCCTCTCTCTCTTTCTCTCTCTCTCTCTCTCTCTCATAGTATAATTCTAGAAGCTTCTTTTCTCTCTACCTCTGTGCCCTTTCTGCGTTGCCCACTCCCTGCACGTGGGAGGACAGGCAGAGACAGTTATAGGGTAAAGCTAAGGCAGGCCGGGGCCAGAAGCTAGTAGTAGGGGCTGGCAAGAAGTGTCAAGATCAGTACAGGGCCTCGCTTGAGCAACAGGCAGGCATGCTAGTGTTACGAGCTCGCTGCCAGAAAAGATGAGAAAGAGCTGGGCTCGCTGTAAACAGTAGAGGATAGGAAGCCCTTTAGACTCGTTGTTCTCTGTGCCTGCCTTGCTATAGTGTATGTACAGGGCGTTTGTGTTGCTAGCGCTTCTCTCTGTGGCGGCTGCGCAGTCTTACCCCATTGCTGACATCTTTTCTATGAAAGTGCCAGATGCTGTAACATGCCTCCCTGCCTGCTCTTGTTCTAGTAGTGTGACCCGTCAGAGAGAGTCGCAGTAGCCGAGTCAGAGCTGTCTGTGTGGGAATGGCACAGTGCGGCTATATTGCGCCGCATCCTTAGGCCTATATTCATCAGCAGCAAGTCTGTATACCTGTTGGTCAGCTGTATTCTCTGCACCTTGGATTCGTTACCGTCTCCCATCTGCAGCCTGTTTAGTGGTTGCTACTCTGCTGTGCAAGCGTCCTTGTCATCACAAAACCTTTTCGATTCAGCCATGGGAACTATGACTTTACTCGCGAGTCAGAAAGCGGACTTTTCTCCCAGTCAGAAAGAGGGCTTTTCTGTGATTCCAGGAGTTTTTTCTACATGGCAGAAAACGTGTTATGGCTCACTTTCGAACTCTTTCTAGCTGGCTGTTTGGTGGCAAACAGTAAACTGTTGTGTGTGGTAAGCGAGTGTAGTGGCGCTGAAGGATTACTATAATTATACAACTTCGGACGACATCAATTAAAATGGGTTAGCTTTCGTCGGTGGTTGGTGTTGTTGAGGAAGTGAATGACGTTCAAGAAAGACGTTAAAGAAACCTCATCTCTTTGATCTGTCTAGCCTCACTTTCTTGTGTTAGACTGTGAATGTAAACAACAAAATAATCACACACAAAATCAACAGCATAGAAGAAGAAACAAAAAAATTATATAAAAAAAAAAAGACCAGAAGGAAGTACCAGCAAAATGGGTAATGCATTCAAGAGTTGCCGCTCAAAGAAGGGCGACGATGAGAAGCACCTCAAGAAAAGCGGGGAGCCTCCCTCACTGCCAGACTCACCTCCCCAGCAGAGGAACTACTTGGCAGACTCCGACACAGATCGGAGCGACCAAGCCCTGGCCTGCTCCGCCAGTCTCAACGAGAACTGCCTACCAGAGTGTGACCAACAGACCGGGGAAACAGCTGGTGTCCAAAGGCAGGACTCCAAGCGAGACTTTGCCGCAGAACCTGGCATCAGCAAGGAGGTTATGATCCAGATGTACGCCATCTCTCAGCCACCGTCCACCCCTGCCAGTAAGTTTGACCGACTGGTCAAAGAGAGAAGAGGACCTTACCAAGACGTGGTGAAAGAAATACAGAAAAAGCAAGTGTTTCAACGATTGTCACTGGCTGCAGAAGATCATTCCACAGAACAGGACGGAGAGGTGTCTTGTGAGAAAGATGACAGTAAAAAGGACTTTCATTCTGAAAAGCAGCACAATAGTGCCAGGATTAGCGGCGATCCTCTTGCAGTTGAAAAACCAAGTTCTAAACGGCTTTCCAGAACGTCAGAACATGAAGACGAACTAGGTGGTGTGGTGATCAAAACTCCACAAAGATGCAACTATAACAAGTACATCGCTGCTCTAAGAACGGTGGATGCCTCTAGTAAGGGGAGTGGCTGTGACCGGACTTCGGTCAGTGAGGACCTGCCTGTCGTGCTTGATTGCAAGTCAGGGGTTGAGGAAGAACGCATTGTGCCGCAAGCTGCCAAGGCGCAAACGCAAGCTCCTGTGTTCAGAAGCGCTGACAATGGTGTGCAGAGCAATTTTCCTGACAGCAGTCACCAAACATTTATCGCGGTTCCTAGCGCAACTTCTAGGCCGAATAAGCCCACGGACCTTCCTGTGCATAGACCCATTTTTGTGCCTCCACATAAAACGGACGTTGTCCGATCACCATCAGGAAGAATCACGTTGGGCGAACGCATCAGAGACGTCATCGTTCAGCATCAGCCCAGCAAGCTGTCACCCACAATAAGTGACTACAGTCCCAACAAGGAGGTTGGGTTTGAAGACAGTGCGTTTCGCGAACGAACCTTTAGCCCAGGCATGGAAGACGGTGAAAGCTTGGGTAACACAGAGGTCAAGAAGAAGAAGAAAATCCCTCCATTAGTAGCGCCGCGAGAAAGACGCAACTTTGGGACGGATGACACGAACATATTTGGAGGGCAAGCGTACGCCCCAGGGTCAGAAAGGAGAGTAGCGGGCGAAAGCGTGAGTAATCGACCAGTGAAGAAGAAAGTACCTCCGCCAGTAGCTCCCAAACCTAAGCACTCATCCACGCAGACCAGAACAATAGAGCAAGCGGATGCCACGATCAGCACCGATATGACACCGACCACAACCACCGTGCTTCTAGACCAGGAACCCATAATTACACAAACATCAGCTACGCGCATGGAAAAATCAACTTCGTGTGTTGCAGCTTGTGCAGCTCCAACTACCTTGAGAGATGAGGGTGCTAGTGAAGAACATTGGAAAGTTCCAACTGCCGTGATAGTCAAGGGCGATACTCAAGGATCTAGCCACGATACCACACAGACAATGTTCATTGGGCCTCTGACTGTTAATGAAGAACCGAGGGAAGCGTCAGATACATGTGTAGATGCTTCGACAATCTACTTGGAAACGAGTACAGGTATACAAATGCCCACTAAAGATGAGTGTGATAGGGGGAACCCCATTCAGATTAGTAGAGAAGTATTAACTACAACTAACACAGAAGCCCCGCCGACAACGTCCCTAGAAACATCGTCTGCCTTGAGGGATGATCGTGATAGCGAGAGATGCAGGCAGACCCTTGAGACCACATCAAAAGAAGAGGGGCCGGCAGCAGTGAAGGAATCCAGCACTCGCCCAAACTCTCAGACAGATGGAGATAAAGAGCTGGATCTAGCGCTGCGCGAGACAACCAGTTATTGCACTAAGAAAACAAGCCATTGTGCAAATCGCTGTGAAGCGGAGAAGCTCTGCTCTTCTCCCTTACCCCCACCAGATTCGTGTACAGATAAGGACAGCCAGCGAGTCTGTACAGAGAACAAGGCTAACTACAATGATGCCGTTTACAATGAAACCACACTCAACAGAACCGTTGTTTTACCACGGATTTCTTCCGCTGGCTCAGAAAACTGTGACTGTTTCAATAATAACGTTGTTGTTCAGCGAGTTGTGCAAGATGGGGGTAGCAGTACTAGTAGGGAAAGAGGAGGGGGACAGTGTGAAGATGATAATAACGACATTGGTGGAAATGGCAGAAGTGGACAAAATGTGAAATGTCAGGATGTGCAATGGGGCCGAGATGCGTGCGACGTAGTCTACCAGAGTCAAAGTGCATACGAGAAACCCACCCAGTATCCCCAAAAGAGCCAAGGGGCAGGCGAGAGAGATTGCACAGTTGAAAAGAGCAGGTTGGTTACCGCAGAAGCCGAGAGGAGCGTAAAACAGTGCAGTACAGCAGCGGCCTGTGATGGGCAGATGAAGGAGATTTCGCTATTTTCGGAAGCCGTAGGCCGCCAGGTGCGGGCACGTGATGACGTAAAGGGTGTGAAGACATCTGTGACGCAGGTGAGCGTTGCCAATGAGGCGTTGCATGTGCTGCGAGCATAAAGTGATTTCCCACTGGGCCTGTCACTCCCATCACACGCATGGCTACAGTGAAAACTAGCACCTTTCTCCTATCGGCTGTTGCCATGCCGTGGATTATATTGATGGCTTAGGATGTGGTTTATTTATTATTGTTAACGCTGTGTGTGGGAAGAGGGAGGCTGTGTCTGTAATCATATCACTGCAGACTTTGGGGAACTATGTCGTTCAAGAACATGCTGCAGGATTATGGTTAACTGCTGCTGATGGCTTTCATTTTGCTGTACTCTCTCCGTCTCTCTCTCTCTCTTATGCACGCACGCGCACACACACATACACACACTCTCACACGCCAAGAAAAAAGTACAGAGAGTAAATTCAAATACAGACATTTTATTTCTTTTTCATAATACTTTTTTTTCCTTTTTTTTCTTTTTTATTTGAGGGAAACACACACACACACAAACTCACACACGCACATACACACACAAACTCACACGCACACATAAACAAACACACACACGCATACACAAACACACATATACATGATCTTTTCGTTTCATGTTTTCATTGTTTGAGATTTTAGTGTTCATTATATTGTCATCGTTTGTGTGTACGTGCCTTGCCTTAGTTTTTTGCATAAAGCATTTGCCAAGCCTAGTGCTGTGTTATTGAACAGTATTATGAGTCGACAACTTCACTTTGTATTATATCCTTATCTTGTTCACATCTTTACCTTAATGAAATCTACTTGTTGTCTTGCCTTAGCTGCAGATCACCATGCTTTGCTCCAGAGGCAACAACACCAATCACTGAGGTTCCCTTATTCCAGTTGTTTTTGTTTTTTTTTGCTCTTTAACATCCTAACCCTGCTGAGACGCAAACCCGGTGCATACAGCGTGGCTGAGACTATGAAAGGCCACCTTCCTTCTTGTAGCTTGAGAGAGGGAGTAGTCTAGTCTCAGCTATGCTGCCTGATGCATGCAGCCCCGGCTCATAAGACAATAAGAAAGTGAAGGCAGTGAGATGCCTTTATATTTTGTTTGTTTGGGGCAAAGCCAGCCAGCCAGCCTGCCGGAGTATCGGAACCTGCACGTTCCACAGGTCAACAATAGGATTTGCCAACTTGTAGGGAAGGGCAGAGATAGTCCGTGTAACACCTCCGCCATCCCTTTTAACTTGCTCAAGTTCTCTTTACTAAACTGCTGTAATGAATCGGCTTCTGCGCTTGTTAAACATTGTTCTCCCTGCGGGCTCGGTTTCTCTTAGCAGTGACATAAATGAAACATAGTTTTTTGGTGTGTAGTTTCTTCTCTCTCTCTCTCTCTCTCTCTCTCTCTCTCTCTCTCTCTCTCTCTCTCTCTCTCTCTCTCTCTCTCTCTCTCTCTCTCTCTCTCTCTCTCTCTCTCTCTCCTCTCCTCTCCTCTCCCCCCCCCCCTCTCTCTCTCTCTCTCTCTCTCTCTCCCGTTGCCCCACCTTCTCCCCCTGCTGTGGTGTAGTTATTGTTATTACTATTAGTTGTAGTGAGTTGGCAATGTGGTACTTGGGCAGCAATGGAAGCATTTTATGCTTGAAAGTTAAAGGCCTGGGGTATTAAGAATGTTTGTTTATTTGTGAGCGTGTGACTGGAAGACTTTCCTTTGGGAAAATTGCATTGTTGTCCCATGAACAGATGATATAATGGGCAACCATTCCTCTAACCAACCACTAAGCATGGAATTTGTAAGGGTCTTTTCCTTCTTCTTCTGTTAAACGAACAACTGCGCCAACTGCACGCAGTATTGCTGTGGTGCAGTTTTTTTTAGACTCAACCTTGATACTCTTATTAGGCAACATGAACAAATTAATATTTTAAAGAAAGCTGTATTTTTGAAAGGGGTTGTTTGTTATTGTTGTTTTGTGTGTTTGTGGGAAGGAGTGGAGGGGCAATCCTTTAACACCAGGCCAATTTCTCAATTCTGTGCATAGCTTCAAATATTTAGGAGCCATTGTATCAGACAATGGGTCCTGACAGGAAATCCTGTCCAGGATTGCACTTACCACTGCTGCCCTGACAAGGTTGAAACCCATTTGGAAAGAAAGAACCATCAGTCTACGTTTCAAGGTAAGGCTGCTGCGCTCCCTTGTCATCTCCATCTTCCTATATGCTTGCGAAACAAGGATCCTCACAGTAGACCTACAACGAAATACAAAGCATGGAGAGGAGGTGCTACAGAAGACTTCTGGACATTTCCTATGCCCAGCACATCACCAACAACGAAGTTGGACAGACCATCGCACAAGCCATTGGACAACACGATGACATGTTCACAGTGGTGAAGAAACGGAAACTCCGATTGTATGGCCACGTCACTAGAGCATCATATCATGCCTTGCAAAGACTATCCTGCAAGGCATGGTGCAAGGAGGCAGATGAAGAAAAAGAAGAAAAAAAGAGGTGGGAGGACAACATTCGAGAACGAATTGGCTTGATGCTGAGCGAAGCCATGAGGGTTGCTGAGGACAGAGAAAGATAAGAGTATGCTGGTTAAACGATCATCTGTTTGGAGTTATAGGACAGGATAGGTGGGTAGGGAGGTGGGGTGGGGGAAGGGGACTGGAGGAGGGAGGGGGGGGGGCTTAATTTTATTTTTTCTTGGTGGGGCAACACTCATTGTGATTTGAGAAGGCTCCATATGATAACTAAAATGTGCGAGAAGGCTCTATGTGATAACTAAAATGTGTGATCTGGGGCTCTTGAAACTTGTTTTATCTCCCCTACCCTGCCTCTATCCTCCTCCCTTCCCTCCTCCCCCCTTTCCTGCCTCCGAACCTGACCCATGCGCAACATATAATTATGTCTTTGTGTGTTCGGACTGTATGAGGGCAGGTTAGACTCAATTAAACTAGTAGCGCTCCCTCAGTTCCAACCCCACATGGAAAGCGTGTATCTTGTATTTGTGGTGTTTGGGTTGCGCGTCTACCTGACAAAGAGCGTAGCTTAAAATTGTGCCTTGTGTGGTTTTGTCTTGTGGTGTTTTGTTGTTGTTTTGTGGGGATTTTGTTTTGTTGTGGTCCCATTGACATCATCGTTTGACTGTATTTATCCCTTTGGGTCTCATTGTTGGGTGGCATAGCAGTGTAGTGCTTTGGGGCACACTATAACATTGTTTCATGGTAAGCAACGTCGTGAGGGGTTAGTACTTGGATGGGTAACCATGCCTGGAAGGAAGGCAACCACCAAACAGTACAAAAAAGATTGCGCTTACGATACACCCCAGTCCACCCAGCTGTGAATGGGTACCTGGATGTTGTTTAGAAGCGGGGAATGTAAAGCAGCGAGGGAGAGGAAATAGGCTCCGCCCTCTTTTATTGCTGGCCTACAGAAAAGAGATGTTTCAAACGCTTCCCTCCCAAAAGACCGGCCGAAAGATTGCGGGGGACAACTTACCTTTTACCTTCTCATTATTATAAAATGTGAATGCCAGCAGTTTCCTGTTTTATTCCATTCTGAACCACATGCTACAAGGACTTTGATCTCCTGCGTGTTATAATGTATTCAATGAATCTGTTTTGTGTGTTTCAGAGTGGGGGAGAGGAGCAGGTACCAGACAGGGTGCGTAAGCTGGAGCAGCGACAGGAGAGGGTGCTGCAGGAGCTACAGGAGCTCCAGCACAGCTTGGAGTCTCTGGCTCAGAAGCGAGGGGTCAACCTCAATGCAGCAGCAGCATTGTCAGGTGTGACTGCGGCAGCTACAGCTGCCTCTTCTCAACCTTCCCCCCTGCAGGTAAACGCTAAGTTTGTACAATGGAACCTCCGGTTTTCATCTCTCTTGTATACGACTCCCTCGGTTATGTAACCGGAAAACTTATGACAGATTCACTTCCAATAATAAATGACCTCTGGTATGCGACAACCTCGTTTACGCGACCAGCGATCGTGTCTTAAGCTCTTTATACGACCGTCTTAGGCAGTTTAAAAGAGACATCAGTTAATTTATTGACTGGACCTTTCGTTTTTTCTCTCATGTTAGTGTACGCCTGCTGTTGTCTGCTATTTCCTGTTCGCAAGTAAGGGACATTACTCGGCTACACTGGCCTGTCAAAATGGCGTCGCACAAGAGGAAAGTTTTGAGTTCGGCAGAGAGAATGAACCTAACCCTACGACCCCCTGCCCCACTCCCCCCCCCCTCCCCCCTCGTATTTCTGGTATAAGACCACCTCTACTATAAGACCATTTTTTCTCAGATTTTGGACGGTCTTATACCAGAGGTTCCACTGTATAAAAATTGTAGTCCTTATATTGGTGTTTTTTTTTTTTAATTTGTTCTTATATAGCGCTTTTCTAGTTCAAAAGTTGCTCAAGGCACTGGGTGATACAGGGTCTCTCTCAAGCCTGAGACACTTGCTGCCTTTTCATTTCCAAAATAAAATTGTATACCATTTTCGTTTTCTAATAGCGATCTCCCTGCCTTTACACCACATGTTCGAGTGATAGAGGGGCGTTTGTTGTATAATTATGCGAGAGTGTGTGAAACATGGGAGCGCTTGTGTTGATACGGATCGCCAAGTTTTGAGCCTGATTGGTGATTTCGAAAAAGCGCCTATATAGAATCCAGTAGTAGTAATAAGTATGTATAGTAGTTCTGTGACATAATGACAAAAAAATCCATATGATGATTGGGGCTGAACATGGATGGAGTCTAATGTATTTTCCTCCATACCTTTTCCCCTATGTATAAAGGTTTTTTACTTGTTCGGTGTTGGTGTTGAGAGTCTCGATGTTTTATAAATCCATGGTCAGCTTAGCTGATCGCGACAGTAGGGTGGAAATTATAGGGTTATCTCTCATCCAAATGGTGCTCAGTATTGGTCCACTTGGCTGTAGTTTATTTATTTATTTATTTATTTACCTTATATTGTCCCTTCTCCATAGGGAAATTCTGGGACGCCTCCCCTGGGGAAAGTGCAGTTGCAGCCTGTTGCAGCCCAAACCCAACCTACCTAACATAATTAGTTGTGATTTTGAAAATTTGCAAATTTGCTGGGGGAGCAAACCGGAGTACCCGGAGAAAACCCTCGAGACGTTGCCTGAGTCGAAAGTAAATAATATTCGGAGAAACATAACGCCCAGATGCTGGATCGAACCCACACCTGTCGGGCGCCATTGGTTTCTGGCCTGTGGACAAGGCAAGTTAGTCCCGCTTTAGCCCACTTGGCCACAGTGCTCACTTATGTCCCCTTGTTTACATTCCTTGGCTACATTAGAGTCAAAACTTTGATGGGATTATCTCCCTTCCAAATGTCGCTCATTCTTTATTTTTTTGCCAGGTGAGGTTACATCCATATAAAACGTCCGGAACGTATTCTGTTTGTCAGAAAAAGCTAGAAATAGCTTTGCTTGTTTATTTGGTCGCTTTAAGATTTGACCTAAAATAATGTTTTACTAAAGCGTTTTGTTTGAAAACGAATTTAAAGAGGCAAAAAGTAAGAAATAGCTTCGGCCTTTGTTCCAGCCAGGAAAACTCCACGACCTTGTGATCAGCGCTGACCCCTCTTGTGTGCCCCTGTCCCTGCTTGTGTTGCTGAAACAGCTGTCCTCTCAGTGCCAAGTCCTGACCTCCACCTTCGTCCACTCCTCTGCCACCACCACCACGCCACACAAACTGCGCTCCTTCTTGCAGAACGGACTGGGCAGTCCGGCGCCTCGCAGCAGCTACCAGTTGGCTGTCTCCGTTGTGTGGAAAACATGTATGGTTCGTTTGTTGTGTGTACTTTGTTTTGTTTGTTCGTTTTTAAATTTCTGTTACTGCAGCTGTCAGTGTAATATCTTGTTTTGAATGAGTTTGTTGTTGCAACGTGAATATCAAGGCCTTTCTAATAGCATTTGAAATTATAAGTGTTCTATCTTAAAACACTTATTTTCTTTTAGTTGATGTGTCTATGACATAATTCGTGATGGCTTCTGATTGTGTGCTTTCTGTAGCTGTCGTGCTGTGACTTGAGAAGATAATTCGAACGTTGCTGCCTTTAGCATTACAATTGTACTTCACCACTTTTAAGATTGGTTGTAGGGGATTTTGTTTTTCATTTAAAAGCTCTAAAGCTATTGAAAATATAGATATCAGGGTGGAGAATTTTCCGCGAATCCGCGGATTTCCGCGGAAGGCATTTGCATTTCCGAGAAAAAAATATTGAGTTCCGAGTGTGAGAAGCTGAGGGGCTACCCTTTACTGGGCATAACGGCCAAAAGCGGCCAAAGGTCTAAACAGGCAAAACGTCCAAAAGCGTCCGTATCAACCATGTGGTTATATTCTCGCGTTGTTTGAAAGATTGCGAGACTTCCGGCAATTGACTTCCGGTTTATTCTGTTGTGGAAACATTCGACTGCATTTCCACAAGTTTTCTCTGTGATGCGTTCGTTTTTTCGATTTTTTTTTTTCAAATTTTGTGTGTGTGTGTGCCTAAAAGGGATGGTTTGGATTCTTCGACTGATGAAGGGGAGTTTACAGGTTTCCATTTATCAGACATTAAAGTGAGAGAAATGGACTTGGAGTCGGAGAAAGAGATCGGTACTGACATTAGACAATTAGTGTCAGTAGTGTGCATGCATACGATCTTTCAGACTGGCATGAAAGTGAAGAAGAGGGGGCTTGTTTGGACTTTTTAAAACTTTTTTTGTATACACATGGAGTAATAAAAAACAAGACATGACAAGAGAAGTATAAAAAGGTAGATAATCAAAATAGAATTTATTTCTGTTCATTTTGCATTTTATTTCATTTAAATCTATACACTAGTCACTAATACCTAAGATGTGGTGTTTTTAACCCCTAAATATCTCTAAAATTATAAAAATTCTTGCCTGTTTACAGCTAAAAAATAGACAAACGTGTGCCCAGTAAAATTGGAAATGTGGAGTTTGTGTGTAACAGTGGAGGACCTCAAACTTTGTTAGGCCTACAAATCAAGATTCTTAACTTTTTTGAAAGGCATGTGCATAAAACATTCTTTTTTTTGTTTGTTTCTATTCATGTTTACTTTTTGATTTTTGCTTTCAGGAGGCCCTAAATTACTTTCAAAATTGCATAAAGTCATTTTCTTCTAGGGGGCGAATACCGGGGCTTGGCCACTGGGCCCCGGCCGGATTTCAGAGATTTCTTGATTCAGTTGTTCTCCACCCTGAGATATATAGAGACATAAAAGATCAAAGATATGTTGTTCCAGTGCCCAATGGCCGGCCGAGAATGATGGTGAGCCCCATGCGTCAGATCAGCATTGAGGGGGAGGCCAACATCGCTCGCTACCTGGCCCGCCTCTGGCAACCAGACTACGACAGCGCCAACATCGCCATGACGACGCAGGTGGACGACCTCCTGGACCTGGTGCAGCAGCAGATACTGCAAGGCAACAACAAGGAAAGGTCGGCGGCCTTGAGGACTCTCAACGCCCGCTTGGGCAAAAGCCAATGGCTGGTGGGGTCCCAGATAACCCTAGCCGACGTGGTGGCTTGGAGCGCCCTGCAGGCTAACAGAATGGCTGATGACGCCCCTGCCAACGTTAAAAAGTGGCAGAAAGCGTGCGGCGACAGCGAGCTTTTCCATTCCGCCGTCCAATTTCTCAGGTCTTGAGAACGGCTCTTTGTTGGTTCGAGTTTTTTTCGAGAGATTTTTTGTCTCTGCTGCTGTGAGTTTCTGTAGAGGGATGAAGGGTGTGTGTGTGTTTGCGGAGTTTGAGGCTACGGGACGGAATTTCTCCCAAAGTGCATGGGTGGGAGATTTCCACCTGACAACATATTGGTACTTGCACTTAAAGATTTGCACTCTAAAATACTGCTAGGTCAGTATTGCATCATGTTTTATTTTGTCCCCTGATTGAATATTGATATACAGTTTATTTCCAGTATGACTTTTTAACTGATGGACATGCTTTTTTAGATGGAATTGTGACCCATTTTCTGTTCTGCAGTGTTCAAAGTCACGTTTTCCCCAGTTTCGTAGCTCAGGAGATTGTTGCTTCATCATGTTTTAAAATCGAACTGAGATGATTTTCAGTATAAACATTGTTTGCCACGCATTGTATTTAAATCCTCCACATTGTCCCAAATGCTTACTAATTTATTTATTTATTAATTAATTTTATCCCAGTTCCACATCCCATGTTGGTTATTCTATATTGAACGTCGTACAAGATCAACAACCTCCCACCCTTGCAAATGCTTTGTCATGTTGGCCACACAAAAAATGAACATGTTCTGTGTGATAATGTAATAAAATGTTATGATAGTGAAATGTGAAACAGATTTTTTGTTGCTGTGTATGTGTGTGTACATGTATATGCAGTGAAAGCTGAATATTATGTTGTGTTTTTATCCTGGACACATTTATTTTTTCATCTTCTGAGATCCCCATGCATGATCTCCTCTCTATTTTTTTTCTTCTCTTTCTCCCTCTCTTTTTCTCTCTCTCTCTCTCCCTTCAAAAGCGTAGAAAGTTGAAAATTCAATTTTAAGCATGAATACATTTATATTTTTTGTCTTTGTCATATTTTCATTTTCTGCGACTTCATGCATGATTCATTCTTCCTCTCTCAAAGACTGTGATAAAGAAGTACAACCTTCCACTGTTATTATTATTCAATCACACAATGTCTGACAAATTATATGTTCAGGCATTCTGTACACGATAAATTGCACTGACTGGTCCGCAGAAATAGTATTATGACATTTCAAACACTACCGATTGGACATGCGTATTCCATTTTGTTCAATCCTGTACCATAAACAAATGAATGTAATAAATACTCTCCAGCATTCACATTCTTCACTAAAATCTTATAAAACAAGACACATTTCTAATGAATTTACAATGAAAATATCGTATCCGAATGCAAGTCAACCACATGAAAAAGCCTGTAAAAACAACAAATTCCTAGCTATTTCTAAAAAATAAAAAAAACTTTATTTCAAAATAAAGTAACAGATTCAAATACAAACTCCCAACTAGTAAAGTGAGTCAAAATGCCATACTTACTTTGTTGATAGTTCGCCTGTACTATTGTGATATGGACTTTTTTACAATGAAGGGGAAAAAGGCATTAGAGACCTCTCAAGTATTATCTTTCTTTAGAAGAGTATGTGTTCCCACAATGTGGAATGGGTCGTATTGAGCAGGTAATCCCTTGACTCAATAGTTGTTTCTGAACTTTCTCAAACATGCACCATCAAAACCTTGATTATCATCACAATATATAGTCACACCGTGCTAAACCATGCAACAGGCAACAAGATAACCTTGACACGACACTGGCTGAGTACGTATCGGAGATCTATCAAGCATAGACTGTGTATAGGCATAAGTACTCTCAAAGCCTCTGGCGCTCAGAGTAAGGTCTGCGTCTCTTTCAGGCCAATCACCTCTATGATCTTACCATCAGAAGCAAAAAGGTCTATTAGCAAATCTATATGGAAGTTTCCAACTATAACGTTGGCTGGTGTTTTCCAGATCCTAGAGAAAATTTCGTATAAATAGTTTACAGGTTAAAAAAAAAAAGTGTGGCAAAAATACTATGCCAACTTTACGTACTTACTGCAAAAGTCAAAGTTTGTTGAATAATTAAATATGACTTGTTTTAATATAGTGTGCTGCTTAGCGCCTTCGATATTAATAATAATAATTGTAAAGTCCTCAAATAAAATTCACGGTCTGCTCTCAGCGATTCATCTAGTGTATCGTTTTTGTTTACATTTATATACAACGATGCTTCATATTACATAAACAAATTGCACGCATACAATTCAATTTTTTAAAACTTTATTACCATCAGAGAAATTATTTACACTTGCTTTTACTACAACCACACTGGTGTGAGCCATCTCTCTCTCTTTAAATTTAAAACATACCGACACCAAAACCTACCCCATGTGTCCATGATGTTGCTACATTTTACATGCATAAATCATGAATTTTCTTTCCCTCACACACACACATATGCATACTCAGCCTCTCTCACTTATACACAAACAAATACCTCTTATATCTGTGCATAGCATGCATGTTTGTGCTGTGCGTATGTCCAATTAAAAAAACACTATTTCATCCTCAGCAAGTCTTTTTAACAGCTTTACCAAAAATTTGTAGCAGCTTCAAATCATCTCTCATCTCTCGAGTAAAATGTGCATCAGCTTCTGCCCTCAGTTCAAACAACCACAACATGTAAAATTCATAATTCAAGGCAGATAACTTACAGCTAACATCGGGGAGAAAATAACCTTTTTCAGGACTGAAACAAAATATATTTCATTGAAAAGTACTAATTTTTTTCCCATCCATTGCATGCCATCCGTTCTTCCATAAAATATCTGTCTTTCCGTAAGACTTTTACAAAACATATTTCATGGAACGCCACACTTTTCACCGTGAAATTCAAACTTCCATAAAACAGCTCTCTCTTTTCTCACTCTCTCTCTCTCTCTCTCTCTCTCTCTCTCTCTCTCTCTCTGTCTCCTCTTTCTCTGATATGGCTTCACAAGCAAAGATTTTACAAAGGTCCACGTCTGCTGCTTGTAGGGTGGCGTATCCATGACAAGCGGGTTCACCTGCAGCAAGCTGACTCGAAGAGTATGCACCCATTCTTTCCGGCAAAATATATACTAAAATAAATAACAATGCCTAATGCTCGCCTCTCACCCTTCACCATTGTGCCAGCAAATCATATACCTAATACCAATTCCTCTATGCTACCCTACGCTCCTCACCGACCCTCTCTGCTAGATAAAACTGCATGAAAATGAATTCTTTATTAACATTTGGCACAAACGAGAAAGATCATCAAAGCATCCAGGCACACTACACCGGATTAGCAAAAATTAGAACTACAAGGGCAAAGCCGAAAATGACTCACATCCTCCTTATGCAGACCTGCCTACCCCCATCAGAGTAAAAGCGGGAGACAGGGGATCGAGGGTTTGCCAAAATGGAGCTCTGTATAATATCATGGCAAAATTGGTGATTTTATAATATATATATATATACACAGAGCTCCATTTTGGCAAAAGCGTGAGTCTCCTGCCAAAAGCGGGAGAGTAGGCAGGTCTGCTTATGGAACTCCCAATGTTTAACACGAAAATGAGTGCCCAGAACAAACAAAATGAAAAGGTGACATTAAAGTGCAAAGTAACCCCGACTTTGATCTTTCTATGCTCTTGACCTTGTGATGACCCTGAGCTCTGGCTCCAAATACACTCATGTGCTATCAACTTAAGTCTTAACTACAGCAAAAATTGTATTATGCCCCAAAAATGTTGACCTTGGGATGACCTTGATCCTCATGTGACCTCTCATGCATGTCTGATCAAATAACCCAACGTTGTTGCATATTATGGGTTAAATAAACAGACATTCCACTGTATGATGCCGTCTTTTTGTATTTTATTTTGAATGGCCTAAAATGATCTTGACCTACAAGATCAATGCAAAAATGGAACAAATATGAAAGATCCAACTATCATCTCTAAATACAAAACATTTGGATTTTATATCTCTTATAGTTTAGGGTCAAGGTCACTTCAAAGTACTATACTAACCAACTTTGGACAGCCCCAGTGACCTTGACCTTCACTTGAGTGAGGTTGACCAAATTTGTAAAGTATGTGTGTCTCATTGATTACATAAGTTCAATAATAATAACCTATGAAAAAAAAATTTATTTTTTTTGAAATTTGTCATTTTTTAAACTAATATTTGTTGACCCTATAACCTTGACACCAAAGTGAAGTCATACCTTCACTGATCATTTATGAGGTCTCATGGGTATACACCATTTTACCAAGTTCGGTTGTGATAGTTGAAATAGGTTATGAGATATTAATCCACTTGCAAGTTTTGCACAGACAGACAGCAGACATATATGGACATTTTTTTTAAAATGTAATTTTTGGACTATTTAAGACTCATCTCGCACAGATTTGCAAAAATCTGGATTTTGGGAGGAGAGGGGGTGAGTACATAGACTCACACTGCTATGCATGTGGGAGGAGGGGGAGGGTGAGGGGAGAGAGGGGGGAGTATATAGACACACTGCTATGCATGTAGGGGGAGGGGAGATAGGAAGGGGACAAGAGAGGGGGTGAGTACATAGACTCACACTACTGCTATGCATGTGAGTCAAAAAACGTGACCGAAGTATTCCTCAGCACACCTTGCAAAATTCATTACTGAATGACTTCGATGGAGAAGATTCTGGTTAGAGTTAGAACAGATGACAATTCAATTTGTCCTTAATGTTCATGCAATAGGACATTAAACCTTGTTGAATGAATGAATTAACATTTATTAACCGCACAAACATTTCCACCCAAAAGGATATCACAGTGCTGGGGGAACAAATTACAAGCAAAAATGAAACACTTTACACAATGTGAGTTAAAATTACATGTCACACATACACACACTCTCTCTCTCTCTCTCTCTCTCTCTCTCTCTCTCTCTCTCTCTCTCTCTCTCTCTTTCTGTCTCTTTCTCTATCTTCCACCCATCTTATATACACAAACACACATATACACACGAAACATGGACCATCACAGCAGACCTACAACAAAGAATACGAAGCGTGGAGATTAGGTGCTATACAAGACTTCTGGGCATTTCCTATACCCAGCACATTACCCACGACAAAGTCTGACAGACCATCACACAAGCCATTGGACAACATGATGACCTGGGCTGGCGTGCATGAACGAACTTAAAAGCCGACTTAGACTTAAGTAGCATGTTTCAGTGAAGCGTTAAGTCTAAGTCGGCTTTTAAGTTCGTTCATGCACGCCAGCCCTGCTCACAGTGGTGAAGAAACGGAAACTCCGATGGTATGGCCACGTCGCCAGAGCAGCAGGCCTTGCAAAGACTATCCTGCAAGGCACGGTGCAAGGATGCGGAAGAAGAGGGAGACAGAAAAAAAGGTGAGAGGACAACATTCGAGAAAGGACTGGCTTGACACTGAGCGAAGTCATGAGGGTTGCAGAGGACAGAGAAAGACGGAGTATGCTGGTTAAACGATCATCTGTGGCGCCCCAGCGACTTCCAAGTTGCAAAATAGGATATGATAGGGTAGGATAGGATAGGACCTACACACACACACAGGCATACCCAAAAACAGTATGCACAATCTCTCTTCCTCAACCTGTTCAACAATTCAGTTAATATATTAATCTATGGTACTTCCAATAAAAGAATAAAAATGAAGACTAAAATTAAAAGAGTGGATTGAAAGGAGTGTTCAAAAGTAGCTGATTTCAAATAACACTGTTAACAATAACCACAACAATAACCACAATAATAATGCTACTGTTGTTACCGTTAACATTAGTCAGTGTCAACAAATCCTCACCTGTAACTCTTACATGAAATACATTCTTTCAGAACGTTACCTGCGGACTTCTCGGAGATGAAGAACATAAGTGGAGGTGGGAGAAGAGAAAGTCAAAGTGAGAGCCCTGCCCACCACCCCACCAGCCCCAATTTCCAAGGAGTGATATGGCGTTAAGCTCCTGAGCACTTGCACATTACATTACATAATTGTTGCTTTAGGTCCAGCGGACTCTTCCGAGCCAAATCAGGACCGGACAACCCCCAATCCGCATAAAAGATCTGCTGAAACAACCCTAGTGGGAAAACTGAATGCCCTCCACCAGCCAGTCACTTTACAATAAAGACATCCCACGCAGGAGACGGCTGAGGCTTTACCCCAACTAATCGAACCCCCATTTACAAAAACAAAATAGAATACAAACAGCATTATAAATTATCAACAAAACACATACATATAAAATGCCTACATTGCTTAATAATAACATCATAGGAAGCCCTAGTGACCACCTGGCAGAAAGCGTCCAACATTCCCAAGCTGATCCAACAGACCTCATACACGAACAAGGAGTCTTGTCCCGGAAGAGTTTTCAAGAAAAAAGGTAGATGACTGGTATAGCGAAGAAGACGATAGTATAGCAGATTGATAGAACAGAGCAGGAATGAGAAAGAGCAAATGAGAAAGACAGCGACAGTGGGAATTTAAAGCACTAAATTTCCAGAAAGTGGGGATACTATTTATACTGAAACCCCCGGCACCCCAACGGGGTTACTGTTGCCGCAGTGAATTGGTCATGCCTACAAAGTCAAGACAGGTTTTCAACTGGGGCTTTCACTTTTCCCTTTATAGGTTAGAACAATCTACAGTGGCAAGATTGCTCATGACCCCAAGGGGTGAGCACTTGCACAGACAAACCACACAAGATTCAGCAATATCATTCTCAACATCCATATTTCGCCCAGGACTCAGCAGAATAGATCTATTCCTTAAACAGGCCTAGTCCTTGCTCGTTATCAGTTTCCTCTCTTGGTTTGTGGAACAAACTTAGCGACTGGGCCTTGTGCAAACGATGCAGACAGTAAAGTGTTGTGCATGGGGAACATGCCAAACTGACTCTAAATATCCTGAAAGATGTACAGGGACACAGTTTATTCCCATTTGTCAAGCCTGGGAAAGTATAATTATCATCTAGATCGATCGATGCCTGCAGTTGATCAAGGGCATGCGAACGACCGATCGAACAACTGGGAGTACAATTTTTAAAAATAATGTATTCATCTGTTTTGCTTATTTATTTATTCTTATTTATTTTTTATTTTCATTTATTAAAAATAAAATCAGAATTAAGAACATGATTCAGTTTTGAACTATGATCATAAGAATTGTCTGCCTGTGGAAAAGCGGGCTAGTTAACTTAGTAGATCGGCAAGCTCGTGTTACAAAGGTTGAGGGGGTGACCCGAACATAAACATTGGTCGCCTGGGATTGTGCTCAGTTGTCTGAGCGTCAGACTGTGCACCCTAGGCTGCAAGTGGGCGCCTTAGACGGCTTGAGTTAGATCCCATGTCGGTCCATGCCTTGAGGTGAAAAAGCTATATAACTTTATAAGAATGATACATTTTAAAATAAATACATAAATAAAATACATCGGAACCCCACAAAACGATCGCCGATAAGCATAATATTTGCAAGACGGGAAGTTAGTTCATAGATAAAAATCATCTGATTAACCAGTTTCATTGTTTGAAAGTCGTTCGAGACGATTCTCACCCGGGGCAGATGGATTTGTCTCAAAGATGGTTCCCAAGAGGATTTATTATGCAATTTTGTACGTTGAGGTAGTAGCCTATGCATTCGCTCACCAGTTCCAACTGCTTGCTCTCACAGACAAGGAAAGTAACTCGCTTGTTTATGGTTCAAGCCATTTAAGAACAATGCCTATTGTGAAGTTGCTTAATTTATGGCTTCTTCACTCAAAGAACCAACCTGTCAAGACCAGGTAAACTTCTTTCAAATCTGCATCTTTTACATCTACATTACAAAATACATATATTGCACTGGGATTCTAATGCTGTTGCATCAGTTTATGCACAAATATAGGGACCCTATCACGGTGTGTCATTTACTCCTATCCCCAAAATATCATGGGAATCCCAGCCATGAATATATATATACTTTGCTGTCAACAGTGATGGACAATAATAGCATTAACTTATGATTAACAGTGACAAAAAAATGTTGTAAATCACCAGTTGAATTATTCTTCGACATTTTTCAGACCAAAAAACTAGATGAAAGTGTAACGTGCACACACACACCCTAAGCCAAGGTTACTCAGTATTATCATGACTTTCCTGAAACGCCACATACATTGTGCTGACAATGGGTCATATTTTGTCCCCCTTTTTAAATACTTTTAAGTGTTCGAACACTAACCCTAACCCAGCCCTAACCCTAATGGATCATTGTTCTGACATCAAAACAAGTACTAGGTTTGTCAAAACAAGTTATGTAGATGTTCACTGGTTTGTCCAAATAGCACCGTGTAAACATGCCCCCAGGCTCACACACGCAGGTTTACACACACACACACAACCGTGTAGAAACGCCATTGTGATGACTTTCATGAAACTCTACATAACATACGTTACTTTGACATTTTTACAAATTTGTCCATTTTTTAAAGCTAACCCTAACTCTAACCCTAACCTTTAACCTAACCCTAAGCCTAACACAGCCCTAACCCTAACGGAACACTGTTTTGACATCAAAATAATGAGGTCCGTCAAAAGAAAGTACGTATAGGTTTAAGTGTATCTCAGAATAAAGGCGTTTCTACCTAGCCACACCCACACACACATATACATACATACAAAGTAACTCTTTCAGTGTTTCCCAAAACGCACATGTGTGCGTCAGAGACGCACAAAAACTGAAAAAGGACGCATGAAAAAAAAAGTGGTGCGTCACAAGGGACGCAACGTTTTTTTTTTTTTTACTGCCGTTATGTATCCTGGCACCTCTGAGCTATCGTGCGCCCGAGCCGAGTAAGCGCGGTGATCTCCCCTACCCACTGACCGCGCTGACACGCATGCGCAGCCTTTTTGTTTTGCTTCCGAAAAGCTGAAACATGCTGCTCGACATATAGCTACGGAAAACGATAACCCGCCGGGCTGGGGCCGGGTAGCTCAGTTGGTAAGAGCGTCTTGCTAGTAACCGAAAGGTCGCTGGTTCGAATCCCGAATTGGTCAACGTGTGATCATATTATTTTCCCCCTTTACCAACAACTGGCCCGCTGGTGTCAGTATAAATCGGTCCAGTAGTCACCTATATGCGAAAGTGTCGTGTGACTATAATCTACAAACAACAACCCGCAGAAATGCGGAAGACGATGCAATCGTTAATGTTGAATCATCATTTTCAGTTCTCCATATATAGACTAGGCAATGATGATCTTGTCTGTAATACGCAGTTGAACAGATTTTTTTGGTCTCTTTTTTATTTCTTCTGGTCATCGACTTAGCAGAGGCACGGTGGTCTAATGGTAGTGCTTTGGCTTACGGATCTGAAGGTCACGGGTTCGAGCCCTATCCGGGCCATTGTGTTGTGTCCCTGGGAAAGACACTTTACTACCGTTTCCTACTCCTTCAGATGAGAGTATAAACCGAGGTCTAGTCTGTGTCGCATGCACTCCATCATAACGGACTTTAAAGATCCTGACGCTCATGTCCTAGACGGGTGAGTGCCGGTAACAAGAACATACCCAGCATTTGGCTGCAGAGTCCTCAATAAGCTGAGGGTGGCAGCCCCCAACGAAAGAAGAAGAAGAAGAACACTAACTGCTTTTACAGAGAAAGTTTGTCAGTACAAGCAGATTGATGTGTGTAAATTGTCGTATGACCATTTCATGTTTGTTCTATGGTCATTTTATGTGATTTTAAGGTTCCCCTAGTCAATGATGGATTCCTTTGTAACATTTATCAGTATTCCTTTTGTTGTGTTGCTTGTTTAATGGCTATTCATAATTTTCAAAAAAGTTGCATTGAAAACTAAACTTTGTTTGACTTTGAGGCGTATTTGTGTGTCCGTGATGTTGGTAATCAAAATCAAGGTAAATGTAGGAATTGTAAGGGGACTCTCAAATTTTGTAAGGGGACTCTTTAAATTTTGCACCAGAGAGTCCCAAGGACTCTCTGAAAAAAAAGCTGTGGGAAACACTGTCTTTTCTTTTCTAACAGAATTTCAACCACCAAACAAAACATACAAGACTAAATTACCTTGTCCACAGGCTAGAAACCAATGGCACCGTGTTGGATCGATTCCGCCTCTCGGCGTTATATTTCTCCGAATATTATTTACTTTCGACTCGAGCAACATCACATGAGTTTTCACTGGGTACTCCTGTTTGCTCCCCTAATAAAATTTCAAAACACAAATAATATAAAGGAGGGTTGGGTTTGGGCTCGCCACAGACTGTGAGACTACGCCTCCCCCAGGGGAGGCGGCCCAGAATTTCCCAATAAAAATGGACAATACAGTGTCAAAAATAATAAAAATAATAAAAAAATAAAAATGACCAACCACAAATGATGACCATGATGATAAAGACAAGATTGCATACATGCATGTGCAACACCAAGTCAAACCCCAATTTCATGCACAGAGATAGTAAAAAAAAATATCACAGCTTGAAACCACAAAGTGAACTTTTTTGTAGACCACTTGTATCCTGCTGTATTTGCAAAAGAAATCCTTTTAAAAAAACAAAAAGAAATAAAAACAGCAGAAGAAGGAGATATGAAAAAGATTCTGCCTAAAAGTACGGAGGGTCATTGCTGATCAACTCCCAAATGGACAAGCCGATATACAATGTTGACAAAATGAAAATACGGTACATCATCAGTTTTGAAACTGCTCTTGAATGAATCACCATTAACCCATGTACTATTAACACGCTGTCAAGTAGTCTTGTGCTTGTGTCCAGTAGTACACAGTAAGGTTTCATTAAACTCAGTCTCCGCAACACACAGTGGCTCAGTCTTGACAAATACGTTACATAGCACACAGTAATGCAATACCACAATCTTCTGCCGTCAAAAACAGTTCAGGTTCCAAACCCCCAATGCAACGTACTGTTTGTAAATCATTCATCCCTTGTAGTCAGACTGTTCAGATTCCGGACACAAAATGCACCTTACCATTTTCGTTCTGCAAGATCTGACTGACCTTATATGTCTTTTGACAAACACAGCATTCTTGTCACCCACCACAAGATATCCGAGTTCCAACGTACAGAGAGACAAAAAGTGTGTGTAAAAACACAGGTATGTAGTTGTCTCACCTCGAGAAATGGAACTAGAGTTTAATGACAGTATCATGGACATTATTCCCAGTAAATGCTATCCTCCAGGAATTAAGGGAAAGAAACAAAAGATCTCCCCTTTTTTTCCTGCTGTCAGTGGTTTGAGTTTGTGGAATGGTGCCCTAGATACAGATGGCCATTTTACTAGGTTCGCATCTCATCAGTGTATCAGCTGGGCGTGCTTACAAATCAGGTCACTTGATTTCCAACGGCGTATGAAGATGCCTGGTTGAAGTCCTCAGGAAAAGTATCTTCATGCAGGGGAAAAAAAGATATCCACCACCTTCAGTAAGTACCACTGCACTACAGCTGATATTTAGTCACTAATCGTGTATCAAGCATTTCTCCTACAATAACAACCGTGGAGACACTAGGTGTTCTGGTTGTTGTGGGGTGCAGCAAATGTCCTGCCAGTGCCTGTGGAATGCACGCCGGGGTCCGCAGAGGCAGAAACGCCATTCTGGTACAGCAAGTTCTGGGCCGAATGTTTCACCATGCCAGCGGAGGAAGAGATGGAGGCACTGGATGCTGACGAGGCCAAAAACTGCTGCAGCGGGGAGGCGTTGTTGACCGCCTGCTGTAGGGAAGAAGGGTTCTGCTGAGAAGCGGACCGGTGATACAGAGGAGGTGGGCCATACTGCTGCGAGGCAGAAGAGAAGTGGAAATATTGTGCAGCGGAATGCTGAGGGGTCTGCGACACTGTGGACGCGTAGGATGGGAATATGGAAGCGGACGACACGGTGGGCGATTGGAAGTACTGAGCCATCACGGCTGCGTTGCTGGACGAAAGCTGCGAATAGGCAGCCGCAGGACCGTCCGCGTAGGCCTGCAGGTTGGAGGAGCTCGAGTCCGGAGATTGCAGGAGCTGATTCGACGACGTCGACGGAGACAACTGGAGCTGGTTTGAGGACGCTGACGGCGACATTTGGAGACTGGAGGAAACTGACAGAGACTGGTGGATACGGGGAGAGCTAGAGGCCGGAGAATCGGACAGATTGCGAGCTGCGCCTGCAGTGGCTGAGGACTGGAGAGACTGAGAGGAGGCGGAAGAGGGCGGTTTCTGGGGAGCCAGAGTGGAGGTGGAGTTGGCTGGAGACGGTCGTAGGGGGCCTGGAGAAGGAGCAGGAGGAAGAGAAGGAAGCTGCATGGAGGACAGGCCGAGCTCTTGATCAAAGCCCAGCAGTATAGACATGTGCTCATCTTGCTCCTCCATCATCTCTTTCATGACGTCATTCACTCTGCAACACAAACGCTGTATGACTCAAAAGTCTAACCAGGTGCAAACATGTCTATCAATGACTAGACCACTAGTCATTCGTTTTGTAACTTTATGTTAAGTCAAGTCAAGTCAACCATTGTTTATCACCCACACTGGACAAACAACACACTGCATCTCGGCGAATAAGACAATGTTTTAAAACAAATACAAAAATAAAGTATAAAGAACTCATAAAATCGCAAAATGACCTATGCTACAACTACAATTGTTCTAACAATTAAACATCAAACTTTCAACTCTACTTTTAACACCCTAACAACCCCGTCAGTTCTAGCTCTCTCAATTACGCAAACACTCGCATACAATACAATACAAGATTATTGCTTTAGGTCCAGCGGACTCTTCCGAGCCAAATCAGGACCAAAACACTCGCATAACAAATTTACAACAACATTGATTTTACTCAGAACCAATCGTACAGGCCAAACATTTATGCATCGGTAGCTTTTTGGGGGTTCCCAAATAATTTTTTTTTAAATGTTATTATCTTAGATTTTCTTAGTTATTTATTTTTTTATTTACAGCTGTTTACTTTTTTGCTGCAGGAATTTTTTTCTGGTTATGCATTTTAGTTGTAAAATTTATTTCTTTAAGATCTTTTTTTCTTTTGGTTTTTATTGTTAATGTTTGTCATTTTCTTCTCTTACAAATATTTGCATGCATTGATGTGCTGAATAAGAAGAAGAAGAAGGATGATGATGATGATGATGATGATGATGATGATGATGATGATGATGATGATGATGATGATGATAATGATGATGATGTAGGTATTCCAAGGATAAAAGTTCATGCTCATTGTTTACTTGGTAACTGAACATTGAGCCTTAACTCTTAGTCTCATATAGCAAAACAGCATGTTGATCTTCTCCTTCATGTAAGGATTTGACAAAAACAAGCCAAAAATAAGTGCATGTGTTTAAAATGCTATATCTACTGAACGGTTGGTCAGAGCTTCATGAGACTTAGTCAGTGTGTAGATAATTGGTAATCATGCAAGTATTGAGTAAGCTTTAGTTCTGTCAGTGTCATCTGTCTGTGTTACCTGCTATTTTACCTGTGAATATAGGTAATTTCCCAAGTACCACTTCTTCGGATGATGAAAGGTCCGATCTGAAGTCGGAAAGATCGCTAGTGTGCACGCTAGACACTGACAAATCACTCTGATTTTCATTCCCTAACTGATCAGCCCTTTCATCTACTAATTGCTGCCACAACTGCCCATATGTAGACTCATTGTCGGAATCAGATTCTGCCATTTTTAGGGTATCCACGCTCCCGAAAATGTGACCAAAAACTAAACAAAAACTTCTATTAAAAACGTGTAGTCAACCCAACTGCAGTTGACAGGAAGGAATTACGCTGCTTTTAGAATCAGCTAGTGCGCATGCGCGATTGGAACTGGTTTCCGTTAAGCGGGAGAGAGGTGCTAAAAGTAGACGGTAACTAGGTGCGCTTTACCTCGCTTCATGAGCCGTGACGAACCGCGCTTTACCGAGCTTCATGAGACTAAGAGTTAATGGCCTTTCTTCAAAGGCCAACCCAAAGACTAAGGTAGGAGAAACAGAACGCACAGACTCCCCCCCCCCCTCCCTCCATCACCCGCAGCAGGACTGCCTGCCTGCTAGTCCAAAGCAAACGCTGCAGCAACTGTGAACTACTCACTTGCTGTTGTGCTTCTTCAAGTCCTCAAAAAGCTGCATGGACAGCAAGCCAAAGGATCCCTGGTCCGACGGCACAGAGGACAGGCTGGTGGGCCCGTGGGTGGCCAGGCCCTTGCCCTGGTTACTACTGCTGGAGTTGGAGCGTGGCAGACTGGGCTTGGTCTGCTTCAGCTGAAACAGTTGGTGTTTTCGATAGGGTTACTGCATTTTGTTTATTTTTTCTTTTGGGGGGTTTAAACAAACATATATATTCAAGCGAACCAAAACATGGAAGACATAAAAGGTGCACACAAGCAAAGCTGAAATAAGTGCTTCCCTTTTGACAAAATTGCAAAACTTAAAGGTCTATAGCGAACAGGAACAAAATGCAAAATCAAAAGAAAAACATACATTACTTATTATTCCAAAATGGAACGTAGGACCAAAGCACAAGAGTCAATAAATTACCACAAACATCAAGGGGCAAAAAGTAATGAAGTTTAAACAAAGCAAATAAAGAAATAAGTATATAAAACTCATCAGTCCTTTTTTTTTTTTAAAGCACAGAAAACTGTAATCTAATTCGTAAGTGCCGAATGATATGCCGGAGTAAATTGAACGAAGATGTAGCACACGTTATATAAGTACGTAGATTAATGAGGTAAGCTTAAACATGGTATATAGACGGTACATAAATATATAGATGAAAAAATATATATGTATAAACGCACGCATGCACACGCATACTCACACATACAAAGATGAACATCCACCCAGGCACAACAGTACACTGTGGAACAGTGGGCATATGAGGGGAAGAAAACAATCTGTTATTGTGGTCCTGGTTCAGTTTTCTATCAGTCGGCTGGCCCTTTTGAACACTGATTATCCATCTAGCAGCAATATTTCTTTATTTATTTATGTAACCGTCCTTATCTAGCGCTTTTCCACCTCAAGAGCTGCTCAAGGCGCTGGATGTTACAGGATATAACTCAAGCCGCACTCGAGGCGCCCACTTGCAGCCTTTGGCCGCGTCGTCTGACGCCCAGACAACTGAGCACAATCCTGGTGAACAGGGATAGGGGAGAAGGGGCCTAGTGCTTGCTGGGTGTATCTTTGTAGCCGGTAATCGCCAGCTGGGTGTATCTTTGTAGCCGGTAATTGCCAGCTGGGTGTATCTTTGTAGCCGGTAATTGCCAGCTGGGTGTATCTTTGTAGCCGGTAATTGCCAGCTGGATGTATCTTTGTAGCCGGTAATTGCCAGCTGGGTGTATCTTTGTAGCCGGTAATTGCCAGCTGGATGTATCTTTGTAGCCGGTAATTGCCAGCTGGGTGTATCTTTGTAGCCGGTAATTGCCAGCTGGATGTATCTTTGTAGCCGGTAATTGCCAGCTGGGTGTATCTTTGTAGCCGGTAATTGCCAGCTGGATGTATCTTTGTAGCCGGTAATTGCCAGCTGGGTGTATCTTTGTAGCCGGTAATTGCCAGCTGGATGTATCTTTGTAGCCGGTAATTGCCAGCTGGATGTATCTTTGTAGCCGGTAATTGCCAGCTGGGTGTATCTTTGTAGCCGGCAATCGCCAGCTGGGGGTATCTTTGTAGCCGGCAATTACAAGCTGGGTGTAGCCGGCAATCGCCAGCTGGGTGTATCTTTGTAGCCAGCAATCGCCAGCTGGGTGTATCTTTGTAGCCGGCAATTACAAGCTGGGTGTAGCCGGCAATCGCCAGCTGGGTGTATCTTTGTAGCCAGCAATCGCCAGCTGGGTGTATCTTTGTAGCCGGCCATCGCCAGCTGGGTGTATCTTTGTAGCCGGCAATCACAAGCTGGGTGTATCTTTGTAGCCAGCAATCGCCAGCTGGGTGTATCTTTGTAGCCGGCCATCGCCAGCTGGGTGTATCTTTGTAGCTGGCAATCGCCAGCTGGGTGTATCTTTGTAGCCGGCAATTACAAGCTGGGTGTAGCCGGCAATCGCCAGCTGGGTGTATCTTTGTAGCCGGCAATCGCCAGCTGGGTGTATCTTTGTAGCCGGCAATCGCCAGCTGGGTGTATCTTTGTAGCCGGCAATTGCCAGTCTAGGAGCATCAGGATCTTTAAAGTCCATGCGCGGCATGCGTGCAACAACAGACTAGACTTGGTTCCTTGGTTTGTACACACCCATCCGAAGAGGTGGATAAAACAATACCAGTGCAATGAAATACTTACAGCCACTTTGACCAACATCCAAATGTCCTGCTGTCGCCCGCGTTGGTGAGCGGACAGCTGCCTGCTTGCCGCATCCATTTCTTCAACGCTGCGTTCCAGTTCTGGCAGAATGGCCTGCAGTTCCTGACGACACTCCATCACTTTGCTGTCAACACAAACCAGCCACACATGGATAAAAAAAAAAAGAAAAAAGAAAGATGGAAAGATATATGAACGAAAAGGCAAAAGCAGTTTGGTAGAGACATTGGTCCATCTCCTCAAGATGCTATGCTCACGTTCTGGTGGAATAACTTGCAGTTCTTGATAACGTTACAACATTCTAGCAACGCAAACCCGCAACAGTTAGTTAGTTAGTTATTCATTGCTTACAGGGTCCAGCGGACTGCAAAGATCCGAATCAGGACCACAAAATCAAGACCACAACTTCGCTGAAAGCGGATTCACCCCTAATCCGTATAAAAGATCTACCAAAAAACCCTAGTGAAAACACTGAAGGCACTCCAGCCGGTCACTTTACAATAAAGACATCCCACGCAGGGGACGCTGAGGCTATACTCTAATTTATTGAACCCCCATTTACAAAAACAAAATAGAATACAAACATCATTATAAAATATTAACAAAACACATACATATAAAATGCCTACATGGCCAAATAATAACATCATAGGAAGCCCCAGTGACCATTTGGCAGAAAGCCTCCAATATTCCCAAGCTGATCCAACTTACACACAAATGAGGAGTTTTGTCCTGGAAGAGTTTTCAAGAAAAAGGTAGGTGACTGGTCTAGCGAAGAAGAAGATAGTATAGTAGATTGATAGAACAGAGTAGTAGGAATGAGAAAAAACAAAGGAGAAAGACAGCGACAGTGGGAATTTAAAGCACTAAATTTCCAGAAAGTGGGGATATTATTTATACTGAAACCCCCGGCACCCTCACGGTGGGAACCCGCAACAGATAAATAAATAAATAATACATAAGTAAATAAAAGGCAAGCAGTTTACTACAGGCATCCATTCTTCAATACTATGTTCAACTGCACTGGGCTCATGCTTCTTGTTGCATGACATTCGTAATGTTCATTCATTCATTCAAATTCTGGTGGAACTGTGTGTAGCTCTAGATGGCACTCAATCACCTAGCTAACAGCAATGATAGAAATAAATATTTGACTTAGCGCTGAAATTAGCCCCCGTGAATGTGATTGTCTATGATTGCTGTACACTGTCAACAGATTTTTCATTGCTGTCTGTTGGGACAAATAAATATTCCGATTCCAATTCTGATTCTGAAACTGGCCACATTTCTACTACTCATGTTTAAGCTATGAAATACTGAAGCTTTTAGCTAAATACAGTAGTAGTAGTAGTAGTAGTAGTAGTAGTAGTAGTAGTAGTAGTAGTAGTAGTAGTAGTAGTAGTAGTAGTAATAGAAGTAGTAGCAGTGGTAGTAGTAATATAGAGATTTAGAGAACTTGTTAATCTGGTGTGTTTTATCTCCATTTTTATCTCCGTTACATCTTCTTATTTATGAAATTATTCTTTACTTTTTAATTAAATTTTTTTTTAAAATTTACAAATCCTTACTTGAGGTGAATGTACAGGTCGGCCAGAGCCTTGTCAAAACACAGAACACTGCGGACGACCAGCTGTACCATGGGGTTGTGGTCGGTCAAAGTACTCGCTCTGTGTTCTGTAAATAAACACAACAAATCAGTCAGACAAAAAAAAACGCAATCAAACCGAGGGCTGCTACCATTCAAAAGTCTCCATGCTAACAAAACAAATACGTACCTATTAAGCCCAAGGAATGCTCATTTCCACAAAAAGACAAGACAAAACCACAGGATGCAAATTTCCCAGCGGAGCTCTTCTTCCGGCGGGCAAAACCGCAATAATAAGACGCATCCCCCGCGGCTCAGTGGTAAGTACGTTGTGCACCTGGCACACCTAAGACCGAGACCTAAAGAAGCGAGACATTTATTCCTCCAAAGAGTTCACACCAGAACCGCTGCCCACCAGCTTCCCCCTCCCTCCCCCCACCGCTTGCCACGTTATGACTTTACGTTCATTGCTTCCATCGTTTTTCTCATCGTTTCACACCCCTTGAGCCAACTGCTATCTCCTTTCTACTTTTCCACCCCACCGTAAGTATTGATCAATGTTAATGAAATAGTTATTAGGAGGATACTTTTTTTTTTTTTTTTACCTTTAGGCGTTTGCCTCAATTCTTGGTACAGCGCCTTGGACTTTTCCTCACTGCAAAAAGACAAATAAACACTTGCTAACTTGCGAATGGAACTAATGACTCAACAGCTCCCAATGACAATTTCCTGTCGCAGTTGGCAGAATCCCACCGCCTTATACTTTGAAGGCAAGGTGAAAGTCTCTGTGCAATACCTTCCTCCACCCCATATGGGAGGACTACTGTTGGTTGACAGCCAAGTGTGTTAGTTACTTAGTCATTGTTTATAGTGTCCTATCCTATCCTATCTTATTCCATAACTTGAAGGTCGTTGGGGCACCACAGATGATCGCTTAACCAGCATACTCCATCTTTCTCTGTCAGCAACCCTCATGGCTTCGCTCAGTGTCAAGCCAGTCCATTCTCGAATGTTGTCCTTCCACCTCTTTTTCAGTCCCCCTCTTCTTCCGACTTTCTTGCACCGTGCCTTGCAGAATGGTCTTTGCAAGGCCTGATGCTCTGGTGACGTGGCCATACCATCGGAGTTTCCGTTTCTTCACCGCTGTGAGCATGTCATTCGTGTTGTCCAATGGCTTGTGTGATGGTCTGTCACCTCATCCCTATGCATTGTATTCTTCATTGTAGGTCTGCTGTGAGGGTCCATGTTTTACCAGAGTATAGGAAGATGGAGATGACAAGGGAACGCAGCAGCCTTACCTTGGAGTGTAGACTGAAACTCCTGTCTTTCCAAATGGGCTTCAACCTTGTCAGGGCAACAGTTGTTTGGCTATCCTGAAGAGGACTTCCTGTCAGGACTCATTGTCCGATACAATGGCTCCTAAATATTTGAAGTTGTGCACCGTGTTGAGGGATTGGCCTTGGATTTTGATGTCCGTTTATAGGGTCCAGAGGACTTAAAAGAGCCAAATCAGGACCACAACTTGGTTGAAAGGCGACTCACCCCTGATCTGTATAAAAGATCTGCTGAAACGCTGAAGGCACTCCACCGGCCGGTTACTTTACAATAAAGGCATCCCATGCAGGGGATGCTGAGGCTGTACTCATAATATAATCATTATTTTACAAATTTCTCATGCTTATTTCGGAGTGCCTGAGTGTGCTTGACTTGTTGATGCAAAAGAATGAGTACAAGTGCTCCATCATACTGTCAACTTTGAGGAAAAATCTTCATTGGGAACTGTGATTCATTAGTACATCTGTACTTGATCATCCAGTGTTCGGAATGTTCTCTCTCTCTTTCTAACCTTGCTAATTTATTCCGTCATACGGTATCAGGCAAATTAGCGAGAATTGAGTGTTTACTGTATCACCTTCAAGACTTTAAATACAATGTATTACCTAATACATTCAAAATATATAAGGCCAACAACAAAAAAGTCTGTTTACGGTATTCCGAACGACCATAATTTTTTGGCCCGACCCTAAACTTTTGGTGGGGATCGTCTGTAAACAAAAAATGGAAATTTTTTTTTTAAAATAAAATGTCGCACCCAAAGTGGAAAAGGTTTTCAAAAAAAAAAAAAAGGAAGAAAAGAAGCCGACCTATCGACCCTATTTTTTTTTTAATATGTTACCGCAAACAGACATACTATTTTGGGGGACCCGAAGTCTGTTTTGGTGATGGTGGTAAAACCTTCAGTCACCGTGCAACAAAAAGCATCCTTCCACCAAATATTCAGATATTTGGATGTATTTAGTATGCAAAATAAACTGTTGGACATTAAAAAAAAATTGGGGTTTATGTAGTATGTACAATAAACTATTGCATGAAATCCACCATCTTACTCTGCCTTCCAATAGCAGGCAATCAAAGGAAAAGAAAATATAGATAATTTTAAAAAACTTAAATAACTATGAGAAAGAAAAAATGATATAAAAGAAGATGTCATAAAATCCAAACTGTCTCAGGTAAAAGCACAGATTTTTAGATCCGTTTAAAACATTTATAAAGTGTAAGACGCTGGTTGAATATAAAATGATATACACAAAGATGTCATATTTACATCAATAAATAACTGTCATTAACAAAAATAATAATGAAAAAGAAAGGTGCATGCTAATGTGTCTCAACAAAGGTTAGTGTACAAACATAAAAGCAAGAAAGAGGGATAGAAGCAAACAAACACAGAGGTCACTAAAAAGAAAAAAAGAAAGGAAAGAAATGAAAACAAAGGATGATAAAGAAAGATAGAAAGAAAGAAAGAAAGAAAGAAAGAAAGAAAGATAGAAAGAAAGAAAGATAGAAAGAAAGATAGAAAGAAAGAAAGAAAGAAAGAAAGGAAAAGAACGAAAAGAAAGGACGATAAAGAAAGAAATTAAGAAATAAAGAAAGGAAGGAAGAAAAAGAACAAAAAGAAAGGACAATTAAGAAAAAAAGAAAGAAATTAAAGAAAGAAAGTGAGAAAGAAAGAAAGAAAAGAAACAGAAAAGAAATAAAGAAAGAAACAGTAACAAAACTATATACATAAGATTTGAAATGACTTTAAAATAAGAACCCAGCTAACCATTCAGTGAGGGTGTCGTTCTGTCGCGTTTTTCCAAAAGGACTTTTTTGAAGTTCTACGATCTTGGTGGTGATGGCTACGGACTTGCTTTCCAGCTGACTCGCTCGCTCTTTCTGCAAAAAAAAATAAAATAAATAAATTTAAATTTTAAAAATGCGAGAGAAAGGAGAGAAAATATTTCATTTGGCAAGTTCAAAACTTTACACCACAATGGCAATGTTCAAACATACAGGATTACTATGGACAAATTATTATGGCCGTGCAAAACACACACAAAAACAACACAAATAATAATAAAAAAGCAAAAATAACCCAAAAAAGTTAAAAAAAAGAAAAGAAAAAAAGGTAATCGCTCTATCCTTTCTTCGGTTCTGATTTGGCTCGGAAGAGTCCGCTGGACCTAAAGCAATAATCATGTAATGTTATCTATCCTTTCTTAACCATTGAACTTTCTTGTCAGGGTGTGTTTGTTGTGCCCTGTCAGGCAGCAGAGCGAGAGATATTATGTGGTTCAAAGCGAGGAGCAGATGTGCCAACCCTTAAGATCTTACGGTCAAATTTATATCTTACGGTCTTACGGTCAAACTAAAAATTTTCCGGCGAAGAAGTTATACAAATTGTACGGTTTGCAAACACCGCGTTGACGCAAAAATTTTGTGAAAACTGGGTTAAGTTGCACAAGGCTAGTATAGGATCAGTGGCAGGTGATGTCAAGACTGACAGACCACAATGGAAGTCCCAGATTCAAGAACCTAGCCAGGGTCATGCATGGAATCCTGCCGATTCCAGAGTCTAACTGTGCTTGTGAGCGCATTTTTTCCATGGTGAGTAAAAACAAGACTGACTTTAGAGGAACTATGCAGCCTAGCACTTTAAGCGCCCTCATGGTTCTGAAGTCTGGCAATTCTGATCCTTGCCACCAGACTCAGCCGTCTGACGACTTGTTGCGGACCTGCAAGTCTGCAACTATGATGTCCCAGCAGTAATCCCTTTTGCAGCTATGTACAGTGTATATATTTTGTATATACTATTGGTGAGTTTTTACTTTCTTTATTTTTTCAATATTCACTTTTATTTTGAGAACAAAAAAATATTGACGAAACATTGCGTGTTCTTGAGCATGTGAAAAAAAATCTTACTGACAAATTTTGGATTTTACTGACAAATTTACAAAATCTTACTGTAAAATCGTATAGGGGGTTGGCACCTCTGGAGGAGACTGGATTTTAATCCCAGGAGACCTACAGAATGGAATTTCAAAGCAATTTCGATATTTTCTAACACAACGAGGCCTTAGCAGGCTTCATCATCTCAAATTCAACATTTCTACTTTGTCTTTCCCGTATGAACAGTCTTTTGTTTTTCATCCGCACAGCATGGAAAGTATTCATGGCCAGCCATTTTGTGTGACCTCACAAGCGGTGTTTACTGTACTTCGGCAAGGAAATTGCAGCGACGTTGGCACTTATATTCTGACAGTGTAGAAAGTGAAAGAATGTCGTTCGGACAGGGCTGAAAGTAGAAATGCTGAATTTTGGGTTGCAGAGGCTTCGTTATATTAAAAAACATTTAAATTGCCATGAAATTCCATTCCGTAGGTCTCCTAGGAGTAAACCATATGGTTCATGCCATCCTTCTCATCCTCCTACATGTAACTCTACTGAATCAGTTTAGCACACTTCAACGCAAAACCATGCAGCACACTAAAATGATAAAAATGATGTACACACTGACAACACAAATGCAATAAAAATATAGACAAAGATGAACTGCATGCACTACATGAACTCACGTTACAAGCACACATGGGGTAAAATCCACCCAGTTCGCACGCATGTACTTTCCATTCAACCTTGACTTGACCCACACCACACAGCACACATTCACGCACCCCCATACACAAACTAAATAGGTAAGCAAAGGCACAAACAAAATAGACAAAAGAAGTAAGCTTATACTGCTAACTCTGCACGGCTGAAACTTCCTTCACTGAAAGTAAATTTTCAGCCACCAGCTGTAAGCTATTTTTTAGCCACGCCAGCATGCACAGCAAGCGTCTTGGATCTGGCTACAGGCAGTTCAGCAAGCGATAAGGGATAGCACGAGGGTTATTTTTAGCCATAGCCTGAAAGTACCGCGTATGAACAGCCGTGTCTGTACTAACGGTACACTTATACCACAGCCCTGTGACCTTTGACCCTATACCTGAAGTATCCACCCAGCTTCAACAGTGCATCCTTGCTGTCTGAGGTACAGTCTAGCGTATCAACCTAACAACAGTGCATCCTTGCTGTCTGAGGTACAGTCTAGCGTATCAACCTAACAACAGTGCATCCTTGCTGTCTGAGGTACAGTCAAGCGTATCAACCTAACAACAGTGCATCCTTGCTGTCTGAGGTACAGTCAAGCTTATCAACCTAACAACAGTGCATCCTTGCTGTCTGAGGTACAGTCTAGCGTATCAACCTAACAACAGTGCATCCTTGCTGTCTGAGGTACAGTCTAGCGTATCAACCTAACAACAGTGCATCCTTGCTGTCAGAGGTACAGTCTAGCATATCAACCTAACAACAGTGCATCCTTGCTGTCAGAGGTACAGTCTAGCGTATCAACCTAACAACAGTGCATCCTTGCTGTCTGAGGTACAGTCTAGCGTATCAACCTAACAACAGTGCATCCTTGCTGTCAGAGGTACAGTCAAGCTTATCAACCTAACAACAGTGCATCCTTGCTGTCTGAGGTACAGTCTAGCGTATCAACCTAACAACAGTGCATCCTTGCTGTCTGAGGTACAGTCTAGCGTATCAACCTAACAACAGTGCATCCTTGCTGTCAGAGGTACAGTCTAGCATATCAACCTAACAACAGTGCATCCTTGCTGTCAGAGGTACAGTCTAGCGTATCAACCTAACAACAGTGCATCCTTGCTGTCTGAGGTACAGTCTAGCGTATCAACCTAACAACAGTGCATCCTTGCTGTCAGAGGCACAGTCTAGCATATCAACCTGACAACAGTGCATCCTTGCTGTCAGAGGTACAGTCAAGCATATCAACCTAACAACAGTGCATCCTTGCTGTCAGAGGTACAGTCTAGCGTATCAACCTAACAACAGTGCATCCTTGCTGTCAGAGGTACAGTCTAGCGTATCAACCTAACAACAGTGCATCCTTGCTGTCTGAGGTACAGTCTAGCATATCAACCTAACAACAGTGCATCCTTGCTGTCTGAGGTACAGTCTAGCCTATCAACCTAACAAAAGTGCATCCTTGCTGTCAGAGGTACAGTCTAGCGTATCAACCTAACAACAGTGCATCCTTGCTGTCAGAGGTACAGTCTAGCGTATCAACCTAACAACAGTGCATCCTTGCTGTCAGAGGTACAGTCTAGCGTATCAACCTAACAACAGCGCATCCTTGCTGTCAGAGAAAAAATTTCAATTTCAATTTCAATGGTTGAATTTATTGTCTCTTCACGACAGTGATATTAGACAATTAATTTAATTACAAAACAATAAAACAAACAACTGTAGTGATATCAGTTACAACACTGTTGATAAGGACGATTTCATGATGACGTTTACGATATCGTAAATAATAGGACTTCGCACAACTTCTAGAATGTCACAAGTTGTTATGTTTACACCATTGTCTCTGTACATTGATTGCAGCACTGGGCAATCAACAATCAGATGTTGGACTGTAATGTTTTCTGAACATATACATGTAATATCTTTCACATATTTCGTACTCCATGAATTCAATAGTAATTTATAAACCAGCCTTGACACACTTCTAGGTCCTTTTACAGTACTTCCTAGTTTAACATTTCTGTAAGCTACTTTTTCCAAAAGGGCAAAATATTCACATGCAGCTAAGTCAACCTTGAGCATGACAGCGTCAGAATTGTTCGCTCCTGACTTAGCCAACGCATCCGAGAGCTCATTACCATAAATACCTACATGAGATGGTACCCAACAAAAAGTCACACTGGTGCCTCTCATACGTAAACAATGTATAAGAAATCGTATTTCAAACAATAAATCTGTACGATTTTTGCTTTTCCAATTTCTTAAGGCAAGGAGCACAGCCTTAGAATCAACACAAATTGCTACTTGAAGTATTTGTTTAGGAATAGATAAAATGTATTCTGTAGCCATTAATATAGCAACAAGTTCACATGTGAATACTGATAAATTATTACCTAAACAATAAGAACGGTTGATTTTTAGTGCGGGTATACTAAACCCTGCACCACATGCTGATGACTCGAGTATACTACCGTCTGTGAACACTTTTAAATGTTGCGAGTAATGGTTTGAAATATGCTCTTGAAACTCAGATTTAAGCATATTATCATTTTTATTTTTCTTTAACTCGGTGTAATCTAAATCAAATTCTGCTTTTAAGTGTTCCCAAGGTGGAATTCTTGGAGAAACAGGCATTATCGGAATGTTTGCAATATCAATATTACATTCCATCATAATGTCATGTGTATAGTCTTGTGTTGTTTGAATATAAAAAATATTCTGTGTTACTTTTGGATATTGTTTTTTCGAAAAGTTTATAATTTCCTCTTTTACTGAGTTCTCTACAGACAAACCTCGTATCAAATATTTTGCAGTTGCTAATTTGCGTTGTTCTGACAATGACAGTAAACCACACTCTTTATACACATTTAATGTGTTTGTGTGCACTGGAACACCCAGGGCCACTTTAATGGACTTACTGTCAATACTTTGAAGCCTGTTTAAGAGATAAGTAGGGGCTGAAAAATAAATTTCTTGGCCATATAACAACTTTGACGTAACAAGGGACGTCGCTAAATGCAACAAAGTTTTAGTGTCTTGGCTAAATGGTTGAAAACTTAAAATCTTTAATAAGTTCAACCTCTGCATTGCTTTTTTAATTAAATACTCAATATGAGATTTCCATTTTAACATGGGAGTAAAATGTACACCTAAGAATTTAATATTTTGCTTATAGGATAACACTTGATTTTCTAATATAAGGACTGGTAATTGTTTTGGATTCATATATTCATGTATTACTGAAACCGAAGAAAAATATAAAAACTAATATTGTAATAGTAATAAACAGTAATAGTTCCTATCTTAAAGCAAGGTAAGTCTGCGACATCTGTAAACAGTTATCGTCCTATTGCGTTAACATCCCATGTAGGAAAATTATTGGAAAAAATTGTAAATGAGAGATTAGGTTATTTTTGTGATAAAAATAACATTATTCCAACGGCTCAAGCTGGATTCCGAAAAGGTCGTAGCACAACAGACCATTTAGTTAAACTCACTAGTCATATTAAAAAACAGTTTTCTAAAAGAAAAAGTGTGCTTGCTACTTTCTTCGACATAAAGAAAGCGTATGACAGTGTTTGGCACGCAAGACTTTTGTATAAGTTGAAAACTATTGGTCTCAGTGGAAACATCTATTCGTACATAAAAAGCTTATTGGTGGAAAGGACTATTTGTACTAGAGTAGGACACACATATTCTTCTAATAGAAATATTAATATGGGTATATCTCAAGGGTCAATCATTGCACCGTTACTTTTTTCTCTCCTAATAAGTGACCTCCCAGGTGTATTATCTAAATATACACACGTTGTGCAATATGCAGACGATATCGCTATCTGGATTAATACAACACTTAGAAAACGAACCAACAAAAGAACAGTGTTATATATACAAAAGCTGTATCAGCTTGAATTAAACAACCTAAATTTGTTTATGCAAGAAAATGGTTTGCAACTGTCTGGTGAAAAAACAAGTTTAATGTTATTGCTGTCAGAGGTACAGTCTAGCGTATCAACCTAAAAACAGTGCATCCTTGCTGTCTGAGGTACAGTCTAGCGTATCAACCTAACAACAGTGCATCCTTGCTGTCTGAGGTACAGTCTAGCCTATCAACCTAACAAAAGTGCATCCTTGCTGTCAGAGGTACAGTCTAGCGTATCAACCTAACAACAGTGCATCCTTGCTGTCAGAGGCACAGTCTAGCGTATCAACTTAACAACAGTGCATCCTTGCTGTCTGAGGTACAGTCTAGCGTATCAACCTAACAACAGTGCATCCTTGCTGTCAGAGGTACAGTCTAGCGTATCAACCTAACAACAGTGCATCCTTGCTGTCTGAGGTAGAGTCTAGCGTATCAACCTAACAACAGTGCATCCTTGCTGTCTGAGGTACAGTCTAGCCTATCAACCTAACAACAGTGCATCCTTGCTGTCTGAGGTACAGTCTAGCATATCAACCTAACAACAGTGCATCCTTGCTGTCTGAGGTACAGTCTAGCGTATCAACCTAACAACAGCGCATCCTTGCTGTCAGAGGTACAGTCTAGCGTATCAACCTAACAACAGTGCATCCTTGCTGTCTGAGGTACAGTCTAGCGTATCAACCTAACAGTGCATCCTTGCTGTCAGAGGTACAGTCTAGCGTATCAACCTAACAGTGCATCCTTGCTGTCTGAGGTACAGTCTAGCGTATCAACCTAACAGTGCATCCTTGCTGTCAGAGGTACAGTCTAGCGTATCAACCTAACAGTGCATCCTTGCTGTCTGAGGTATAGTCTAGTGTATCAACCTAACAACATGCATCCTTGCTGTCAGAGGTACAGTCTAGCGTATCAACCTAACAACAGTGCATCCTTGCTGTCAGAGGTACAGTCTAGCGTATCAACCTAACAACAGTGCATCCTTGCTGTCTGAGGTACAGTCTAGCATATCAACCTCACAACAAACCCATTACACCTTTTTTCTTTCTTTCATTCTTTCTTGCCAGTTCTCAGTGCTGTATTTCTGTACACCAACAACATGTAGTTCATATCATTCTCTTATTCCCTGCCGGGTACCTTCTAAAAAGGATTATATCCAAGATGCTCCCAGTTAGCTCCCGCCCTGTTGCCCTAAGCGAGACAACCATGCTACCACCTCAACGTTTTGGCCACCCTATCCCTGTATTACGCAAACCTTTTTATCTCCCTACGCCACCAATGTCTTCACAAACTCCATAATAATAATAATAATAATAATAATAATAATAATAATAATAATAATAATAATAATTATTATTATTATTATTATAATAATAATAATAATAACAAAACCCTTTAATACAGCTCAATTCCCCGATAAATCAGCTCACAGTGCATAAACTTACCAGTTGATTGTATTTCTCTATGTCTTCTCCCATGCGGGTCCAGCGGTTAAACATTCTTTCAGAAGCTGCACAAACCATCATCACGTGGGTCATCTATTTATTGGATGATTTATTTATACATATTTTTTATGGCATGTACTGATTTATCATCATCACTGAACATGTACGTACTTACATGTTTTTATGACCTGTAGAGTTATCATAATCGCTTCAAATGTATTTATATTTGTTTAACCTGTAGATTTATCATATAATTGCTTCAAATGTATTTATATGTGTATGACAGTAGATGTATCATCATCGCTCCAAATATATTAATTTATATTTTTTATGATCTGTAGGATTCATCATCATTTCAAATTTATTTCTTGATATTTTTTAATGACATTTAGATTTATCATTGCTTCAAATGTATTTATTTACATTTTTGTGAACTGTACATTCATCATCGTCACCTCAAATTTATTTATTTATAATTATTTTGTTAATGACATTTAGATTTATCCTCCCCATATTTCACCCATATGTAAGGGATTATACAAGTAAACGAAAGAAGTCAAACAACGAAAATATGTGTACTAAATATTATGTTCACATTATTATCATGTTTAGATAGCACTGGAAATATTTTCTTCAATCTGTACGACCTAAAATGTGCACTGTATTTGCATTATTTGCACAACACATAATATTTTTAATATATTTATTTCATTCTGAAAGAGTTCACTTTCCATCTATACAATTAGCGATGCTATATAGTTCTATTTTTTTGTAATTTATTTCAATTCTACTGTAGATGCTTCGGAAGACAAAAAAGAAAAATTACTTACTAACTCCCTGACCGGCTTGTTCTTTGTATTGCTGAATGTCAAACTCTAAGCTGGAACAGAGGAACACCATCAGTATCTTGCCAAAGAAACAAAGCCTTGATCAGTCCGCCTTAGATCATTACTGAATTTCACTATAAAATACACGAACTGGTAAGAGTGATAGTTTTAACATGAATGTTTTACTAACATCACAGGATGTCCCAGGTGCTTTTGTAAATGTGCCAGTTGGCAAAATCAAGTCTGTTATCTGTTAAGATCAAGACACTTTATTACCCAATGAATTCAAAATACATAGGATTTCGTTTTGGTGATGCAGTAAAACATTCAGTCCCTCTGCAACAACAAACAACCTTCCACTGGACATTAAAACATTAAAATACTCTTTAAACTGGGCCCTGTTGGGCAGAAGAACCTGGATTTGCATCTCAATGGTGATGGATTTTTATACATAGTCAAAAATCGCAATGAGCCCAATGTGGGTCTGTTTGTCTGTTGTCTGTCAGTCTGTCAGTTGGTCTGTTGGTCAGTTGTCTGTCGGTCTGTCAGTTGGTCTGTTGTCTGTCGGTCTGTCAGTTGGTCTGTTGTCTGTCGGTCTGTCAGTTGGTCTGTTGGTCCGTTGTCTGTTGGTCTGTCAGTTGGTCTGTTGTCTGTGGGTCTGTCAGTTGGTCTGTTGGTCCGTTGTCTGTTGTCTGTGGGTCTGTCAGTTGGTCTGTTGGTCCGTTGTCTGTGGGTCTGTCAGTTGGTCTGTTGGTCCGTTGTCTGTGGGTCTGTCAGTGGGTCTGTTGGTCTGTTGCATGCCATATCTCAAGACCCACTGGATGGATTTTGACCAAACTTCATAGGCACCTTACCTGGCTGTTATGTGCACAGTGCTGTACTGACCTTTCCTTGAAGTGATTTTTACGAGCCATCAGCTTCTCCAGGTCGTTCATCATCCTGGCCTTCAACTTGACAAACTTAGAGTTGATGCGTAACAGATTCAACCTGCAAAACATCGGCAGCACACAATCACTACGCTGCAACCTTTGTGGTGACTGTGTGTTCGCCACATCCTTTTGGAATGTTTGAGCTGTAGATACATGCAGTACGTTAATCTGTCCGTAAAAAAAAAGATTAAAAAATAAATCCTATTATATCCCGTAACTCGACAGTTGTTGGGGCACCACAGATGATCGTTTAACCATCAACTCCACCTAGTACCTGTCTCTGTCCTCAGCAACCCTCATATCTTCGCTCAGTGTCAAGTCAGTCCATTCTTGAATGTTGCCCTCCCACCTCTTTTTCTGTCTCCCTCTTCTTCTGCCTCCTTGCACCCGGCCATGTAGGATGGTCTTTGCAAGGCCTGATGATCTGGTGACGTGGCCATACCATCGGAGTTTCCATCTTCACCACTGTGAGCATGTCATCGTGTTGTCCAATGGCTTGTTCGATGGTCTGTCAGATTTCGTCGTTGGAGATGTGCTGGGTATAGGAAATATCCAGAAGTCTTCTGTAGCACCTCATCTCCATGCTTTGTATTCTTCGTTGGAGGTCTGCTGTGAGGGTCCATGTTTGGCAAACGTATAGGAAAATGGAGATGACAAGGGAGCGCAGCAGCCTTACCTTGGAGTGTAGACTAAAATTCATGTCTTTACAAATGAGTTTCAACCTTCTCCGGGCAGCAGTTGTTTGTGCAATCCTGGAGGGGACTCCCAGTCGAGACCCATTGTCTGATGCAGTGGCTCCTAAATATTTGAAGCTATGCACCATGTTGAGGGATTGGCCTTGGACTTTGATGTCCATGTTGATGCCATTGGTGTTGTTGGTCATCATTTTGGTCTTCTCTGCACTTATTTCCATGCCAAAGGCTCTGGAGGTGGTGTCAAAACTTTGTACTAGCTGTTCAAGTTCTTGTTCCACTCCAAGCAATCCATCAATGTCATCCACAAAACAGAGTTTGAAGAATGCTCTACCCCCTTTGCTGACTGTGCCTGCAAGTGCATTTGTCATCATGATGCTCTCCAGGAAGATGTTGAAGAGTGTTGGAGAGAGTAGGCATCCCTGACACACTCCCATTGTTGTTATGAACCAGTTTCTGATGGCGCTATTGTGGAGGACTGCACTGGTAGCCTTGTCATACAGGCTTTTGATGACTTTAATAATGTTAAGGCTGATGTACACTCTCATGGCTGCCCACAGAGTTGCATGCCAGACTCGGTCAAAAGCTTTCTTGAAGTCTACAAACACATGATATAGATGTTGTTGATGCTGTAGGTATTTCTCGAAGATTATTCTGAGGTTGAAAATCTGCTCAGTGGTACTTCACCCTGCCCTGAATCCTGCTTGTTCTTCTGCTATGATTTGTACAGCTTGGGGTTTCAATCTGTTGAATATTATTGTCAGGTGGACTTTGTTGGGATGGCTGATGAGGCTGATGGTGTGATAATTTTCACACTCCTGAAGGTTTACCTTTTTTGGGATGAATGGTGACAAGCGACTGGGTCCATAGTGTAGGCCACTCCCCACTCTGCCAGATCTTGTTACAGATAATGATGAGGGCGTCAATCAACACTTCTCCTCCTGCTTGAAGCAATTCTGCAAATATGTTGTCCACTCCCACTGACTTCCCCTTCTTCAGTGATTGCACTGCTGCCTCAACTTCTTCTCAGAGAATTGGGGGGATTTCTTCTTCTCTGTCCTGGGGACATGCTATGTCTGATGGGGTCTCCATTTGGTGTGTGGTTATAAAGGTCAGAGCAGTACTCTGTTCATCTATCCAAGACTTCTTGTTCTTCTGTGGCATATGCCAGGCTTGCTTTGGATCGTGGAGACCTTGGGCTGTTTAACACTTGTCAGCCGGTTCACAGTCTGGTAGGGCTTTTTGCTGTTGTTCTTGATCAGACTGTTCTCTATTTCCTGGCATTGATCTTCTATCCTTGCTGTGCTCATGCCTTTCGGATGTCATTGTTGATTTTTCGGTAGGCATCTTTTTCAACTCTCTTCGTTTGTCACACAGGTCCAAAAGTTCAGGTGTGATCCACGGTTTGTTCTTTGAGCAGTGCTTGCCAAGGATCTCAGTGGCGGCATTTGTCAGAGCTGAGTTGAAGGTGGTGGTCATGGTGTTGACATCTAATTTATCAGCTCCCAAAATGAGCAGTGGTGCAAATTTCCCTCCAATTGTGGCTTAGAATATTTCTGCCACCTTTGGGTCTTGCAGTTTGTCCAGGTTGAACTTCAGTCTGGTGCACTTTGCTGTGTTTACTCTCTTCAAGTGGAGCCGGAAAGACATCATCATGAGATCATGGTCACTTCAGATGTCCGCTCCTGGAAAAGTGCGTATCCTGCCAATGTTGACGCTTGATCTGAAGCGTTTCTTGACCATGATGTAGTCAATCTGGTTGTGATGCTCCCTGCTGGGACTGAGTCACGTCCATCGTCTAGATTTTTTGTGGGGACCAAGCCGGTTTGCCAGTATCAGATTTTTATATATGTCAAACTCCAAGAGTCTCAGACCACTGTCAATTGTCTCGCTGTTGAAGTGAAGTCCACATGTATCTCCCCAGATGTGTTACGTATCTTGGCCAACCTTGGCATTCCAGTCGCCTTGCACTATGACTATGTCCTTTCTCAACCCTTGGTCAAGGACAGCCTGAAGATGTTCATAGAAATCCTCGACTTCACTGTCGTCCAAGTCTCATGTTGGGGCATGGGCCTGGATGATGGTGATATTGAAAGGGTCTGCTCTCAGACGGATGGTAATGAGTCTACTGGAGACTGGGCGGCAATCCATGACAGTGGCTAGAATGTTTTTGTAAATATGTCTGTGTAAAAATAAATGCAGAATGGAAAGTAAATCAAATTTTTAGTTCAGGATTTTTTTTTTAGATTGACTGCATCCAATACAATTTTTGAAGGGAGAGAGGAGATTAGAGTACCGAGAGAAAACCCTCAGTGACCTGACCTCAAAAGCCTCGAACCCAAATCATACATTTTCATCCCTCTGCCGGGAGTTTGAACCCCTGCGAGCTTAGGTTTAGGCAACCAGCAGTGCCCTAACCAACCTCGCTATCTTTCATAGAACTTCCACAACCAAGTCCATAACAGTCACTCTCATGGTCATCACAGTCACTCTCATGGTCATCAACTTACATGGCAGCCCGCTGACTAAGGATGAGTCTCTTGAAGTCTTTGTTCTGCAGCTGCAGGTAGTACACAGCTTGTGCCCACGCTACTCGCTGCTCCTGAAATTTGCATGTTACGGAAAAAATGATTTACCTATTTGTAATCAAAAACCCAAGTCAAAGGGCATGTACCAAGTGAGTCGAAGGGCATGTATCAAGTCGGTCAAAGGGCATGTACCAAGTCAGTCAAAGGGCATGTACCAAGTCAGTCAAAGGGCATGTACCAAGTCAAACAGCATATACCAAGTCAAACTACATATACCAAGTAAAACAGCATGTACCATGTAAAATAGCATATACCAAGTTAAATGGCATGTATCAAGTCAAAAAGCATGTATCAAGTCAAAAAGCATGTACCAAGTCAAACAGCATGTACCAAGTCAAATGGCATGTACGTACAAAGTCAAACAGCATATACCAAGTCAAATGGCATGTACCAAGTCAAACAGCAGGGACAAAATCAAACAGCATGGGTGGTCATCTAGAATTATGTGTCAGCAATGATGGGATAGCTATTTTGTGTGTGCCTTGAGCATGTTTATATCATGAAGCCCTACGTCTTAAAACACAGCAACCATCATCATCATCAATCATCATTGTCATCATCATCTTCTTCATAAATCAGCATCACCATCAATCACCATCATAATGGTCATCATTATCAATTTTAGCATGACTATTATAAAGAGCTCTATGGCTAAAAACACTGTAAACATCATCATCAGCAGCAGCAGCAATCCACCTGTTGTAGACGTTTGCTGAAGCCACAACGGCTGACTAGAATATGCAGGGAGACAACTTCTGACAGTGGTAAGGGCTGGGTTAATGTTCCTTAGAGAACAGGCATAAAAGGGGTGGAAGACCAAAAAAGAGGAACAAATTTGGAGAGCGCAAGTTATAGACCTCGGCGCGCGAGCATCCAATCAAATATATAGTTAATTCATTTTAAACCTGCAATAAATACATAAATATTAATAAACAAATTCATTCATGTTTAAAAAAAAAATCACATTATCTTACTCAAGTTCCTATTCCTATTGTATCCTGTAACTCGAAGGTCATTGGGCAACACAGATGATCGCTTAACCAGCGTACTCCATCTTTCTCTGTCCTCAGCAAAACCCTCATGGCTTCGCTCAGTGTCAAGCCAGTCCATTCTTGAATGTTGTCCTCCCATCTCTTTTTCTGTCTCCCTCTTTTTCTGCCTCCTTGCACTGTGCTTTGCAGGATGGTCTTTGCAAGGCCTGATTGATGCACTGGTGATGTGGCTATACCATCGAAGTTTCCGTTTCTTCACCACTGTGAGCATGTCCTCATGTTGTCCAATGACTTGTGTGATGGTCTGTCGGACTTCGTCGTTGGTGATGTGCTGTGTATAGGAAAGGCCCATATGTCTTCTGTCATGTTGCAATGCACGGTGCAAGGAGGTCGAAGAAAATGGAGACAGAAAAAGAAGAGGGAGGACAACATTCGAGAATGAACTGACGTGACACTGAGCGAAGCCATGAGGGTTGCTGAGTACAGAGTAAGATATAGTACGCTTGTTAAACGATCATCTGTGGCGCTCCAACGACTTTCGAGTTACGGGATAGGACAGGATAGGAATGAATAACAACCTTATAATACAATGCAGACTTACATTAAAGGGTAGCAGGGTTCTGGGCTCTTTGACGATGCACTGCAGCATGTGAGGTAGCTTGCGTCTGCGAGGAGAGCCCCCGGTTCCCCCTTTCCTGAACAGGAACACAACCCACTCCTCTGCACTCTTTAAAAAAACAAAAAACAAAAAAGAAAACAGTCTTTCAACAAACAAAAAAATAGCATCTTGTTTATGTACTTACAAGGACCGTGTACATATTACATTAGTGGACCAGAAGGTAAGCTTCGTTGCTCGTACTTGCAGTAAGCAAAGTCCATAGTTAGATGACCAACCCATTATTTTTTCTTTGGAACACTGGAGTAAATAGTAAAACCGAATGCTTTAGAATATGAGCTTCATTCCTAGGTCACATTCAAGAGTGCAGCGATCTGTAACCAACATATATGCTGACATGTTACAACTTCAACTTCAACATTTTATTGGCTCCAAGTACATGGAGAAATTGCTTAGCGCATAAGAACATATAAAAACCCGTTACAAATTTTAAAAAGACATTCATGCAACATCGACTCGCACACCGTCATTGTATCACATGAAAAGAATATCACACTGCTACTTATTGTATCACATCACCTGTATTATACGGGAATTATACCTGGAATTTACGGCTAGCTCTGAAGGTTCCGACCCAAAGTTGAACATGTGTAGTGGTGATGTGGTTGTGCTGCTAAAAGTGTTGCTTATTGCTGAGTTTCCATGAATTACCAGACCTGCTTACCTCAAAATTTTTTTGTCAGTACTCCAGGCACTTCAAAACCATATTTTGGAAATCATGACCAGATTTTGACTTTCGGTATTTATATAAACTGTCGTTATTCTATGTGAACCAAAATAATGATAATAAATAAATAAAAATATAGAACTGTGTAAACTTATTGTCATTATTCATCTTAATTTGCTCTTAACTAAATTTTCATATATTATTACAAACGTAAAATAAATCAAGAAACGGTACACTGTTCAATAAATTTATTGTTTAAAAATTAGGGTGCTTAATTGAAAAACAATGCAAAAGTGTTAGGCCACCACATCAACATAATATGTGATAATGATCTACTTGTATTTAAAAAAAAAAAAAAAAACATGCATGCATGCACTTTTCAGTTGCTGCAGTTCTTTTTTTGTGAAACAGCTTTCAGGTCTGAACATACCTACCATCAGTGAGTCAACAGCATCTTTGCCCATACAGGATCTACTGTCAGTGGACGTTTTACGTACGCAACTAAACACCCTCTCACAAGCAGCACTGTTGTGTGGGATGGTGCAGAGTCCCAGCATGAACTGGCACAGTTGCAAAAGCTAAGGGTGTTTTTGCTGACCTGCACCCAAAATTCGTCCACCTGCATAGCTGGGCCCACCGATCCCTTGACATCAGTTGACTGATACTCGGAGAATTGCTCCTGATTTGTTCAGATGTTGTATTTGGTGGAAAGAGTGCAGGGAATCGCTTCACACAAAAGCGTAGATCTTGGGAAGATGCAGTCAACTGAACTGAACACACTAGCTCAATGCCTATGTGAGCAGCACTCTTAGGTTCTCCCACATTTTGCTGGCTGCGGGCTATTTATAGCTTGCCTACTCCCTCCCTTTCAGTGAAAGTAAAGGAAAGAAGAGCACCGGCGAAGCTATTTATAGCTAGTTTAGCTGAACTAACTTCAAAACCTAAAAGCTTTGGTTGAGTCAGTGTGTGAAGGACATATGATTCTGCAGTGCTGGAACAAAGGGTCAGTGAGGGGCAGTTTCAGGAGAAGATAACTGCAAGTTTCCTCAAAGTATGCACGCACTGGAAGCATAGAACTTTGCAATACGTTCAGATTTTAGGTTGTAGTCTTTGGGACTGTCAAGCATTTTCCTTGCCTGATCACCAACCAGCAGGTCTTCATCAGCTACCAAACAACGCCAATTTTTTTAATAAGAAACCAGAAATGTCTGTTTTCGTTTCACACAAACACGCTTGGATAAACTCTCCACCTCAACATCTGAATCATCATCTGTTGTTTCATGAATTCTTTTCTCCATGACAATTAAATATTTGCAGAGTATACACTTGAAAAACACAATGCTATCCAATGAGTTATAGTTTTCTGGCGCAATTTGTTTAGCTTCCGCTTCCGGTTAAGTGTACTTTTTACCAAAATTTGTAAAAAAATAAAAAAATAAAATTTTTTGGTCGATTTTTGTATTTTTAAAAAGAGATCGTAACAGCGTACTCGAGGTCAAAATATCGGGACAATACGGCGAAATACGGACGGGTAAGCAGGTCTGAATTACGGATACCGTATGTCTGCAGGGGAGAAGGAGGTGCGTATTTTATTGTTACGAGGTGTCTGTGTAGGTGAAAGTGAAGTTTCATGTGACGCTTGCCCCTAATCTAGTCTGCTCGTATGCACAACGAGTTTCCCAGGCCAGGGGATACCCATAGGGGAGACAACTTCCCGGTTATAAACACCGAACAGCTGAGCAGTCATGTGCAAAACATTCAACCACAGAAAACAAATGAATGGGGTTAATACTATTAAATAATAATATTACTAATAAATAGGTCACTGTATCAAAAAGCTAGTTTAAATCGCAACATATTGTTATCTAAAAATTCAGTCTCAGAACATATAAACATATAAAAACCCTAAAACAGTTACAGAAAATAATAATAACAACAATAACAAAACAATAACAATAATAACAACAACAATAATAAAATACATATATGCACAGTGTATCATCCTGCTCAATGCACACTGAGACACTTTACCAATACTCTGAGACAATTAATAATAATAATAATAATAATACAGGATGCTATGTACGCGCCTTTCCCCAAGGCTCAAAGCGCGGCGATCTATACCAACATACACGCTCACCTGTCTCATTTACCCTCACACACACCAAATACACATACATCACTCAAACAGGTGGTGTAAAGGCAGGGAGATCGCTATTAGAAGACGGAAGAAAATCGAATTTTTATTTTTGAAATTTTTATATTGACTGCATCCTGTACCATTATTGAAGGGAGGGAGGAAATTAAATAGATCTAGCATAACAATTTTTAAGACTAAAAACAAAAGCAAGCACTCCTACACACACAAGCAACACACATGCATCCCCCAAACAGGTTGTGTAAAGGCGAGTCGATATTACAAGACAGACAGAACACACTGATTGCATCCAACGCCATTTATGGAAGAGGGGGAGGAAAGCCGAGTACCCGTACAAAACCCTCGGCGACATGAAAAGTCCTGTACCTAAGTACCTACATATGTTTGCTTCTTACAGGGCTCGAACCTGCAACCTTCAGCACAGGAAACCAGCACCCTCACCTGCTGCGCCCCAAAATGATTACATAATATTACACAAAACTGACCAGCGACTTTGACATTCACGTGAACCATCTGATTTATGGCAAACATACAATACTGTTTTTGTACAATGTAAAACGTCCTACAGTATTCTCACAACAGTCGTTCCTTTTTGGCTGAATGTCAAAACAATAATGTTATATGGTGGGAGTCTTCATTTAAATGCCGGCACAAAGAGGTTTTGGGTGTGCTAAGCAGTCATGTTATTGTTCAGTTTTGTTCACCTCTCTCTTCATTCCATTCACTCCTCTCCCTCTACCCTCACTCCACCATTGTTCTCTCCCTTCCTCCCTCCCAGGCTCAACTCACAGGTTCAGACCAGCACTGCAGAGCGGGGTTTTTTAGGTCAGGGGTCACACCGCTGGCTAGCAGGAGGTCTTGCTCTGCAGCCGGAATCTTAGCCTCCAGCTCGATGCAGGTCTGCAGGTGCTGCATGGTAGCGTCGGCCTTCAACGGGTAGGACAGCATCTGGTTGGCCTCCACATTCAGGATGTGCACCACCTGCAAACAAACCCAGGTCACCATGAACAGCAATGCCTAGAAAAGGGAAGCAATAAACTCAAATGTTTCCCAATGAAGGTTTCCTGTCACTGCCTTGTACTTTGAAGGCAAGGTCAAAGTCTTTGTGCAATATGTTCCTCCACTCTCTACAGGAGGATCATGGTTGGTCGACAGCAAAGTGTGTGAGAGCAGATTTTTTTATAAAAACACTTTATTGTCCCTTTTTAATCAGGAAATTTTGGGCCGCCTCTCCTGGGGAAGATGTTGTCGCAGCCTGGGGCGCACCCAATCCCAAACTACCTAATATTAGTTGTGTTTTTGAAATTTTGCTGGGGGAGCAAGCCTGGGTACCTGGAGACGTCCCCTCCTTCCCACACCCTCCCCCCACCCTTCTTACCCAGCCCTTCCCCTAAGACGTTGTCAGAGTCGAAAGTAAATAATATTCGAAGAAACCTAATGTCCAGATGCTGGATCAATCCTGCACCTGTGAGGCACCATTGGTTTCTAGCCTGTTGGACAAGGTATGTTAGTCCCGCCTTAGACCACTCGGCCACAGCGTTCGTAACTTCTTTAAAGGTCTTTGTGGAGTTATTTCCTGCACTCTGCATGGGAGGCCAAGGACCACTGTGGGTTGGGAGCAAAGTGAATGTGCGAGGGCTGTTTTGGCCTGTTTCCTTTCAACGCCCTTTATGTCTTAACCAACAGTGGTCCTGCTGTAAAGAACGTGGGAAAGTATTCCAGACAGACAATCACCTTACTTTGAAAGTATAAGGCTGTGAGTCATACTGTCAACAATGACGGGAAATGTTCACTGCGAACACATGTTTTTATTTATCAACAGTTTTATTCAGCCCCGATGCTTGAATCTTGATAAATGTTCAAATTCGTTTATCCACACAGCCTGTTCACTCAGCAACAAAGCAGGAGTCGTCGTATAAAGTTTTACAACTTTATTCAGCAAACATCAACAACTGCATACAAGATCACTTTGGGAAAATCACTTCAAAGATCATCATCAAAAATCATCACAAATCTCTCTCAATCAATCTCACAAGCAGACAGTGCCTTGTTTATATAGGCTCTCAGCAATCGAGAAAAAGTTTGAACATTCCAGCATACGCAACAACACCCAATCAAATTAGAAGGGGGACAGGAGAATGGATGGAGGCGAGAGGAGATAAGATAAGATAAGATAAAATTAGACAACTTTATTATCTTTTACAAGAAATTACACTGTGGTGTACAATTACAATCAACAAAGAATTACATTACATTACATCATTATTGCTTTAGGTCCAGCGGACTCTTCCGAGCCAAATCAGGACCGGACAACCCCTGATCCGCATAAAAGATCTGCTGAAACAACCCTAGTAGTAAAACTGAAGGCTCTCCACCAGCCAGTCACTTTACAATAAAGACATCCCACACAGGGGACGCTGAGGCTGTACTCTAATTTATCTAACCCCCGTTTACAAAAACAAAATAGAATACAAACATCATTATATATTATCAACAAAACACATACATATAAAATGCCTACATTGCTAAATAATAACATCACAGGAAGCCCTAGTGACCACCTGGCAGAAAGCATCCAATATCCCCAAGCTGATCCAACAGACCTCATACACAAATAAGGAGTCCTGTCCCAGAAGAGTTTTCAAGAAAAAAGGTAGGTGATTGGTCAAGCGAAGAAGAAGATAGTATAGCAGATTGATAGAACAGAGCAGGAATGAGAAAAAGCAAATGAGAAAGACAGCGACAGTGGGAATTTAAAGCACTAAATTTCCAGAAAGTGGGGATACTATTTATACTGAAACCCCCAGCACCCCAACGGGGGTATCAACAAGGAATAAACATCACAATAATAATAACAATCATAATGACAATGAGGATAAAACTGCACAGTCGCACATTAATATAATTACACTTATGCATGCTAACATTAAAAGACACCAAATGTTAAATGAAATTATTTTGAGAAAATACAAACACACACACACACTCACACACACACGTCATTTATTAAGTAATGAGACAGCCTTTGGGATAAAACTGTTTTTTGTACAGGATGAGTACATAGACTCAAATTGCCATGCATGCCAGTCAAAAACTCAAATCTACCTTGGTGGCCAGAATCTGGTCCAGCAGTAGAAAGCATTTTGGTCTGTAAAGGTTGTTGTTAGTTTGCACCATCCCCCCTCCTCTCTGCTTGGGGTCCCAGCGCATCATTAGCCTAAGCCACTGCTCCATATAAGACGTCATGGGCCTGCAGCACAGCACAGCACAACACAATACAACACAATGTCGTCCAATATCATACGTTACATACTATGTCATACACTGTAATGCAATATTTATCATATAATACAATGCATTGCAATACATCGTTATGTCCGAATGAATAAAATTAATGAATATTAATCTTTTTTAAAAAGAAATGAAAGGTGTGTCGTCATGCTTCTCCTCTCCTCATGCATCTCGCATGCTCCTCATCAACTTCACCATCATCCTCACCATCATGCAACTCACATCATCATCATTATCATCATTATCATGCAACTCACGTGCTGAGGTTGAAAGGCTGGGGCAGGTTTTTGGAGAACTTGACTTCCCCATCTCCATCTCCATCAATGAAGGCACAGATGTCATCCGGGGACTTGGCACACACCTCTTTGTGCCTGCAAAAACAAACATCCATTCACACAGTGGAATGCTATCCAATGTCCACTTGTGTGCCGCACAACTCCATGTCACACAGACATGTTCAGGGTGCAGGCTGTTATAAAAAGAGGTCGGTCCTGAGCTTCCGGCGAAATGAAAGCACATCTGGCAGGGTAAGTGCTGCATTCCCCATTGACCTGGCCCCCGATTCCTTCTTCTCAGTGCCCTCTCTCTCTTACCAAGGGCTCAAGCTGTGATGCTGTGTTACATGGCAATGATGGAGTCAGCCATGATGAATTTGTCATCCACGCAACCCGTTCACTCAGCAACGAGGCAGGAGTCGTTGTATAAGTTTTCCGACTGTATTCAGCAATCCCCAACAACTGCATACAAGATTGCTTTCCCAAAATCACTTTTTCGCAAGCAGACAGTGCATTACTTATATAGCCTCTCAACAATGTAGAAGAGCTCAGATCATTCCAGAATGAGGCCATAACAATTGAAAGAAAACTCGTCACCGGAACTGCACACCGTCTTACGTCACAGAATGTTTATGAATTTACAGGATTCGACTAGCTATCACCTGAAAGATCTGGAACATTCAATCGATAATAAACAGTTAATACCGCAAAGTTTTCAACGTTGCTACAACAATATCGATTGACAAAAACTTTCGACAAAATACAAAGCTTTTTATAGCAACAGCTCAGAATCAAATCAAAACAAAATGTTCAGAACTATCACTTTGTCACATGTTGATATTATTGTTGTAAACAAAAAGATTACACAACAAAACCGCTCCAACAATACACCCCAACATACACAAATAGTTTTGTTTTAAAAAAAGACATTAATAAATAAATAAATATGTAAACAAAAGACATTTAATTTTAAAATAATTTGAAATCTACCTGCTGTGATTTTATGCTATATTAATTTAATACAATTTATTTATAACGTGTTACACACAGGAAGCCTTTTCTCTAATAAAGGCGAACATTTTGACAATTTAATACAACTTGTTTGGCTTTTATTCTACCTTTTTCCTACCTGCTGTACTTCTAACAAAACCAAAACCCAAAAACCCAACAAAGAAACATGTTTACCATTTGACAGGAGGCACAGTAGGTAGAAAGGGTCGAATGCCGGTGATGCATTCAAACACCACGGTGCCAAAAGACCAGTAGTCAACAGTCTGGGAATACTGCTTACTGGCAAACAGTTCCGGGGCCTGTGAATAAAACTTCACTTCACAGTTCACTGGTACAGAAAAAGCAACAGTAATAATAGTTACTAACACCTAACTCTTTCTATCCCAAACACAAAGCAAACAGTGCAGCCTAGTCATAACTGACCAAGCATGGATTTATCCAAACGGCGAGAGTAGTGCACTATCAAGCGCATCCTTATTCGGTTCCATACAATTGACTTAAGAAGTGTAGAACCCATTCTCCGGTTTCTGGTGAACAACAACCTCGCAAGTTCACTGAATTTAGATTGAATCTTTTGAATCGTTGAATCATTTCTTAGATGATGGCGAGTCAGAAACAGTTTTACTCTGCCAGAGGAGTTGCAGAGATGGTGATGAACCTATGATGGTAATGATTCTGATGATCCGGACGAATCCTTTCAGAAAAATACCTCCAAATTTTATTAAAAACGTTTCAGCAGTTCCAAAGTTACAGGATGTTTTGGTGCAGTAAGCGTGAATTCAAGGAAAAGATCTGTGCACAGCTCGGCCAGAGTTAAAGCGGCTGCCTTGCACAGCTGGGCCAGAGGTAAAGCGCCTGCCTTGCACAGCTTGGATAGAATGGGTTAGGCAAAACAAAAAATCCCAACCGACCCTAATTTTTTGGCCCAACCCTAAACTTTTTGGGGTGGATCATCTGGAATTTTTTTTTTAAAGCCAAGAATGTGCATGCAAGGTGGAAAAGGTTAAAAAAATGAAATAAATAAAAAAGAACCTGACCTACCAACCCTATTTTTTGTTTCCTATGTTACCGTAAACATAGAAATCCTTGACTTCGCTGTCGTCATAGTATGATCTTCGGGCATAGGCCTGGATGATGATGATGTTGAAAGAGGCTGCTTTCAGAGGGATGGTAATGAGTCTGCTGGAGACTTGGCGGCAACCCAAAACAGTGGCTACAATGTCTTTGTGGACTAAGAATTCAACGCTGTGTTCGTGCCTATCATCTCTCCCACTGAAATAAAGCTTGTGGCCTTTGTCGGTCGTTGTTTCACCTAGGCCTTCCCAGCACAGTTCACTGATACCTAAAATGATCCATCGATAGTGATCCAGCTCGTGGGCCACTTCTACTAATTTTCCCTCCGCAGTTAGGGTCCTGACATTCCAGGTTTCTATGAAGATGCCTCTCATGCGGATTTTGCTAAGTTATCGATCAGTAACATACTTCTCATCTCCGTTCTAGTGGCCAACGGAAGGCGCGGTCCTTGGTGACCCAGGCGACGACCGATCCGGTATGTAGTGAGTGGTTCTTTTTATCATGCGGTGTGTCTTGGGCAAGAAAGATCCTCTCCAGGCTGTTGGCCACAGCCGAAATCCATGAGTACAGTGTGGTTTGCCTTGGCCCAGAGCACATGGTTGTATAGTAATGAGAGGTTCCTAAATCCTGTCCAGTGACTTCTGTGTAGAAGACTTTCGCCCAGTGATGCCGTTCTGTCATCAACCCTGTAAGTCGCATCTTATGAATGCCAAGGTTGGCCAAGATGTGTATCCCAACTGGAGAGAAACATGTGGACCCCACTGCAACAACAAGACAAATGACAGAGGTCTGAGATTCTTGGAGTTTGCCAGATACAACAAATCTGATACTGGCAAACACGCTTGGTCTCCACAAAAAATCCAGACGATGGACCTGGCACAGTCCCAGCGGTGAGCATCACAACCAGACAGAATACATCATGGTCAAGAAATGCTTCAGGTCAAGTGTCAACATTGGCAGGACACACTTTTCCAGGAGCAGACATCGGAAGTGACCATGATCTCGTGAGAATTTCTTTCCAGCTATACTTGAAGAGAGTAAACAAAGCAAAGTGCACCAGACTGAAGTTCGACCTGGACAAACTGAAACATCGGAGGTGGCAGAAATATTCCAAGCCACAATTGGAGGGACATTTTTGGGGAGCTAATGAAGTAGATGTCAGCACCAAGACCACAACCTTCAACTCAGCTGCCATTGAGATCCTTTGCAAGCACCAACCAAAGAAGAAACCGTGGATCACACCTAACTTTTGGACCTTTGTGTTAAACGAAGAGAGATGAAAAAGAACAAGAATACCTCACCGGGAGCTGATGCCTACCGAAAAATCAACAATGACATCCGAGAAGGCATGCGCACAGCAAAGGAGAACTGGATAGAAGATCAATGCCAGGAAATAGAGAACAGTCTGAACAAGAACAACAGCAAGAAGGCCTACCAGACTGTGAAGGGGCTGACAAGTGTTAAACAGACCAAGGTCTCCACGATCCAAACCAAGTCTGGCATATTATGCCTTACATAAAAACAAAAAGTCTTGGATTGTATTTATGGACAGAGAACTGCTCTGACCTTTACAACCACACACCAAACGGAGACCCATCAGTTCTAGCATGTCCTCAGAACACAGAAGAATAAGAAATCCTCCCAATTCTCCGAGAAGAAGCTGAGACAGCAGTGCAATCACTGAAGAAGGGAAAGTCAGCGGGAGTGGACAACATACCCACAGAATTGCTTCAAGCAGGAGGAGAAGTGATGATTGATGCCCTCACCATTATCTGTAAAAAGATCTTGCAGAATGGGCAGTGGCCTACACTATGGACCCAGTCGCTTGTCATCACTCTTCCCGAAGAGGGTGATCTTCAGGAGTGTGAAAATTACCACACCATCAGCCTCATCAGCCATTCCAGCAAGGTCTTCCTGAAAATAATACTCAACAGGTGTGGGATGGCTCCAGCATCTGGGCGTTATGTTTCTCCGAATATTATTTACTTTCGACTCGACCCAGTTTGCTCCCCCAGCAAAATTTCAAAAACACAACTAATATTAGGTAGGTTGGGTTTGGGTGCGCCACACCAGCTCAATGCCTATGTGGGCAGCACTCTTTGGTTCCCCCACATTTTGCTGGCTGCAGGCTATTTATAGCTTGCCTACACCCTCCCTTCCAGTGAAAGGAAAGAAGCACCGGCGAAGCTATCGGCGAATATCTAAAAGCTTTGGTTGAGTCGGTGTGGCGCCACAGGCTGCAACTATATCTTCCCCAGGGGAGGCGACCCAGAATTTCCCAATAAAAAGGGATAATAAAGCGTTACAAGAAAACAAGATTAATGAATTATACCCGAAGAACAAAGTACCACTGAACAGATTTTCAACCTCAGAATAATCTGTGAAAAATATCTAAAGCATCAAGGTTACCAGAGCAGTCCTCCACAACAGCGCCATCGGGAACTGTTTCAGAACAACAATCGGTGTAAGCCAAGGATGCCTACATTCTCCAACGCTCTTCAACATCTTCCTAGAGCGCATCACGTCAGATGCCCTTGCAGATTACGAAGGCACAGTCAGCATAGAGGGTAAAGCAATATCCAATCTCCGTTTTGCGGATGACATTGATGGATTGGCTGGAGAGGAACAAGAACTTGAACAGCTGGTACAGAGGCTTGACACCACCTCCAGAGCCTATGGAATGGAAATAAGTGCAGAGAAGACCAAAATGATGACCAACAACACTAATGGTATCAACATGGACATCAAAGTCTCTCAACACAGTGCATTGCTTCAAATATTTAGGAGCCATTGTATCAGACAATGGGTCCCGACAGGAAGTCCTCTCCAGGATCACTCAAACAACTGTGCTCTGACAAGGCTGAAGCTCATTTGGAAAGACAGGACCATCAGCCTACATTCCAAGGTAAGGCTGCAGCACTCCCTTGTCATCTCCATATTCTTATACGCTTGCGAAACATGGACCTACAACGAAGAATACAAAGCAGGGAAATGAGGTGCTACAGAAGGCTTCTGGGTATTTCCTATACCCAGCACATCACCAACGATGAAGTCCGACAGACCATCACACAAGTCATTGGACAACACAATGACATGCTCACAGTGGTGAAGAAACAGAAACTCCGATGGTGTGGTCATGTCACCAGAGCATCAGGCCTTGCAAAGACCATCCTGCAAGGCAATGTGCAAGGAGACCAAAGAAGAGGGAGACAGAAAAAGAGGTGGGAAGAAAACATTCGAGAATGGACTGGCTTGACACTGAGCGACGCCATGAGGGTTGCTGAGGACAGAGGAAGATGGAGTAGGCTGGTTAAACGATCATCTGTGGTGCCCCAACGACAGGATAGGATAGGTAAACAGACATTTGAGGAGGAAGGAGTGAGGGAGAGGGAGAGGGGGGAGAAGACCTTTACAAAACTATAGGTTTTATTAGTTCAGTGCCTCACAATCATTTATATTATCAAATTTCAACTAAAATCACTTCAGAAACTTTATTATACCCCCCCCCCTCTCCCTCAAAAAAAAAAAAAAAACAAAAAAAACAGAAAGAAATACAATACAATGATATATGTATCATGAACATACATCACACAAAAAATTAGCTTTTTCAAGATGGGAATACAATAAATAAATAAATAATAAATAATAGTAATAATAATAATGATAATAATAATAATAACACATGATTCTATACATTTCATAATTTCCTTAATCAAGCTCAAGGCACAACAAACTCAGAAGATCACCGTTATTGAACTGGAGAAGCAACATACATCTTTTTTAAAAAAAAATCTAGATTGACTGCATCCAGTCCCAAAATAAATGGAGGGAGGGAGGAACCCCAAGTCCCCGGAGAAAACAATAACCTGGGTGATCTGAAAAGTCTCAACATTAATGTTAAATATTTGTGTCCACTGCAGGGATGTGACTCACAACCTGACATTGGAGGCGTGCGCGATAGTCAAATGCCCTTTAAGCAATTAGTAGTAGTAGTAGTAGTAGAAGTAGTAGTAGTAGTAGTAGTAGTAGTAGTAGTAGTAGTAGTAGTAGTAGTAGTAGTAGTAGTAGTAGTAGTAGTAGTAGTAGTAGTAGTAGTAGTAGCAAATAGAGGCTTTTTTTTAGGCAGGCAAACTGTTCAGACCGACTCACGCAGTGTCAAATGTCACGAACGTCATTTTATTTTTAGAACAGCATGAGCGTGTTGAGAGCTGACAAATATCTTTCTAATGCATCCAAACTGAATTTGGTAATTCTTACATGTTATAAATTGATAAACTAACCCTAACCTTAACCCTTTAACACGCGGAGCGACCTAGTGCGACCGAAATTTTTTATATGTGCATGCTCGCGGAGCGACCGTCAGCGGCCGGTAATGACGTGGTCTGCTCAGAGGCTGCCATGTGGAAATCTATTTATAGCAAACGTGCGAGACTCTCGCACACTTGATCGTGATTTCCTGCAGTTTCTGGAGGAGTTTTCACTACATTTTTAGAGTGTGTAGACCACACACAGTGAATTTTCAAAGTTTGATTAAAGTTTAAGAGGCGGAGAATTATGGCATCAGATTCTTGCAGAATATGATGAAGAAAATGACCCATTTGAAGGATTTTAGGAGGCTGATTTGGTAACAGGTTAATGATGGAGAGGAAAATGATTTGGACTTTCACTTTGACGATCTGTTTCCGTCGGATTTGAATAACAGAAACGATGAACAATCGATGGTTTATTATTTGTGGCAGTGATCATATTGCTGCATGTTGTGCAGTATGCAATGCTGACATTCAGATTTTCTTTTTCCATTTGCAACACATTGTAAAAATGTATGTGTAACATTTCATTTTGAAGAAAAATATGTGGATGATTTATTAATAATGATGAGTGGAACATAATTTTGGGTGGTGCATTTTTAATTAATTTTTGTATGTGCATGGTGTAGCATTTTGACGGAGTTACTTGCCTGAACCTAGGAAATAGAAGCAGATAAGGCTTAGGCTCCAGTGGGGGTTAGAGGGTTAATGGAACATTTACGATTATAATTCATATACTATGATCATTATTTTCCCTTAGAGAAAATTCCCTTAGGAATACTGTGCCCTTGACATTGCAAGATGTAATGACCTTGGCCGTGGCGCAAGTCAGTCAGTATAGTATGTTTGCCTTTTTTTTTTGTTAGGCCTTGCAGTCTATGCCACTTTTTCTTTTTCAACACTTCTTGTGTTTGAGCAATTTTGACACATTCCTTACACTTATCTATATGACCTCTAATGGTCATATTCCTTACACTTATCTATACATTTTGGGTTGCTACCCAGGAAAGTTCTTGAATGAGCTGAATTCTCAGCAATATGATGCAAACTGGGAGAGCATTCCAGTTTCCCATGGCCATATTTGCATTGGAGAACTTTCAAATATTTGTTCTAACAACTTACCCTCCTGCATTCTTGTTTGGCTGTCGTTCCTCTGAAATAAATCTTGAAAATTGGTCTTGATCTATTCCATGAACAATTTTATACATCTGAATTAGACCTCCCCTAAGTCTGCTTTAAAAAAAACACACACAAAAAAAAACACTTACCAGGTACTGAAGCGTGCCAACAAATGAGGTACACACACTACCTTGGTCCAGCTCCTTGGCATAACCTAAATCAATCAGCTTGTACACAATCTGAAAAGGAAAACAATTTCTATTTTTAAATATTGCATGCAATTTTTTTTCTTTCTATTTTTGGGGGTGGCCGCAGTGGAGGAAAGCAGGAAAAGAAGATTGCAAAAGAAAGAATTGGAAAGGGGTCAAAACGTGGACGACGCTGAACATGTCAACCTCCTGACAAACAACAGACAGACTGAAGTAGAGAAAACTCTCCATGACTGCATCCCTCCTGTCGCCCCAACGGCTGGACAGGCTGAGGGATAAGACAGATAGGTGTGGCAGAAGGCTGCTCCTGTTATTTTGTTTCATTTGGCAATCCCTATTAATTCTTTGCTCTTTCCATTTTTTTCTCAAGGTTGTTGCATGTTCAATGTTTGCCCTGTAACTGCTTTAAAGACACCCACGTTGACCATGCCCACATCCATAGTTCTGATCATTTTATTTTGTAAAGCATGCAACGACAGCATGTATTTACCTTTGATTTGATTTTGAGCTGTTGCTAGAAGCTTTGTTAATAATTTTCGTCATCCGATATTGTTGAGAATTTTCTAGAATTACTTGTTTATTATCGATCAAAGGTTCCAGATCTGTCTCATAATAGCTAAGCCATTCTTTTACCCTAAAGAATGTTATATGACGTAAGACAGTGAGTAGTTCCGGTGACAAGTTTTATTTTGATTTGGGTGTTGTTGAGTCATTCTGGAATGTTCCAAGTTTCTCTTGATTGCAGAGAGGCTATATAAGTAATGCACTGTCTGCTTGTAAAAAAAAAAGATCTTTGTAGTCATTTTCAAAAAGCGATCTTGCATGCAGTTGTTTGTGTTTTGTTACGTTGAAACGCACATGATGGTGCGTGTGAAATGCGCACGATATTATAATTATGTGTGAAGCGCGCGCGATAGATCTGTTCGTTTTATGTTGCAACGCATGCAGTAATAGAGTGTATTTATCTTTGATTTGATTTTGCGTTGTTATTAGAAGAAGCTTTGTGTAACGTTGGTGTTTTTAGTTGGTCGATATTATTTGAGAATTTTTGAGAATTGGTTGTTTACTATCGATCGAAGCGTATGGATAGTTCTCGTGGTTACCATGGAAGCTTCCATCCCAAATAGGGTTGTATGACGGAGACAGTGATGATGAAATTAATTTTGATTGGTTGTGGTGTTTCATGTAGGATATTCTCGTTTGTTCTTGAGTATGTAGAGACTATATAAGTGCCGCACTGTTTCAAAAGAGGGGAGTGTTGTTGTTGATAGTGTGTTGTTGTAAAAGTGTGAAAAGGCGATTGTATGCAGTTGTTGATGGGTGCTGAATAAAAGTGTAAAACTTCATACGTCGACTCTGTGACTTGTATGCTGATTGAACGGGTTGCGTGGATAATCTAATCCGAACTTACACTCATCAGGGGAATTCACGCATTGGGGCTGAATCTACTACTGATAGAAAACACCACCATCAAACGGAGTGTAACATGTTTGCTGGATAAAGTTGGAAAACTTTATACGACGACTCCTGCCTTGTTGCCGAGTAAACAGGCTGCGTGGATTAACGAATTCAAGTTACATTTATCAAGATTCAAGCATCGGGGCTGCATCGACTATTGATAAATAATGTTTAACAGTGTGGTGGAGGAAAGATTCTTTAGTTATGTAAAGCGCAATTTTCCAAACTCTTATTATTTTCCGTTTTCTCTTCTTTCAATGTTCAGCCTTACGAAAATAATTATTAGCCTTATTGATCTTAGATAGCGCTTTTCTAGCTCAAGATCTGCTCAAGGCATGGGCTGAAATAGAACCTACATCAAGCCAACTTGCTGTCTTAGGCCTCTGAACACTGAGCCCAATCTTGGGTGATAGGAGATGTCATGTCTTGTGTCTGATTTTACATAAATAATAAAACACTCCATGCACACAAACAAAAGCCCTAGTAAGTCATACCGCATCATCAACCTGCTGCAGCACAATATTCTCAGGTTTGAGGTCGCGGTGAATGATGCGTTTGCAATGAAGGTACTCCAATGCGGATGCCACATCATGCGTCAAGCAGCGGATGTCGTACTCTTGCATCCCGCAACAGTTCTCTGCCAGATTCAGAGCCTATGGATCAAAACAATACCATTTATATGTGATGAATAATGAAAGAGAAAGTAAACTAATATTTTATATGAGATGTATACATTTTTCTATTGAATCAATCAAATTTCACAGCCTTACAAATAGACTGGCAAGTTCACTGCTCTCCACACACAACTAAACTTGCCTTGTCCACAAGCCAGAAACCAATGGCGCCTGACAGGTGTGGGTTCGAGCCAGCATCTGAGCGTTATGTTTCTCCGAATATTATTTACTTTCGACTCGGGCAACGTCTCGGGGGTTTTCTCCGGGTACTCCGGTTTGCTCCTTCAGCAAAAATTTCAAAAATTCACAAATAATATTCGGTAGGTAGGGTTTGGGCGCGCCACTTGCTGCAACTACGCCTTCCCCGGGAGAGGCGGCCCAGAGTTTCCCGATAGAAAGGGATAATAAACTGCAGCAAAAAAAAACCAAAACTTCGCTTGAAAAATGTTGTGATAAACCCACTTGAACCCAGAAGATTCTGTTGAACGGGTCTGCTCTCACCAAAACTATCCGACAGAGACAAAAACTAAACTGAACTAAATAAACTAAATTAAATTGATCATTTCATAGTGTTTGAAATTTATCTACGATAGTTATAAAAGCTATCAAAACCCTAAAAAGAACCTGGAACTAAATTTGAGAGATACTTGAAGCTTTTTCAAAGCATGTTCATTTTCACTTTTTAATTTTGTTTAATTTGTTGTGGGTTTTATTTCACAGCACCTCAGTATACAAAGAAGAGATTTAGAAAAAGTGAAGAACGATGAAAACTTGGTGAGGTCCCCTGAATCTGAAGTTTAGTACTTTATGCATAATACATAAACATGGCAATCTGCCAATTAAAAAAAAAAACTCTGTTGATTGAGAACATCTCTCACATGCTGCATATACCCCGAAAAAGATTCTCAACGGAATTACACTGATCTCAAATCAAGTGAAGAATCCCTCCTCGGATTATATTTTTAATATCAAAAACATGCGCCTGTGAATGCATGTTAAAAACAAAAGACTTACATTGCATTATATCATCATTTTTATTTTTTTCAAAGTCTAAAATCATCTGTATGTGGAAAGAGAAAAAACAAAGCCGAACTGAAGCCTACTTTTCTCAAGTCGCCCTTGGAGCAGTACTCCATTGCCAAGAGAGGTAACTCATCACTGATGACGTGGAGTTCTGGTGGCACCTCCTGGGCCATGACCACGTTGTCGTGTTTCAAGCGTTTCATGATGTCCACCTCCAGCTGCCAACGCTCACGATGTTTGGGCGTCATCTCGTTTTGAACACGACATCTCTTCAGCGCTATCTGATCTCCAGTTTCCTTTAGGAAAGGAAATAAATGAGAAAAGTTCAAATAAAAAAAAGGTTAAAGAGAGAGAGAGAGAAACTTATCAAATGAAAATAATTACCAACACTTACTTTTGATAGTGGCTTCTTACAAGTTACAGTTGTATCACAACATAAATATAAAGACTAGTGGTTTTGTACACTGGCAAGCCAGGGTACACATGTTGCTGTTTAAAATGTAGACAGAGAGACAACTGTTGTGTGCGAGTTTCATTTGGACGATGATACCTCCCCATATCCCCCTTTATACCTCCCCATACCCCCCTCCCACCTGATATCTCCCCGTCCCCCCCATGATGCCTCACCATACCCCCTTGATACCTCCCCGAACCCACTTGATACCTCCCCATACCCCCTTGATACCTTCCGTACTCCCCTTGTAACCTACCTGTACCCTCCTTGATACTTCCCCGTTGATCGTTTCGCAGGTATGGATGAAAGGAATCGACCATCACCATACCCCCTTATATATACCCGTATCCCCGTTATGCCTACCCATGCCCCTTTAAACCTACCCATAGCCCGCTTTTACCTACACGTACCACCCCATCCCGATCCTTGGTAATAATAATAATAATAATAATAATAATAATAATAATATTGAATATAGAATAATACAAATAGAAATCATAAAAAACACCAAGGTTTTAAAAGAAAATGTGATATAAGATATAATAATAATATTATTATTAGTTTATAAATAATAATAATAATAATAATAATAATAATAATAATAATAATAATAATAATAATAATAATAATAATAAATTAAAGGTAAAAAGCCTAAATTAAAAAGAAAAATATATATTGCAGTGTAAAAAAAAAATAATAATAAAATGGCTCGGGTGAGAATTGAACTTGGGTCGCCCTGCACTGTAGGCGAATGTTTTTACTAAGCTACCAAGGCTTCCTACAAAGAACATAAATTTTTTGGTCTATATGGGAAAACATGCTGAAACCTCAATTTGATTTTTAATGGAAGCGTGCGGAATGAGGCTATTACAGTTTGTGGACATTTTGTTTATTTATTTATCTCAGAAACGGTTAAACGTTGGGTAAGGAAATGTCGGCTATAACGATTTCATTGGTTTTGAGCACACAGCGGGCCGATCAGCAGCGCCCAGCACCTGCCCAGATCAGCGTCCATACCGGACAAACTTTATAGTAGAGGCGAAGAAGGACTTCCGGCTAAGCAATTTATAGATAACTGTGGAAACATTATTTATTTTTATCAAGCGTAAGGTTTCTTGCTGATCAAACTTCTAAAACAATCTCCAGTACAACTGCACCATAGCTAGCATGCAAAGCTTACAATTTCAACTTCAATAAATAAAGGTGACAAAGCAACAAGTTCCCAAAGCCAGACAATACATCAATGAATGATAAACATGCGTGACAAACAAAACAACACACTTCATTTTTCCAAAGGACGACAGTGCCAAAACCTCCAGACCCTAGGGTCTTCTCCTCTATCCATGGTCCCCGCCGCTCCAACTGAGGTCGATACATCTTGATCAGCAGCTGGATTCACCATCAACTCATGATCTCGGCCACTGAAAATTGAAGAACTTCTGAATCTGGATCTATAAATATATAATACATTGCTAACATTCATAAACCGGCATCGAGCTTGATGGTGGGGGTGCAATTCTGGGCCACCTCCACTGGGGAAGGCATAGTCGCATCCTGTGGCATGCCCAAACCTAATATTAGGTTGTTCGGGGGTTTTGGGTTTGTTTTCTTGGGGTTTTTTTGCAAGAGGGAGGGAGGGAGTGGGAGGGGAGGAGAAATTTTGCGGAGGGAGCAAACTGGAGTACCCAGAGAAAACCCCAGAGAGGTTGCCTGAGTCAAAAGTAAATAATATTAAATAATATTTGGAGAAACATAATGCCTAGAGGCGGGATCGATCTTACACCTGTCAAGCCATTTGTTTGTGGTCTGTGGACAATGCAAGTTATTTATTCCTTAGTGTGGCCACAACACTTGCTAAGGCACACTCAGTCTCAAAATTACAGTATTCACATTAAAACCTGGAAATTTGTACCACAATTCTTGGTTGTGCACAGGAGTGCAGAAAGCACTGTATAGTCTATTTGACAAATTTGACTACCTAATAATAATAATAACAATAATGGATGCTATATAATGGAGCTTGCAGCAATATAGAACAAAATGTAGCATTAATACAATCATGCAAATATCTAACCTAAAACTTGAAGCTGATGGCTAAATTGATATGAATACATAATATGTATATGTGTATATATAGATATATATATATATAGAACAATGCTTTCAATGCTTTAATTTTGGATTAGAGCAAAATAATTGAACCTCACTTTTGTTTCTAAAAAGTAACTAATGTCACATAAAAAAGTACAATACAATCTCAGAAGTAGCTTAATATTCTTTACATATAATATGTCCCTTACAGCAAGACAACAAGAATTTCTTCAACAGTATTTTATACAAAAATAATCACAATCGGTAGTAGTTGTAGTAGTAGTACTAGTAGTAGTATAGTAGTAGTAGTAGTACAGTAGTAGTAGTAGTAGTACAGTAGTAGTAGTAGTAGTAGTAGTAGTAGTACTAGTTAGTGCCTTGAAGTCCTTGAGAATTTTCTTTCTTTGACCAGTTTAATTACTTTATCGGTCTGTTATATGCAAATTTTCCTACAAATCATTCATCATATAGCTATACGCCTAGATAGAAAACCCCTTTAATTTAAATTGGGTAATTCATCCAAAGGGTTAGGTTCTTAAAGAATTTATCTTAGGTGTTCTTTTTAAATGAAATTGGTAAATTGTTCCAAAAGTAGCAAAAATATCCACACTCCCTTCGATATCATTAGTTACATATTTCCGCCGCTGCAATGTGGGTGTTCATGTATTATGGCCTTCTTTCTGTTAATAGAATGTAAAGAACTGGAAAAAAAAAAGTCAAATGACTTTGGAGCTTTTAAAAGGATGGCTTTTAAAAGGGTGGCCTCGTGGCGCAGTGGATTAGTCGCCGGTTTCCTATGCCGAAGGTCGCGGGTTCGATTCCCGCAAGGGGCGAACGTATGTGACTTAGGTACGAGACTATTGAGGTCACCGAGGGTTTTCTCCGGGCACTCCGGTTTCCTCCCTCCCTTCAAAATAATATTGGATGCAGTCAAATTAATCTTAAAAAAATACAAAACTATTTAACTTTCAGTTTCCTAATAGCGATCTCCCTGCCTTTACACCACGTGTATGTCTTGTATACTGTTGTCCTTGTTGTGTGTCTGTAATATATTTGTTGCACGTGAGCGTGTATGTTGGTATAGGTCGCCGCGCTTTGAGTTTGAAATCATTCGAAGTAAAGCGCGTATTAGCATCCGGTATTATTATTATTATTATTATTATGAGGGGAGTATATTTCTGAATATTGCCAAAGTAGCAAATTTGTTTGTTTTTAAAATTCCACCGGTTAGTATTGGCTGTTGCAATGCTGTAGAGATTTCCACCTCAAAGAATTTTGGATTCTGTCACAAAACATCTATATTTTCAGCCATTATCAACTGACAACTGTCAACATCTGGCAATCATTATGATCAGCTCTCCTTCCTCATCCGCCGCAAATTCTAGACATGATAAAATTATAGAACAATGCTTCCATTTTGGATTAGAGTTTAGATTTGCTAGCACTAACTCAATCCCAGCTCTGGCCCTGATAACATGAATTTTCATTTGGTGCTAGTCCTAATAATAGTAGTAGTAGTAGTAGTAGTAGTAGTAGTAGTAGTAGTAGTAGTATAGGGACTAGATCATGGTGATCATTAAGCCTCACGGCTTGTTTAATGTCCCCTCTTTAGCACATTATATATTTCAGGTCTCATTTAAGCTGGCTCAAGACTATCAAAATCATATTTTATAGATTTTAAAATTTCTTCTTAATCAATAAGATTTTTGAAACTGTTTAAAGTTTTTGCCTGTTTAATATTTTGTGGAAGTTTGTTCCATAGAGGTGCAACTCTATTAATAAAAGTATGTTTTTGAAAATTAGTACGGCTATGCTTAATAAATAATTTGTTAACAGAATTTCTTGTTATATCAAATTTGTTTAGTTAAAAAAATTTGTTAGTATCTAATTCATCAATGCTATTAAAAATTGTATAAGCTTGTATTAGGTCTCCTCTCACTCTTCTGGCTTTTACTTTAGGCTTGGCAGACATAATGATTCCAGTCTGTCTCTGTAAGAAATATATCTTTCAGTCCTGGAACCATTTTAGTTGCTCATCTTTGTACACGCTCAATAGCAGCGGACTGTCTCTTTAATAAAGGGTACCAAATAATATTGCCATATTCAAGAAGAGGTCTAACCAAGGACTTGTAAAGTTGTACAAATGATGATCTATCTAGATACAACTTACAAGAAACATCGTCGTATAATTCCGAGAGTTTTATTTGCCTTATTAATTACTTCACTAATGTGACAGTCAAAAGTTAACATGGAGTCAAATACTATTCCTAAATCTTTTTCGCTATCACATTTAGTCACTACCTGTACATTGTTCACAGTCATGTAATAATCATTTTGGGGGTTGTTTTTGCCTATGTGGAGGACCTTACATTTAGTAGTATTAAAATATAGTTGCCAGGTTTCTGTCCATTTCTGTAGTTCATTTATATCCATGAATAATAAATGTTTGCCCTTCATCCTCAGGGAAATAACCTAAAATTATGTAAAGGTAGAAATAAAACACACATAAACTTCTAAGACTAAGACTAATTAGTTATTACTATCGATGGACCAATCCATTAGTTCATCTAGTCAACTTGATGACTAGATCTATCATCCAAGCACGGCTCGGAAGTCCCTTCTTTTGTCTTTGTAGCTTCAACTACTGACTAGATAGATAGTCAGATAGTGGTAGACAGTAGCAAAAAAGAAAATATTTCCGAGCCTGTGATCCAAGTTCAAGTTAATGTGATCGAAGTTTGGAATAATTCGACCTCACTTTCGGTTCTAAAAAGTAAATAACATCGCATAAAAGTACACATACAATCTGAGAAGTAGTTTAATATTCTTTAAATTGTGAAAGTGGTGCATAAGCCATACCTGCACGTAGTTAAATACACATGATCCTGGTCATAATCCACAGAAAATAAGGCTTATATAGATCTATCAAAATGTGTTCAGTGTTGAACAGGAAACACACTCAGCCTCGATTCACGCACAGCAAGTGTTTATTTAAGAGTTAACGAATTTTAATTGCGTTTCTACAAACTTTCTCGCTAAAACTTCGTGATAGTTTATATTGCATATTTGATAAATTAATAAATAATTAACAATTTTGTCAAGCCACGTTTTAACTTTCCACATAGCACAAAATGCAAGAAAATAGAGACATTTTGAGAGTAATATTTGGCGGAAGTACAAAGTTCCCTATCAACTCCAAGCCAAAGTTGCGCCCCTTGTTGCTGCTCAAAGTACCCGTCAACTTATCAACAAAATTAATTGATAATTATATTCGTCGTGAGCACTTAGTTTGCAGTGTAACTGATAGTTGAAAGGCGATTGCTGTGCACATATTGCAAGTGTTTGCTGGTACGTTGTTTGCTGCATACACAGCATGTATTGTTCTTCAGACATTTTGTAAAATGGAAACAGAACAAACTTACACTTACAGTCCCACAGACTTAAATATATTCATAAAATTATTTCTTTTGCCAAAATAAATGGGAGTTTTCACGAGGGTGTGCTCGGAAAGGTAATTAAAGGAGTTAGTTTTTTATATTCTTTTATTCTAAATAATATGAATATAAAATTAACATTTTACAGATTCGACATACGAAGTGAAAGTTATTCGACCACCACCATGCAACTGAAGCAGTTCTTGGGTCTGCAAGTCTTCGAGTTCGCATATCTAATGGCCTTGGCATTTTTGCCGTTCTTTGTGGCACAGCGAGAGGTTGGACTGTCCATTCTGACTGCTGCGTTCATCTACGTTGTGCTGTCTGGAATTCAGTTTGCTTTCACACGGCGAGTGGACCCAGCGAACAAGGTGGTGCTCATCACTGGATGTGATTCGGGTTTGTCTATATTTTGACTTACATGCATAGCAATGTGAGTCTATGTATTCACCCTCCCCCCAAAAATATTTAATGATTTTTCCAATCTGTGCAAAATAAATCCTAATTAGTAATTAGTCCAAATTTTCTTTTCTTTTTTTTTCTCTCTCGGCTGTCTGTTCCAAACTTGCAAGTGGATTAATTATAATATCTCAAAACCTATATCAGCTATCACAGCCAAACTTGATAAGATGATATATCTATGAGACCTCATAAATGATCATTGAATGAATTACTTCAGTTCAAGGTCGAAGTCACAGGGTCAACAAATGTTATTCCAAAAATTAAAATTGTTAACAAAATTTCGCTTTTTGACGCATGATAGAAATCAATGAGACACACATACTATGCAAATTTGGTAAACTTCACTCCAAGGTCAAGGTCACTGGAGCTGTCCAAACTTGTATTTAGAGATTGTAGATTGATCTTTCATACATGTTCCATTTTTACATTGATCTTGAAGGTCAAGGTCATTTTAAGCCTTGCAAAAACATTTTTAAAAAAAAGGGTCATCGTATTTTAGAATTGATTTGATTGGATTTTTGACACTTTATTGTCAATTTTTATCAGGAAATTCAACTTCACTCCAAGGTCAAGGTCACTGGAGCTGTCCAAACTTGTATTTAGAGATTGTAGATTGATCTTTCATACATGTTCCGTTTTTACATTGATCTTGAAGGTCAAGGTCATTTTAAGCCTTGCAAAAACATTTAAAAAAAAAAAAGGTCATCGTATTTTAGAATTGATTTGATTGGATTTTTGACACTTTATTGTCAATTTTTATCAGGAAATTCAACTTCACTCCAAGGTCAAGGTCACTGGAGCTGTCCAAACTTGTATTTAGAGATTGTAGATTGATCTTTCATACATGTTCCGTTTTTACATTGATCTTGAAGGTCAAGGTCATTTTAAGCCTTGCAAAAACATTTTTTAAAAAAAGGGTCATCGTATTTTAGAATTGATTTGATTGGATTTTTGACACTTTATTGTCAATTTTTATCAGGAAATTCTGGGCTGCAAGACCTGGGGATTGTATAGTTGTAGCCTGTGGCGCTTCCAAACCCAGCCTATCTAATATTAATTGTGTTTTTTGAAAATTTCGCTGGGGGAGCAAACCAGAGTACCCGGAGAAAACCCCAAGATGTTGCCGGGTCAAAAGTAAATAATATTAGGAGAAATATAACACCAAGAGGCGGGATCAATCCCATACCTGTCAGGCGCCATTGGTTTGTAGCCTGTGGACAAGGCAAGTTAGTCCTGTCTTAGACCACTTGGCCACAATGCTGGCTCGAATGGCTGTATACTATATAATTATTGAACCCATTGAGTTATTTGATTATACATGCATGAGAGGTCATGTGAAGGTCAAGTCATCCAAAGGTCTTTTTTTTGGCATAATACAACTTTTGCTGTAGTCTATTTGAAAGTACATGAGTGTATTTGGAACCATAGGTCAATGTCATCTCAAGGTCAAGAGCATAGAAAGATCAAAGTCGGTATTACTTTGTATAAATTTAATGACACCATTTCATTTTGTTTTTTATTCTGGGCACTCATTTCATGTTAAATATTGCAAGTTCCAAAAGAGCATGTGAGTCATATGGGCTTTGCCTTTTTAGTTTTATTCATATTGCCATTTACATTAGATTTTATATTAATATTGTGTGTGCCTTGTACAGCATTATAGAAGTCATTATCATCATCATCATCATCATCATCACTGTCATAATCAGCATCATTACTATAAACATTGTCATCATCAGCAGCAGACTGACCATCATTATCATTATTTTCTTCATCATCATCATCATCATCATCATCATCATCATCATCTCGTCATCATCATCGTTCTTTTCATCATTATCCATGTCCAGTCATTGGCTTCAGCGATATATGTTAAAATTGTTCAGTTTTTGAAAGAGAAAGAAAGAGATTTCTCTTATTTAGCGCACTTACAAGCTCAGAGAGCTTCTCAAGGTGCTGGCCCGTAATATCCAGCAATCACACAATAGTTTGCGGAAGTCAAGATTCGAACCCACGTCGTCAAAGACGCACTCACACAAGTCGTGCGCTCTGACCACTGTGCTATCCCTATATATATATAATTATTATTATAATTATTATTATTATTATCATTATTATAATTATGAACATTTTTAACTGCCTAATCTTTACAGAGCTCTCTAAGCGTGTACAATAAATATACAATAAAACGCGAAGTCAAAGCATTTTAACAATGACAATAATAAAGATTCAAGCAGATGAAAAAGTAACAACCATGGAAGGCAATGACAGTAGACAGAAAGTTACTGACAGATACAATTAGGATGAGAAGAAAAAAGAATTACAAAAACAATAACATATATGTGAGGGCAAGAAATTGTAAACAATGAACAAATATGTAGCAATAAAGAAATGAGACATGGTGATGGGTGATGGAATTGTCCAAATTCTCTCTCTCTCTCTCTCTCTCTCTCTCTCTCTCTCTCTCTCTCTCTCTCTCTCTCTCTCTCTCTCTCTCTCTCTCTCACTCTTTCTCTCTTTCTATCTCGCTCTTTCTTCTTTCTATCTCTTACACACATACACACACACACCGAGAAAGAGAGAGAGAGATAGAGCAAGAGAGAGAGAAAAAAACACAAACACAAAGCCAACTTTGTTGTCCAAATTATCGAGGTTTTATTCACCTCTTCCTCAGGGATAATGACACCTAAGATAAAGTTTGCAGTGTATATATATTGACTTACATGCATAGCAATGTGAGTCTATGTTTATATATATATATAAAATTAGACACTGCACACTCCTGCTCCCACTTGTAAATTTTATATTATTTGTTTTTGTTAATACTCCAAATTTTATATATTTATATATTAACCTAATAACCTATTAACCTAAAACTCTTTGTGAGGAGCGGTGCCAGCAAATTACTAGAGGTCTTGAATCTACTATTATATATATAGTTCAGTTCAGTTCAGTTCAAGGGACTATGTTAAGCTTCGCAGCTTTTTTGTGTCCCTGTTTTTATACAACTTTAAATTTTCCGGTTATTTTTGCAATTGTTCAGAGAATTAGAATTTATTGAAAATCATTCATCGAAATCAAATTTGGATTCCACAATGAAACTTACCTTTTCCAGAAGGTTTTTAAAAGTATTTAAGTTGTTAGCTTTTTTAACATGTAATGGTAGTTTGTTCCACAGTGGTGCAATTCTATGGCTAAAACAGTGCTTTCGTTTGTTAGTACGACAGTGCTGGATACAAATTTTGTCTTCTGAGTTTCTAGTTTTGCCTCCATCATAAAACTTAAAGAATGTATTAGCATTGACTTTGTCGATGTTATTTAATATTTTGTATGTTTGTATAAGATCACCTCTAACTCTTCTAAATTTCAAACTCGGAAGGCCTAGTTTCTTTAGTCTTTTTTTGTAAGGCAGATTTTTCAAGGATTTTACCAATTTTGTTGCTCTTCGCTGCACTTTTTCAATCACTGACGATTGTCTTTTCAGTAGCGGTGACCAAACAGCATTTGCATATTCCACATGAGGTCGAACAAGAGTCTTATACAGACATGTTAACGTATCTTTATCAAGGCAGGTGAAAGATCTTCGGATAATCCCCAGCATTTTATTTGCCTTTGCAATTGCATTATTAATATGTTTATCAAATTTTAACTCTTTATCAAAAGTGACCCCCAGATCCTTCTCTTCGGTACAGCTGTCAATTGACACTCTCTGTCCATCAGCGGTCATATAATATTCATGGCAAGAATTTTTCTTACCAAATTTTAGTACCTTGCATTTGGAAGTATTAAAATGAAGTTGCCACTTATCAGACCATTTACCAAGATTATTTATATCGGACTGTAGCTTAAGACTCTCACTGGACAAGTTATATAGTTTTGTGTCATCAGCAAAAATTTTACAACTGCTGGACACCTCATCTGGTAAATCATTTATGAAAATAGTGAATAAAACAGGACTCAAAATGCTACCTTGAGGTATACCACTTAACACAGGAGCTTCTGAAGAGAAACTATCAACTCTCACCCTCTGTTTTCTCTCAGACAAAAAGTTCCCAATCCATTGGCACACATAGAGAGAGAGAAGAAATAAATTTTAAAATATATATATATTTTGTTTTTTTAATCTCTTCCGTCTCTCTTTTTAAAAAAAATCGTTCTTTCCTCTTGTTGCTAATTCCTTTGCATTGTTGTAGAGCACTCTTGCCACTCAAGGTGCAGTTTTAAGTTGTTCACACAAAGTGACATCGCTCTTCCTCCTCCCTACACCCATTCTGGCCTCACCTTTTCCATGTGATGAAATATGTGTGCGTGGCTGACATAAGAGTGATGTTTAGTGTGTCCATTGATTACTCTTGAAACGTGTTGAAAGTCATATATACTTCCTATCAACTGCAGGCTGATAGCAACACCGCATAATCTAGCCTAGTAGTGGTAGCTTCGAAGGCTATCAGCCTTTTGCTCTCTAAAAATACATTGAACATGACACCTTAGTGATTAGATAACAGTGATGTTATCACTTGTTTCTATAGGAAGACAGAAAAAGAGGTGGGAAGACAACATTTGAGAATGGACTGGCTTGACAATGAGTGAAGCCATGAGTACTGCTGAGGACAGAGTAAGATGGAACACGCTGGTTAAACGATCTTCTGTGGTGCTCTACCAACTTTTCAGTTACGGGATAGGATAGGATGGGATAGGGTAGGTCATTGTTGCATATGACCTGTTCATTGTGTTTCCTTTCCTTCTCAACGATCAGTTTGATAGGGATGTTGTTAGAGGTTGAGTCCCCCGTAGGGGTGCCTGGGGTTCTGTATAAATAGTATCCCCACTTTCTGGAAATGTAGTGCTTTAAATTCCCACTGTTGCCGTCTTTCTCCTTTGTTCAATTAATTTACTACTGTATCTTCTTCACAAGACCAGTCACCTACCTTTTTTCTTGAAAACTCTCCCACCTCCTCATTTGTTAATAGGGTTTGTTGGGTCAGCTTGAGGATATTGGACGCTTTCTGCCAGATGGTCACTAATGCTTTCTATGGTTTTATTATTTAGCAATGTAGGCATTTTATATGTATGTGTTTCGTTAATATTTTATAATGATGTTTATATTCTATTTTGTAAACAGGGGTTCGATAAATTAGAGTAAAGCCACAGCGTCCCATGCATGGGATACCTTTATTGTAAAGTGACCGGCTAGTGTAGTGCCTTCAGTATTACCGTTAGAGTTGTTTCAGCAGATCTTTTATATGAATCAGGGGTGAGTCCTCTTTCAGCCAAGTTGTGGTCCTGATTTTGTGGTCCTGATTCGGCTCTTTGCAGTCAGCTGGACCATATAAACAATGAATAGCTAACTAACAGAGGTTGAAATGTAACTCTCTATTGGAAATTGCTTATAGCGTTTGTAAATAGTACTGTACTTGCATGAAACTAAATGTATTTGTGGTCCTTAACAGTGGTAGAATGTAATCGCTAATCAATACATTCTACCACTGTAAGGATAACAATCCATTTTGTATCCAGCAAATGCAGTGCCATTTACAAAAGTGATCAGCAGTTTTCAATAAGGAGTTACTTTTACCTAGACCGCTAATTGATGTTCACGTTACAATCACATGTGCAGTGAGATTGCAGTTTTGTAGGTCAGTTTGCTCTATACGATTATTATTAAGTGGTCTGGTGAGGGTGGAAACTAGTATAACCGTGTGGCATCTTCCCTGAGAGTGGTTATCTCGGTTTCCTTTATTGTATCACGGTTGAGTCATGAGAACAGTGCTGACATCCAGTCTTGCTATTTGAGTGATTGGTTGGTTGGCTTGGTTGATCGATTTGGCATTACAAATCATTATAACTGTAAATTTGCTCTTAAAACTCACTTCTTTCCACAGTGCTGAGTACCTCATTCACCACAACTCGTAACACCAAACTGCTTATGTCCATTCTCTTTTATCTTTCTCCCCCTCCCTACTTCGCACTCCTTTTTTTTTTATTTCTTTGTTTATTTTTGCTAATTCGTTATTGTTATGCGTGTGTGTGAGTATATACCTGAGTGTGTGTGTGCGTGTTTAGAAGTTGGAACGATTCTTTTAATAAGCACACACCTCAGTCCCCCCAGCTGTAAATGGGCCAGGGTGCCTGAATCTGCTTAGAACCTTGGAAGGTAAAGGGGTGAGGAGAAACATGCACTGCCTTCATTAAGCTGGCCTACAGAAAAGGGAGGTCCCAAACACCCCTCTCCCCAAAGACCCGAAAAGTTATGTGAACACCTTCATAAGGCACGTATACTATAGCATCCATTATTATTATTATTATTATTATTATTATTATTATTATTATTATTATTATTATTATTATTATTATTATTATTGTTATTATTATTATTATATATATATAGTATATTGTATGATTGTAACACTATTGTATATAGTATATAATATATATATATATATTATATATATGGGGTGTCGGATAGTGCAGTGGTTGGAGCACTCGCTACTGTGTCGAAAGTGAAGCACCGTCCGGTGCGGTTAGCACTTGGATGGGTGACCGCTAAGGTGTGAAGCGACAAATAACAACGCCCCCAGTTGACTCAACTGTGATTGAGTACCTACTCTCTTGAGGGTGGGGAAGGTAAAGCAGCGAGGGAGAGAGTTGGGCATCACCCTCATTACGCTGGCCCAAGATAAGTGTGATCTCCAACATCACGCTCCCCTACGGCCACAAGGCTATGGGACTACCTTTACCTTTTTTTTTACCTATTATTATTATTATTATTATTATTACTATTATTATTATTATTATTATTATTATTGTTATTATTATTATTATTATTAATTTCTCTGGTACTGCAGTTCGCTCCCTCCCTTCAATAATGGTATTGGATGCAGGCAATCTAAAATTTTCATAAATAAAACTTTGGTTTTCTTTCGGTCTTCTAATAGTGATCTCTCTGCCTTTATGTTGGAGTGATAGATATAATTATGTGTGAGTGTTGTAGGTTATGTGTGAGAGTGGGTCAGACGTTTGATGTTGCTTTTTGTGTGTTTGAGAGTGGGTCAGACATTTGATGTGTGTGTTTTGTGTGTTTGAGAGTGGGTCAGACGTTTGGTGTGTGCGTTTTGTGTGTTTGAGAGTGGGTCAGACGTTTGATGTGTGCGTGTTGTATGTTATGTGTGAGAGTGGATCAGACGTTTGATGTTGCGTGTTGTGTGTTTGAGAGTGGGTCAGACGTTTGATGTGTGCGTGTTGTGTGTTTGAGAGTGGGTCAGACATTTGATGTTGCGTTTTGTGTGTTTGAGAGTGGGTCAGACGTTTGATGTGTGCGTGTGGTGTGTTTGAGAGTGGGTCAGACATTTAATGTGTGCGTTTTGTGTGTTTGAGAGTGGGTCTGACATTTTATGTTTGCGTGTTGTGTGTTTGAGAGTGGGTCAGACGTTTGATGTGTGCATGTTGTGTATGTGAGAGTGGGTCAAACATGTGATGTGTGCGTTTGGTGTTTGAGAGTGGGTCAGATATTTGATGTGTGCGTGTTGTGTGTGTGAGAGTGGGTCAAACGTGTGATATGTGCATGTTGTGTGTGTGAGAGTGGGTCAAACATGTGATGTGTGCGTTTGGTGTTTGAGAGTGGGTCAGACATTTGATGTGTGCGTGTTGTGTGCGTGAGAGTGGGTCAAACGTGTGATATTTGCATGTTGTGTGTGTGAGAGTGGGTCAAACGTGTGATATGTGCATGTTGTATGTGTGAGAGTGGGTCAAACATGTGATGTGTGTGTGTTGTAGGTTATGTGTGAGAGTGGGTCAAACGTGTGATATGTGCATGTTGTATGTGTGAGAGTGGGTCAAACGTGTGATGTGTGCGAGTTGTATGTGTGAGAGTGGGTCAAACGTGTGATGTGTGCGAGTTGTAGTTTATGTGTAAGAGTGGGTCAAATGTGTGACGTGTGAGTGTTGTGTGTGTGAGAGTGGGTCAAACGTGTGAGCGTGTGCGTTGGTACAGATCAGTTTTTTTAGTCTGATAGGTGATTCTGGGAAAAGCATGCATATAGCATCCAGAATTATTAGTAGTATTAAAGAATGGGTGTTGCTACGTTTCGCAATGCTCTCAAATAGTTTTTCTTGATTCACTTTTGATATGAAGCAAAGTGGTTGGTTTTCCATGAGTGGTGGTGTGAACATTTTATTTTCACTCATTTTTTGTCTTCGTTGTTTTGAGGAAGTAATAATGTTATGTCTTGTTTTTTTGGGATCGCCTGCTTTTTGCAGGGTTTGGCAATGCAGTGGCGCGACGTCTCAACTCTTTGGGTTTTACGGTGGTCGCTGGGTGTCTGGACAAGTCGTCGGAAGGGGCTGAGGTCCTAAAGTCCGAGTCCAAGGGGAAACTTCATGTTCTTCAACTTGACGTCACCGATAATGAGAACATTCAGAGCGTGGCTGACTACATCAAGGAGCAGTTTCCTGGCAAAGGTCTGCCTGAAGTTGGAGTGTATTCATTTGCAAGCCTTTAAAACTAAAGTGCTATGACTCAAATCTATTGTTTGTATCTGTATTGGAAAATATAAACTACGTGTGACTTTCAAGGAATGTGTTGAATTAATTTGCCTGGTTGATGTAGATGGCTGCTTGCTGCGATAGGTTCAAACTTTGATAGGATTATCCCAGCCAAATGCCGCTTATTGCTGTATTATTATAGTTATTACTATAATTATAATAATAATAATTATTATTAATCTCTTTTTCAAATAAGAGGGACTTAGTTTTATGGACTGCTTGTTTTCAGGACTGTGGGCACTGGTGAACAACGCAGGCATCATGCAGAGAGGCGACGTGGAATTTATGTCCGTGGACGCCTATAAGAAAGTGGCAGAAGTGAATCTGTTTGGCACCATCCGAGTCACCAAAGCCTGTCTGCCTCTTGTCCGTTTAGCAAAAGGTATATGCAGTTTCCTGTTGTTAAAGCATGGGGACTTGTGGTATGGAGACTGTTCTCAATTCTGTACAGGGTGGTGGAAAAGTAACTCTCTATTGAAACTTGCTTACAGCGTTTGCAAACAGTACTGCATGTGCACGAAACAAAACATTTTGTGATTTTATCTCACTGTGAAGAGAGCAGCCTTTAATGGCCCTTTCACCTGACATGGCTTAAGTGAGCTCAGCTAGTCTTGCGTTAGTGTAGCAGTTAATGGTACAGGTTTACGGATTTACGGGCCTTTCTGGGATTCTCTCGTCCCAGTGAGTTGAAAACCCCCGTTGGGGTGCCGGGGGTTTCAGTATAAATAGTATCCCCACTTTCTGTAAATTTAGTGCTTTAAATTCTCACTGTCGCTGTCGTTCTCATTTGCTCTTTCTCATTCCTGCTCTGTTCTATCAATCTGCTATACTATCTTCTTCTTCGCTAGACCAGTCTCCTAACTTTTTTCTTGAAAACTCTTCCGGGACAAGACTCCTCATTTGTGTATGAGGTCTGTTGGATCAGCTTGGGAATATTGAACGCTTTCTGCCAGGTGGTCACTAGGGCTTCCTATGATGTTATTATTTAGCAATGTAGGCATTTTATATGTATGTGTTTTGTTGATAATTTATAATGATGTTTGTATTCTATTTTGTTTTTGTAAACGGGGGTTCGATAAATTAGAGTACAGCCTCAGCGTCCCCTGCGTGGGATGTCTTTATTATAAAGTGACTGGCTGGTGGAGAGCTTTCAGTTTTACCACTAGGGTTGTTTCAGCAGATCTTTTATGTGGATCAGGGGTTGTCCGGTCCTGATTTGGCTCGGAAGAGTCCGCTGGACCTAAAGCAATAATCATGTAATGTAATGTAGTGAGTTGAAATCAGGGATCGGCAAAGAAATTCTACCACTGTATAGATCACAGTATGTTTTGTGTCATACAAGTACAGTATTACTTACTAAAGTTACAATCAATTTTCAATAGGGAGTTACTTTTCAACCACCTTGTATACCAAATACAATAGACAGAAAACATTATTTTGCAAAAAAAAATTTTATTTGTTCACGCCAGGTCGAATCATCAACATGAGTGGGGCTGCCGGCCGTCTGTCTCTCCCCACCATGTCGGCATTCGCCGTCAGCAGCTTTGGTGTGGAGGCCTTCTCCGACGCTCTTCGCATGGAGATGAAGCAGTTTGGGGTGAAAGTGGTGGTGGTCGAGCCAGGAAATTATTACGGATCTACTGGCCTGCAGAACAGAGCTGCTGTGAGTTGGAGGTGTTTCATTTAGGGGCCTATGTGGGTGCCTGTAAGACAGAAATGTTGTTTTTAAAGAGAGCTTGTTTGCTAGTTTGTGTCCATGCCCCAGTGTTTTTTATATTTCCTGTAAAAATACTTTAAAATCTGTTTATTAAATGTCTGTGCATTGTTGCAGTTTATCAAAAAAAGGGAACGAGTAAAACAATGTGAATTATGTTGCTAATTATTATTATTATTGTTGTTGTTGTTGTTGTTTTTTGTTTTGTTTTTTTAAAGGATTCCTGCCTATTTTCAGACTGTGTTATTCATTAATTCATACATTCACAGTTGCCTTGCAACAACTAAGCTATTTTGAGTAAAGCGAACCTTTTTGGTTTTAAGTATATGAATTATGATTGATTGATACATTCATTTGATGGGAGTGGTAGTATGATTGGTTGAGAATGTAATATAGTAAGGTTTTGTTGAGTGACTGATTCATTGATTGTAGTCCTGATCACACAGTTGATTGTTGGATTGATTGATTTGTGGGCAGTTGCCTCACATTCGCGATGACTTGGAGCAACAATGGGACAGTGCCAGTAGTGAAGTGAAGCAGGTGTACGGCCGCGACTACATCGACAACCAGTACAAAGCCATCGCAGACCACAGCAAAGGCTCTGCTCCCAGCCTTGCTCCAGTCCTTGACACGCTGGAGAAGGCTATCATACAAACGAGGGTCAGAAGTCGTTACCTCATAGACGGCAGCAACCAACTGAGCGACTTTCCTAATGTAAGTTTGATCGTGGCTGTTGTAGATTTGCTGTGGCATTCAGGTTTGCGTTTCAGCATGATCATTTTATTCAGTTTATCATTCTTATAACGCTTTTCCCGCTCAAGAGCTGCTCAAGGCACTCGCTAATCCAGGATCTAACTCAAGCCACCTGAGGGGCCAACTTGCCACCAATAGGTGCATCGTGGATTGACTGAGCGCAACCCTTGGGAGGGAGGGAGGTGGGGTTGAAGGGGAAGGGTTAGAGTGAGTTTTGTTTTCGCTTTTTCTCCCTGTTGTTATTTTTTTTTTTGTTGATTTTGGAATATTGTCCCATGTTGGTTTTATACCTTTTTTGTTTTACAGTTCATGATTCGCTGGCGAGGGTGGCTACCAGAGCAAATGGTGGACAAACTGGTGTCACAAGATATTGTACAAAAAGCCAGAGTGCAGGCTATGTGAACACTCCTACCACATTTCAAACATTCCATGACAGTTTTTTAACCTTGATGTGAAAGGAGAACAAACTGGTGTCTAAATGTCACCGCAGATATATAATACCTTGAAAGAAGAAAACTGGTGTTTAAGTGTCACTGGAGATATCCCAACCTTGAAAGAAGAAAACTGGTGTTTACGTGTCACTAGAGATATCCCAACCTTGAAAGAAGAAAACTGGTGTTTAAATGTCCCCTGAGAGATCCCAATCTTGAAAGAACAGCTGGTGTTTAAATGTTAATTGACAATTTATCAGCATGTTTTGGACTGAGTTTTGCTGCAAGTCATACACAAAGTGTTTGTATGTTTCTAAAAGTACGAAGTGTGTGTATGTTTCTAAATAGTTCTAAATAAGTGTGTGTATGTTTCTATGTGTGTAAATAGTTCTAAATAAGTGTGTGTAAGTTTCTAAATAGTTCTCCGTATGACAACTCACAATAAAATATAAACGCGACAACAGTCGTCAGAATTATGATTTATGTGAACATGTGTGACATGAATTTTAAACGCACATTTTATAATGTTAAAAGAAGACATTTAAAAAACTTAATGGCTCAAAGTAAAACGTACACATTTTGGGTTTATTTATGTCGTCAAGTGCTAGACCCTGCCGAAGTATAAAAGAAAAGACAAGCTGTCATAATTATATCAATATAAAGTTTGAGAATGTGACATGAAATTCTGAGGTACACATTGCTAGCAGTCGACACATTTTATTTTAGATAGTGACTAAATTATTGTTCAATATTGTGTCGCATTGATGCCCTCCTGTATACAGAGATTCAAGGACGTTGGTTATCCGTACTACACAAAGAAATCCACAGACCAAAAATCTTAATGATGCTTTCATTACAAAGAAAGCAGCATGCTTGGAAAGTTGTTTATTATTTTAAGATGCCTGTCGTGTCAAATTGCTTATTCTTTTTTTTTTATTATCTTTTTTAATTCTTTTTTTTTTTTAATGAGGAACAAAAATGTTTTAATGTAAAGGAATATTTTACTTTTTATCAAAGAATTACAGATTTGGTTCATAAATGACTTTAATATAGACACACTGACATTTTAAAGTTGAAAACGTGTACTTGTTTAGTTTATCATCATTATGGTTTTATTGGCTTTGTTAACTACTAGTAAAAAATGAAGCATAATTTAAAATTATGAGCATTTCTTTCATAAGGAACATAAGATATTGTAAACAGTGGACTGTAAAGAGCGAATCAAGACCATAACTTGGTTGAAAAAGGTCTCATCCCTGATCCATATTAAAGATCCAGCATGTCCCCAGAACAGAGAAGAAGAAATCCTCCCAATTCTACAAGAAGTTGAGGCAACAGTGCAATCGCTGAAGAAGGGCAAGTCAGTGGGAGTTGACAACATACCCACTGAATTGCTTCAAGCATGCAGGAGGAGAAGCTATGATTGATCATATTATCCCCTCACTCGCTGTTGAGCTGAACGTCGCAGAACCCACTAGAGTGACGCGACAAAATCATAGCTGAAGGACAAGCAGGATTCAGGGCAGGTCGAAGTACCACTGAACAGATTTTAAAACTCAGAATAATCTGTAAGAAATACTTACAGCAACAACAAAATCTATATTATGTGTTTGTAGACTTTAAGAAAGCGTTTGACCAGTCTGCCAGGTAGCTCAGTGGGCAACCATTAGAGTGTACAACATCAGCCCTCAAATTAGTGAAGTCATCAAAAGCCTGTATAACAAGGGTACCAGTGCAGTCCTCCACAGTGCAATCGGGAACTGGTTCATAACAACAATCTGTGTGCGCCAAGGATGCCTACTCTCTCCAACATTCTTCAACATCTTCCTTGAGCGCATCATGTCAGATGCCCTTGCAAATCACGAAGGCACAGTCAGCATAGGAGGTAGAGCAATCTCCAACCTCTGTTATGCGGATGACATTGATGGATTGGCTGGAGAGGAACAAGAACTTGAACAGCTGGTACAGAGGCTTTACATCATCTCCAGAGCCTTTGAAATGGAAATAAGTGCAGAGAAGACCATAATGATGACCAACAACACCAATGGCATCAACACAGACAATCGATCCTGACAAGAAGTCCTCTCCAGGATCGCACAAACAACTGCTGCCCTGACTAGGTTGAAGCCCATTTTGAAAAGACACGACCTATACTCCAAGGTAAAGCTGTTGCGCTCCCTTGTCATCTCCATCTTCCTATATGCATGCAAAACATGGACTCTCACAGAAGACCTACCAGGAAGAATACAAAGCATGGAGATGAGGTGCTACAGAAGACTTCTGGCCACTTCCTATACCCAGCACACCACCAATACGAAGTCTGACAGACCATCACACAAGCCATTGGACAACACGATGACATGAAGAAACGGAAACTGTGATGGTATGGCCACATTACCAGATCATCAGGCTTTGCAAAGACCATCCTGCAAGGCACGGTGTAAGGAGGCAGAAGAAGAGGGAGACAGAAAAAGAGATGGAAGGACAACATTCGAGAATGGACTGGCTTGACACTGAGCAAAGCCATGAGGGTTGCTGAGGACAAATAAAGATAAGGTATGCTGGTTAAACGATCCTCTGTGTTGCCCCAACGACTTTAGAGTTATGAGATAGGATAGGAAACAACCCTAATGGTAACACTGAAGGCACTACACCAGCCGGTCACTTTACAATAAAGGCATCCCATGCAGTGGACACTGAGGCTATACTCTAATTTATCAACCCCCCCACTCCTCCCTCTTCCCCCTCTCCACCCCCACCCCACGTTTACAAAAGCAAAATTGAATATAAACATCATTATGAAATATTAACAAAACACTATACATATAAAATGCCTACATTGCTAAATAATAATACCATAGAAAGCCCTGGTGATCATTTGGCAGAAAGTATCCAATATCCCCAAGCTGACCCAACAGACCCCATACACAAAGGAGATTTTTAAGTTTTCAAGAAAAAAAAGTGTCGGTGAATGGTCTAGCGAAGAAGATAGTAGATTGATAGAACAGATTAGGAACGAGAAAGAACATAAGAGAATGACAGAAACATTGGTAATATAAAGCACTACATTTCCACAAAGTGGGGATACTATTTATACAAAAAACACCGGCACCACAATGGGGGAGAGTTTTCCAGAAAAAAGGTAGGTGACAAGTCTAGCGAAAAAGATAGTAGATTGATAAAACAGATTAGGAACGAGAAAGAACAAATGAGAATGACAGAAACATTGGTAATATAAAGCACTGTATACATTTCCACAAAGTGGGGATACTATTTATACAGAACAGAAGGGTATTAAAGTGTTGTTAAGGTCGAGATCAATACTCTGCATTCACTTATAAAATGTTTAATTCACACTAAGAGTTGACTATATGCAAGTCAAGTCAAGTAATCTTTATTACCCCCAATGGAGAATTCCTACAGCACACTGCACCTCGTCAAATAGAAAATGTTTGAAAACAAATAAAAATAACACATAAAAACACAAGATAACCAGTACTATAACTACATTTGTTCTAACAATTATACATCATACTGTCAACTATACTTTTAATACACACAAACAATATTCTCTTCTAGCTCTCTCACTACTAACATACCCCCATAACAAATTTACATAACAAATTTACCGGCGATTCCGTTTCACTGACAGAACCACTGATATCATGCACAGACAATTCACAAAACTTTTCAATTCATTATTATAATATTGAGGGTATATATGCTTATATAGCCGAATCTGCTGGACCTAAAGCAATAACCATGTAATGTAATGTAATGTAATATAGCCGAATATTGTTTTAGTGAGTAATATTTGCAAAAATTCAATTTGAACTTCACCTCCGACCACTCAAAATGCACTGTGTGACAAATCTTCCTTAGAATACCAGAGAGAAACCGATGCTCACTCAGAGAGTTATCAGTGCATGACCCAACTCTATCAGCCTGTTTTGGAGAGCTATATACTGTATATAATAATAATATGTTGCAGACACTCCTACAAACACACATTCATCTCTCAAAACATGTGGTATAAAGGCAAGCCGCTGTTAGAAAACGGAAAGGATATCACATTTTGTTTTTGAAATTTTGACCGACTGCATCTAATACCATCATTGAAGGAAGGGAGGAAACCAGAGTACCCGGAGAAACCCTCAGTGATCGGAAAGTCAAAAGCACTCTCAAGTTCATCCCCTGTGGAGTTCTGGGCCTATTGTATAATGGCTATTCAGGAGCTCTTTGCTACTTACTTGCAAGGTGACGTTATCGAGGAACCGAATTAAATTTTTCAGCTGCCTACACATTTATTGGAGAGCTTACACCTCAATAAGTGGATTAACAAACTCTTCTATGATTATGCTATGTGGTGTACAAGTTTGACAAATGAAGACTCCAGACACACTTTAACACATTTTCAACACTTCATTGCATACCCTCCCATTTGCCCCAAGCAAACATCAACACTGAATCACTCATGTTTCCATGTAAAAAACACTAAACACACTAACACACAAATATGCAGCGGAAACTTTCGATAACCGAAATACAGAAATTATTCTACCTAGTGACATTACACAATGAATTTGCTCCGATGTTTTGGCAAACACCCACACCGGTGCACCACACAGGCAACCAAATCCATTCATCATGCCTTTCATATGTGAAAGTATAAAATACCTAGCCTTTGGTTAAAAAGTTGCAGTGACATACCATAAATAAAACCTAATGACTTTTGCCTGCATACATACATTCAGTGACCCTCTCTCTCTCTCTCTCTCTCTCTCTCTGTCTCCATCCCTCTTTCTCACACACATACACACTCTGCAATACATTCACAAAATCAGCGCTAAAATGATATTCTATCCTATCCTATCCCGTGCTGGCCAGTGACTTCTGTGTAGAAGACTTTTGCCCAGTGATGCCGTGCTGACATCACCCCTGTTAGTTGTCTCTTATGGAACACCGGGAAATGTTGGGTCTATTCTATTCAGTGCCCGAACCCACAGGGCATGCCAAAATGATAATGAAACAGTAAAACTAGATGAATTTAAATTGATAATTCACAATAAGATAAATAAACCATGCGCAGGTTCGACATTCATTTATTTTATTTATTTTTATCGTTCTAATACAGCGCTTTTCCTGCTCAAAGTTCTGGACTATAAAGGATGATAACTCCAGCGATCAAAGTTGTGGACTATAAAGGATCATAACTCCAGCCATCAAAGTTGTGGACTATAAAGGATCATAACTCCAGCCATCAAAGTTGTGGACTATAAAGGACCATAACTCCAGCCATCAAAGGCGCCCACTTGCTGCCTTAGATGCATTGTGTGACGTCCCAGACAACTGAGCATGATCCTGAGCGATTTGGGAGAAGGGACCTAATGCTTGCTAGGTGTATTTATGTAGCTACATTACATTACATAATTGTTGCTTTAGGTCCAGCGGACTCTTCCGAGCCAAATCAGGACCGGACAACCCCCAATCCGCATAAAAGATCTGCTGAAACAACCCTAGTGGGAAAACTGAACGCCCTCCACCAGCCAGTCACTTTACAATAAAGACATCCCACGCAGGGGACGGCTGAGGCTTCACCCCAACTTATCGAACCCCCGTTTACAATGATTGATTGATTGATTGATTGTTGCTTTAGGTCCAGCGGAGTCTTCCGAGTTAAATCAAGACCGGACAACCCCCGATCCGCATAAAAGATCTGCTGAAACAACCCTAGTGGGAAAATTGAATGCCCTCCACCGGCCAGGCACTTTACAATAAAGACATCCCACGCAGGGGACAGCTGAGGCTTTACCCAAACTACTCGAACCCCCGGTTACAAAAACAAAATAGAATACAAACATTATTATAAATTATCAACAAAACATATACATATAAAATGCCTATATTGCTAAAGAAGAACATCATAAAAAGCCCTAGTGACCACCCGGCAGAAAGCGTCCAACACTCCCAAGCTGATCCAACAGACCTCATACACAAGGAGTCTTGTCCAGGAAGAGTTTTCAAGAAAAAAGGTAGGTCATAATCATTGATCTAGCGAAGAAGAAGATAGTATAGCAGAGTGATAGGACAGAGCAGGAATGGGAAAGAGTAAATGAGGAAGACAGTGGGAATTTAAAGCACTAAATTTCCAGAAAGTGGGGACACTATTTATACTGAAACCCCCGGCACTCCAACGGGGGTACTGTTGCCGCAGTGAATTGGTCATTCCTATAAAGGAAAGACAGGTTTTCAACTGGGGCTTTCACTTTTCCCTTCATAGGTTAGAACAATCTACAGTGGCAAGATTGCTCATGACCCCAAGGGGTATTTATGTAGCTGTCCTTTACCCAGCACACGCATAACACCATGCCAGCATTTTCAAGGACGTATAAAACCACAAAAGTATCAACACCATTACTCAATTCAAATTCATGCGTTAGAATCAACACTAACACTTTCTAGACAACTGCACTGCGATATGAAACGTGCACACTCACATTGATGTATAACATACAAAATAAAACGCACACACGGATGACTATCAGTCATGCTAAGTCGCTATATATAAACACAAGTACAGCTACACAATTCCTACTGCACACACCACCAGTCCACTGAGATTCAACGAGAGTTCAGTCATTGTCAGAATAGGATTTTAAGTACACAGGTTTTGACTGTTTGATAGCTTTCCTCTGTTGTTTCTTCAAGTGTGAGCTTGTGGGTGCTAGCGTGCTCTGAGGTATGTTCACGATCCGTGGGTACGGTATTCTGTAGTGACGAGCTGAAACAATAATAATTTCGTAATTTTATTCATAAAAGCACTATTACCAATTATTACGTGTGCAGATATACATACGTCTACAAAAATAGAGTCAAATGTCTGAACTCATACTATCTCAAGCACAGATAAATTCCTACAGCGCAGCCTAGTCATAAATGACCAAGCATGGATTTATCCATACGGCAAAGGTGTCTTTATTCAGTTCTAATCCTCATACCGTTCACTTTCAAGTGCTAAACCCATTCTCTGATTTCCGGCAAACAACAAACACATGAGGATCCCTGATTCTGCTTCAATTCAGATTAAATATTTTACACATTTCTTCGACGATGGCAAGTCAGAAGCGGTCCTGTTTTGCCAAACAATTTGCAGAGCTGTGTGTGAACTACAATAGTAATGATTTTGACGAATCATTCTAGAAAAGCACCTCCCAAATTTCAGGGACAACTTTTCAGTAGTCCCCAAGTTATAGATTTGTTTGTGCAGGACCCATGAGTTGTATGGAAAGGCCCCAGCATAGCTAGGTAAAATGGCTGCCTTGTACAGCTGGTAGAATGGGTTAAAAGAGCACTTATGAACTACCTCAAATATACTAGTTCGAAATAAATCTGAAATAAGAAGAGCTCTCCTTTTATTTGATACAACACCATCAGGTTCCTAGCCCAGGGGAAGGGGGTGGGGGGGTGGGAGGGATGGGGGAGTGTGGGTGATGGGAATTAAAAAGCATACAGAAGTAAGCAAGAACAACATAAACAGTATACAGGAATATTGCACACCCAAAAAATGGCATACTGGCATTAAGTTGTTAACGAACGTTGTTCATTAACAACGAATGGAGAAGAAAAAAACATGTAAATAAACAAATCGATAATATTAAAAAGGTATCAGACACGAGGGAAAAAAATCCCCACAATAATATATGTAGGTCTCAACCAAGAACATGTGAGTTTGAAATAAATAGCAAAATAAAACTATGCGGCACCATTTCAAAAGTGAAAAAATAATACCTATAAAACGGCTTAAATCAGACAACCTGCCTTTGGATTCAGAGTTCACTAACTGGTTTAACTTACAGGCATTCGAGTGATTCCTGAAGTACTGAGGTACTAAAGAAAGCCTGTTAGCGATCAGTACGGGATTTGTACAGATAATGAATTTCATCACCTAGTTCGTCCAAATCACTCAGAGTACATAGTCTATCTTCTCTCGTGATATTCAAATAACTTTGTGATTCAATAGGTAGTTTGTGAAGGCTGAGCCTAAATTTCAGCAAGTTTTTTTTTTAAATAACAAACAGATGTAACCTCTTTCTCACATTCACACTCTGCTCAATCAGGCAAAAGAAAAATAAAAAATACAAATCCAAACAAATCATATACAAATTTTCCAATTTTGTCATTTTTTTGTCTTCATAAAAATAAACGGCTTCCTTGTGGTAAAACGTTACTCAGCGTTGCTCATTCGGTCTAATGGATATGAGAAAGAAAAAAAAAAGATTCATCGAAGTCAGGTATAGTCTTATCTTTATATTTCATTGTTCTTATATAGTGTGCTTTACCAGCTCAAGAGCTGCTCAACAAATAAAGTATTGGAATGTACTAGTATATTCCAAATTCTTTTAGCAAAAACAACAACTATTAAGCGATTCAATTCTTACCTAATTCAATCCTTGTTTCGCACTCTCGAACATGTTCCCTGATTTCTGAGTCCTCCGAAATCTGCAAAAAAAACCAAATTAAACAGAATGAAAATCAAACAATGCAGAATGAACTAAAATTGCACTCAACAAAATCATTTCATGATGATGGCAGCTAGTGTATGTTTCTCAAAAGGAATGGTAGTCTTAGTTTTGCAGTTGAGCTATCTCGCACTGTGGTGTCCAATGCAATAGTGTCAAACTTTTCACAGAATTCTCTTTCCTTCCAAACGTTACTAGATTTGTGTGTGTGTGCTGCAGTTTATTATCCCTTTCTATCGGAAAACTCTGGGCCGCCTCCTCCGGGGAAGGTGTAGTCGCAGCCAGTGGCGCGCCCAAACCCTACCTACCTAACATTATTTGTGAATTTTTGAAATTTTTACTGGGGTGCAAACCGGAGTACCCGGAGAAAACCCCCGAGACGTTGCCAGAGTCGAAAGTAAATAATATTCGGAGAAACATAACGCCCAGATGCTGGCTCGAACCCACACCTGTCAGGCGCCATTGGTTTCTGGCTTGTGGACAAGGCAAGTTAGTCCCGCCTTAGCCCACTTGACCACAACGCTCGCATTGGTCGACTTTTGACTGCAGTAAGGTCTCTTTGCCCGCCCCACCCTCAGCCCTTCTCTTTTTTTGTCTCTTTCCCACACCATGGCACTTGCTACATTAGTGTGAAACTTTCACAGGATTATCTTCTGTGCAAATGCAGCTGATTGATTTTATAATGTTAGAAATAACAATGTGTAGCTTTAAAAACCCTGCAACATGCAAATTTGCAAATGTACTTGTACATTACATACACACTTGACTTTAAATACTCATACAAACCTACGCACATGTAAACACACATGCTACCCAGCATCACACTATTACCAACACATTGAAAGCGTACAAAAAAATATGTTTCTCGAAGTTGTCAGACATACATTTTTGTTTTTCCTGAATAACTTCCGTGCTTCATCAATGATGTATGTCTTTTCTTCTTCTGTGTCCTTGAGCTGTCCTGTTGATGACTGCCATTTACGAGCCAGGCGAAATAACTGACGGTACAGTGACAACACTCGCTCTCTGTGGGTCATCTTTTCTGAAACACACACACACAAATTTATTTATTTATTATTTATTTAATAGTTCTCAAATAGCGCTTTTCATCTCAAGAGCTGCTCAAGGCACTGGCCGATACAGGATCTAACTCAAATCGCCGGAGGCACTCACTTGCAGCCTTTGGGCGCACTGTCTGATGACCGAGCACAATCTTGGGCTACTGAGGACGTGGAGAAGGGACCTGGGTGTATTTGTGGAGTTGACACTCACCGGTCAAGAACATGAGTGTCAGGATCTTTAAAGTCCATGCGATGGAATGCATGCATGCACAGACTAGATCTTGGTTTATACTCTCATCCACATGGAAACAATTAGGTACTACAGGCTACATCATCATCATTATCATTATCTTCATCATCATATGATGATGATGATGATGATGATATTTTCTTGTAATGTGCACGTTTCCATCCAAAATGAAGACTTGGTGCACATAAAGAGGGTGAGAAAACCCTAAATGAAGCACACAGAACTTTTGGTTATATGCACTATATTAAATTGCCTGTTATTAATTAATTAATTATTTTTATTATAGGAAAAGGAGGGGGGGAGGGATGAGGGGTAAGGGAAACCGTGAGAGTGAGAATGATGCTTGGCAATGTCACCTGAAATGAGAAATCTCTATTTCTATTATATAATAGTAAGACAGGAACGCACTAGTTTTACGAAGTAATATGATGATAATAACCCTTTGTATAGCAGTAATAGCCCTTGTACAATGCTCGCTGAATAGGAGAATAAAATTAGACAGTAAAAAAAAATGAAACAAATAAAACATTTTAAGTGCCAGAAATATCAGAGAGGAATCCAGTTACATCATCAAAACTCAAGTCCAATTGATCAGAACTGCATGTACATTTTCCACACATAAAATATTAGGCACATACAAAAAAATATGTTTACGGTATCCCAACAGACCCTAATTTTTTGGCCTGCCCTAAACTTTTGAGAGGTGGGGATCCTCTGGAAAAAAAGAAGAATAAAGCCAAAAATCGCACCCAAGGTGAGAAAAGTTCAGAAAAAAAAGAAAAAGAAAAATACCTGACCTACCCTATTTTTTTCCCCCTATATTACCATATAAAGACTTTTTTGTGTGTGTGTGGCCTTACAGACACTGCATGATAGTTCACACATGCCTCCCCAAACACACATGAACACATGTTCCTACACACAAGTTTGCATGTGTGATTCCCTCCCCTTTCCCCCTCTCCTATCCCAACACACACGCAGAATGCATACACTCATCACATTAATGAAATTATTATTATTATTATTATTATTATTATTATTATTATTATTATTATTATTATTATTATTATTTCTACAATGCATTTTCTTCTTCTTTCTTGAAAGACGGAGTGTGATGCCCCAACGACTTCCGAGTTATAGGATAGGATAGGATAGAAATACATTTTCAGAGCGAAGTTAGTTTTCTAGAGATCTGCGCAATTATAGGCCTATAGTATAAACATGATACAGCTCTCTATTGTCTCCAGTCTTATGAAATATGCCGGCCAATGACACAATAAATTCAGGTGCAGGGTATTTAGAGCCGAAAAATACAATCTGCCTAGAAACAAATAAAGATAACATATTTCCGTAATGCTATCCCAAAAATATGCAGTAATCACCAAACACTTATTTGCGGAGTCAAAGCATACAAGTTTGTTGTTGTAGCACACATTACTTCTTTGAAGCAGAGGACACAAGGGACGCTACTCTTCTTTGCATTGAGAGTAGCGTTTTCTTAATGCCTTATGGCAATCGACAAATATAAAAGATGCAGTTACATGTATTTTGTTGTACGAAAATGATTGACAGTGCGAACTTTTCAAATTAATGTATAAGAGGAGGGGAAAATATAGGGGCGGAGAGGAGAAGAAAAATAATAACTTTAAGAAAGGGAGCGGGAAATAAAATAACCAATAACAATTAACTTTTTTTTTTAAAGCACAAAACTGTACAACAAAGCATTAAAGTAAAATTGGTGGTGGTTGTAATGATGGTGGTGGTGGTAACTGCAAACGGGTTTTGATGATGGTGGTGATGGGTCTGCTGCTGCTCATGTTGTTGCTGTTGATGATGATGATGACGACGACGATGATGATTATGATGACGACGACGATGACAACGACACCGGCTACAGCGTGGATGTTGTAGTAGGGATTCTCTAAATCGCAGATATAATTGGGGTCAGCCTCAAGGAAGAGGCGTGTGAATGTTGCATCTGACCCTGTGGGGCCGCCGTCGTTGCTTTTGTTTAGGAAACCATAAGAACATCATCCAGCGAACGAAAAGAGAAACGCCCCACATGAACGTTGCTGGGCCCATTTTACAAACCGTTTCAGTCCACGCGTGTAGAACATTGGTGTTTGCAGTGCGCGCTGCATGTCTCTACTTAATTTGTTTTTGTTTGTTTGTTTTATTGTTTGTTTTATTGTCTTCTTCATCAAAATGAAAAGACCAAAAAATTAAAAAAAATTAAAAAATAAAACTTACGTACATACTTAGAAAATGCAGTACGTGAATAAATAAATACATTTCTGCGGTCAGAGTGAATAATTGTGCATCATATGAACTGGCCAATTGAAGAGGATATAAACGCTTTTGTCAATTGAATACAAATTTCAAAGCTAATGTCTCCTATTTTTGCTAAATTTCTAGGCATTGTATCGTTCACCAAAAAAATGTCGCACTGATATAATGCATGTTTCAGAGAAAACATTTCTTTGCACGCACACACAACATTTCTACAATACTTGGTTCTCACAGAATTCATATAAATTCGGTAGGCCATGCAAGTAACAGATCTGGGGATTCCACAATGTTTATCATCCTATCCTATCCTATCTTGTCCCGTAACTCGGAGGTCGTAGGGGCACCACAGATGATCGTTTAACCAGCATACTCCATCTTTCTCTGTCCTCAGCAGCCCTGTTGGCTTCGCTTAGTGTCAAACCAGTCCATTCTCGAATGTTGTCCTCCCACCTCTTTTTCGGTCTCCCTCTTCTTCTACCTCCTTGCACTGTGCCTTGCAGAATGATCTTTGCAAGGCCTGATGATCTGGTAACGTGGCCATACCATCGGGGTTTCCGTTTCTTCACCACTGTGAGCAGGTCATCGTGTTGTCCAATGGCTTGTGTGATGGTCTGTCGGACTTCGTCGTTGGTGATGTGTTGGGTATAGGAAATGCCCAGAAGTCTTCTGTAGCACCTCATCTCCATGCTTTGTATTCTTTGTTGGAGATCTGCTGTGAGGGTCCATGCTTCGCAAGCATATAGGAAAATGGAGATGACAAGGGAGCACAGCAGTCTTACTTTGGAATGTAGACTGATGGTCCTCTCTTTCCAAATGGGCTTCAACCTTGTCAGGGCAGCAGTTGTTTGTGCGATCCTGGAGAGGACTTCCAGTCGGGACCCATTGTCTGATACAATGGCTCCTAAATATTTGAAGCTATGCACTGTGTTGAGGGATTGGCCTTGGACTTTGATGTCTGTGTTGATGCCAGTGGTGTTGTTGGTCATCATTTTGGTCTTCTCTGCACTTATTTCCATTCCATAAGCTCTGGAGGTGGTGTCAAGCCTCTGTACCAGCTGTTACAAGTTCTTGTTCCTCTCCAGCCAATCCATCAATGTCATCCGCAAAACGAAGATTGGAGATTGCTCTAACCCCTATGCTGACTGTGCCTTCGTGATCTGCAAGGGCATCTGATATGATGCGCTCTAGGAAGACGTTGAAGAGCGTTGGAGAGAGTAGGCATCCTTGACGCACACCGATTGTTGTTCTGAACCAGTTCCCGATGACGCTGTTATGGAGGACTGCACTGGTAGCCGTGTCATACAGGCTTTTGATGACTTCAATAGTTTTAGGGCTGATGTTGTACACTTTCATTGTTGCCCATAGAGCTGCATGCCAGACTGCTTGTTCTTCAGCTATGATTTGTTCAGCTTGGGGTTTCAACCTGTTGAGTATTATTTTCAGAAGGACCTTGCTGGGATGGCTGATGGGGCTGATTGTGCGGTAATTTTCACCCTCCTGAAGGTTACCTTTTTTGGGAAGAGTGATGACAAGCGACTGGGTCCATGGTGTAGGCCACTCCCCACTCTGCCAGATCTTGTTACAGATAATGGTGAGGGCATCAATCATCGCTTCTCCTCCTGCTTGTAGCAGTTCCGCGGGTATGTTGTCCACTCCCGCTGACTTCCATTTCTTCAGCGATTGCACTGCTGCCTCAACTTCTTCCCGGAGAATTGGGAGGATTTCTTCTTCTTTTCTGTTCTCGGGACATGCTAGAACTGATGGGTCTCCATTTGGTGTATGGTTGTAAAGGTCAGAGCAGTATTCTATCCATCTGTCCAAGACTTCTTGTTCTTCTGTAAGCCAGACTTGCTTTGGATGTTTATCATACTGTTGTTTAAAAAGACAACCTTTCTTAACCTCTTGAACTATCAAGTTTGAAACTTCTTTGACCGTCAATGATAATGACAAAGATTATGTAAAGCACCGTGTCTTGCAGCTCGATCTGCCCAATCATTGTATCGAAAACCACAATGAGATGGGATCCAACAAAAGTCTACATTTGTACCATGTACAATTAAATTATTTATGAGGTGTTTAATTTCAATGTTTTATTTTTCTTCTTTATTTAGAATTCATTTTTAATTTTTTTATTTTTCTAAAATAAAATTTTAAGATGACTTAAAAATGCCTTTTTTTTCTCTTTTCTCTTCCTCTTCTTCTTCTCTTTCTTTTCTCTTCTCTCTCTCTTCTCTTCTTCTCCTTATCTATCTTCTCTTCTCTCCTTTTCTTTTCTTCTTCTCTTTTCTTCTCTCTCTATCTCTCTCTTCTCTCCTTTCTCTTTCTTCTCTCTCTCTTCTTCTTTCTTCTCTTTTTCTCCTCTATCTTCTCTTCTTCTCTCTAACTATCTTCTCTTTTTTTTTTCTCTCCTCTATCTTCCTTTTTTCTTTCTTCTTTCTCTCCTCTAACTATTTTCTTTCCTCTACTCTCTTTCTCCTCTAACTTTCTTCTCTTCTCTCTATTTCTTCTCTCCTCTAACTTTCTTTCTCTTCTAACTATCTTTCTCTTCTCTTCTTCTTCTTCTCTCTTCTTCTTCTTTTCTTCCTATCTTTCTTCTCTCTATCTTTTCTCTATTTTTCTTTTTTTTTTTTCTTTTCTCTTATCTTTTTCTTTCTCTTTCTCTTTTTTTTTTCTTTTTTCTCTTTTTTCTCTCCTCTTTTTCTTTTTCTTTTTCTTTCTCTCCTTTATCTATTTCTTTTTTTATCTTTTCTCTACTTTTCTTCTTCTCTTTCTTTCTTCTTTTATTCTTTCTATTCTTTTCTTCTTCTTTTTCTCTATCTTTTTCTAACTATCTTTCATTTTCTATATTTTTTTCTTTCTAACTTCTTTTTTTTTTTTCTCTTTTTCTTTCTTTCTTCCTTTCTCCTTTTTCTCTTCTCTCCTCTTTTTTCTCTCCTCTTTCTCCTCTAACTATTTCTCTCTCTCTCTCCTTTTTTCTTTCTTCTCTCCTCTAACTATTTTCTCTCCTCTTTCTCTCTTTCTTCTTTCTCCTTTCTCTCTCCTTTCTTTCTCTTCTTTCTCTCTTTTTCTCTCCTTTCTTTTTCTCTCCTTTCTTCTTCTTTTTTCTATCTCTCTTCTCTCCTCTAACTATCTTCTCTTCTCTCCTCTATCTTCTTCTCTCCTCTCCTTCTATTTTTCTCTTCTCTCCTTTCTCTTTCTCTTCTAACTATCTTCTTTTCTCTCCTCTATATTCTTTCTCTCCTCTATTTTCTTCTCTCCTCTAACTATCTTTCTTCTCTCTCTATCTTCTTTTCTCTCCTCTAACTATCTTTCTTCTCTCTCTCTATTTCTCTTCTCTCCTCTAACTATCTTTCTTTTCTCCTTTTTTTTCTCTTTCTAACTATTTCTTTCTCTCCTCTAAACTATTTTCTCTTCTATCTCTCTTTTCTCTTCTCTCCTTTAACTCTTCTCTCTTCTCTCCTCTAACTATCTTCTTCTCTCCTCTAAACTTATCTTCTCTCCTGTAACTATCTTCTTTCTCTCCTTTTTCTCTTTTTTTTTACTTTTTTCTCTTTATCTTCTCTTTTACTCTAACTTTTCTCTTCTTTCAACTATCTTCTCTTCTCTCTTTTTCTCTTTCTCCTCTAACTATTTTTTCTTTTTTTTTTTACTCTTTTCTCTAATATATTTCTTTTTTTACTTTTTTCTTTTTTTTTTCTCTTCTCCTCTATTTTTTTTTTTCTTCTCTCTTTCTCTTCTCTCTCTTCTTCTTCTCTTTTTTTTTTTTCTTTTTTTTTTTTTTTTTTTTTTTTTTTTTTTTTTCTTTTTTTATTTTTCTTTCTCTTTATTTTTTTTCTTATCTTTTTCTCTTTTTTTTCTTTTTTCTTCTTTCTTTCTTTTTTTTTTCTTTCTATCTCTTCTCTCTCTCACTTCTCACTCTCCTCTATCTTCTCTTCTCTCCTCTTTGATCTTTCTTATAGATAACCTCTCTCACTATCTCCTCTCGCTTCCTGATACTAAGCGCCTGTCTTTCCTCTAATTCTTCTCTCAATACAACTTTATTTATCCGCAATTCTTTAGAAATCTTTATCTAATTTATATCTAATCTAATCTATATCTAATCTATCTGTCCACACGATTTCTAATCCATTCCTCTCCTCTAAACATCCATACTCCCTCTCAACCACACACACCCCCCCCCCACAACACACCACACACGACACACACACATCACGCACTCACCGCCGACATAACAGTTAAATCAAATGCGGAAGTCGTCCAGAATATCATTGTCGCGTCATCCGAGTGGGTTCCGCGACGTTCAGCTCAAACAGCGAGTGAGGGGATAAAAACTCAAACAAAAGAAACTAACACAAAAGCCAGATGTACAATCACACTCTTTTATTCAACAACAAACGCACACACTCACAGGATAATGGGAATCTAAACCACCCTCAACCCCTATCTAGACCCACAACCCAGTATTTACTGAACAATTACCTCCCCCCCCCCCCTGTCTAACCTGAAAACCCCAGAACTGTACACAAACAAAATGCCCACAACAATATGCAACAATAGCAACAATCAATTAAATTTCATATAAATACAATTACAAGTTGAGTAAACAAATCAGCAAATCTTAGAAATTCAATTGTATTGACTAAACTAACTTATAATTCGGTATCACTGTTCGTAGCTTAACTGTTTTTAACTGAGCTCAGAATAAACTATAGCAGATGATCACACAGATAATTGAAGTAATTCACACGAAGTACAGAAGATGGAGATAGGTTTTATGTGCGTGAAATGCAAATCTGTGTATGTGTGTCGGTGCGATGTGGCTGGCAGCCTGTAAACCCCGATGGAAAGCTCCCGGTCGTCCGAAGTACCATGCAAGTCCCGGCGAAGATGAAGGACCACACCCAGCAGCGGCGCCCACGACGAAGGAAAGACGTGGCGGTGGCGGTGGCGGTGGCGGTGGTGAGGCATGGCAACGTCCACACCTCACAATGACAAAGGCAGAGGCCTCAGGGGTTGAAGTACACGAGGACCAGTCGTACAGCAGTAAACCCGTAGAAATATCGTAGAATTAGCGTGGAATTAGAACAATGGTGATATCCAGATAGTAGCAGTAGTAGTAATAATAGTAGTAATAATAGTAGTAGGAATAGTAGGCCCAATCTGTCAACAAGTAAATTGTCTCACTAGTTCATCCTCAAAATTTTAAACACTACATAACAAGTACTCCTTCCGCCGTCCGCCATCTTGACCTGTTTATACATGCATCTCAATAATTCAATGCAATTCTTAATTCTAATAACTTATATTTCTGTCATAATATAAATATACATAATTATTACAATTGCACTTCCAGTCACACAATCCCGATTCATCTCATCCTCACCTCCGTCTTCATCACCCCTCTCCACTTTATTGTACATTATCTCCCTTCATTCACAACTATCTCTATCACGCTATAATGCATCATCACTCTTCCCTCATATTCATCACCTTCCTCACCCCTCTCCAACATAGTACATTGTCTCCCTTCACATTCATCACCTCTCTCTCTCTCTCTCTCTCTCTCTCTCTCTCTCTCTTTAACATGCATACTTCCTCATCACCCCTTGACCCCATTTTGGCAACAACCGCAACGACATTATTCATTTACATATTTAAACACGAAAATCATAAGAAAATCATATAAAAATCAATAAACTACTATGTATCAAAATACATCCCTTTTTCCCTCATTCACCATCATTCATTCACGTACGCAAGCCCGGAGTGCATAGCCACTAAGGAAATGAATTACAGGGTTCACACTCACCTTTAGTCCTTGGCCTGTGACACACGGATACATGTACACATACACTACAACACAAAACAGTACAGCACTACACTGGTTATCCGTTTGAGAGTATTACGTTCGTTCTGTGCTAATGCTATGCTTTGCACTGAAGCATCTCAATACCGACGAGGTTCTTGAGCCTTGGAAGGTGCCTAAAACGAAGGCCACACAACCTTAAGAGAGAACCTTACACTTATTCCTTCCTGAATAAATGGCGGTTACAGTCTTTCCACTACAGTCTTTTAGTCATTCTTGTCCCGACGAGGGCGCAAGACCTTGGGTGGTCCGAAACAATGAGACTCTACCCTTACAGAATTACTCTAACCTGACACAACACTGTCACAAAGTTACTTCTGTCCAAAAAACCGACTGCTCGCAAAAGCTTCCAACTGACTGCTGGCTAAATCTTCTACCAGTTCACAGCACAAGGTATCTAGTCCAGCTCAGTAACCCATTCTCCCGCTATGCATTATCCGCTATGCGTTAATCACGTGAAAATCATACATACTTATCTTACATACGAAGTAGGAAAAACTGCAGACACAACTTTGTACACTGTATCACTAGAGATAGCACTCGCTACTGTGTCGCAAATTAAGCACCGTCCAGTGCGGTTAGCACTTGGATGGGTGACCGCAAAACGTGAAGCGACAAATAACAACGCCCCCAGTTGACTCAACTGTGACTGAGTACCTACTCTCTTAAGGGTGGGGAAGGTAAAGCAGCGAGGGAGAGAGATGGGCATCATCCTCATTATGCTGGCCCAAGATAAGTGTGATCTCCAACATCACGCTCCCCTACGGCCACAAGGCTACGGGACCACCTTTACCTTTACCTTTATCACTAGAGATGTGCAACTCTGCACAATTTGTAACTACCTCTAGTGTGTGCCGAAAACTCGTGTCGTCACAATCATCAGTCAATCCTATTCTATCCACCTTCTCTCCTCGTCTCTTCTCTTTTCTTCTCTTCTCTTCTCTTCTCTTCTCTTTTCTTCTCTTCTCGTCTCATCTCTTCTCTTTTCTTCTCTTCTCTTCTCTTTTCTTCTCTTTTCGTCTCATCTCTTCTCTTTTCTTCTCTTCTCGTCTCATCTCTTTTCTTCTCTTTTCTTCTCTTCTCGTCTCATCTCTTCTCTCTATAGAGCACCAAGTGTTGTGTGAAGTTACTATTTTTTATTATTCTTGATCTTCATTGGTCATCTGCACAAGGTAGTATTTCAGTTAACCCTTGCGCTGCCTGGCGGCACTTGCAAGGTTTTCAATTTCCTCACGGCCAAATCAACAGAAAGTCGGCAAGAACAACAACGCTAGCCGGACAAATTAATTTAACATGTAACCACCCCGCTTCTCCATCACACGATCGGTAAACAAAATGGACGATGCAAGCAACTAAACTTTGTTTTTCATCCTCGTCGTTATCATCATCATCATCAGCAGCAGCAGCAGCAGCAGCTTCTCTTCCTCCTTCTTCTCCCCTTCATCCTTCCCTCTCCTCCTCCTTCTCCTCCCCCTTCTTCTTCTTCCTCCTCAAGTTCAGTCGTTGAGTCTTCTCTGATCGTCTTTGCCAGCTCGTCCACCTTCGCTTTTCAAGTTCTTCTTCCACAAGCACCGACAAATAATAATAATAATAATAATAATAATAATAATAATAATAATAATAATAATAATAATAATAATAATAATAATAATAATAGTGTATGCTATACCCGCCTTATTCCTAAATCAGGCTCAAAGAGCGGCGATCTGTAACCAGCATACAGGCTCACATGTTACAAACACTCCTACATACACAACACACACACATTGATCACTCTAACATGTGGTGTAATGAGACGTCGCTATTAGAAGACGGGAAAAAAATCAATTTTTTTTAAATTTGTGAAATTTTCGATTGACTGCATGCAATACTATTATTCACTAGACTGAAGTTCGACCTGGACAAACTGCAAGACCCGGAGGTGGCAGAAATATTTCAGGCCACAATTGGAGGGAAATTTGTACCACATTTTGGGAGCTGGTGAAGTAGATGTCAACACCATGACCACCATCTTCATCTCAGCTGTGCCAAATGCCGCCACTGAGATCCTTGGCAAGCACCGCCCAAAGAAGAAACCGTGAATCACACTTGAACTTGTGGACCTGTTTGATAAACGAAGAGAGATGAAATAGAAAAAGAACTCCTCACAGGAAGCTGATGCCTACCGAAAAATCAACAATGACATCCGAAAAGGCATGCGCACAGCAAAGTAGAACTGGACAGAAGATCAATGCCAGGAAATAGAGAACAGTCTGAACAAGAACAACAGCAAAAGGTCTACCAGTCTGTGTTGCGGCTGACAAGTGTTAAACAGCCCAAGGTCTCCACGATCCAAAGCATGTCTGGTATATGCCTTATAGAAGAACAAGAAGTCTTGGATAGATGGACAGAGTACTGCTCTGACCTTTACATCCACACACCAAACGGAGACCCATCAGTTCAAGCATGTCCCCAGAACACAAAAGAAGAAGAAATCCTCCCAAATCTCCGAGAAGAAGTTGAGCAGTGCAATCGCTGAAAAAAGGGAAGTCAGCGGGGGTGGACCACATAACCGCGGAATTCCGGAAATACTTCAAGCAGGTGGAGAAGCAATGATTGACGCCCTCACCATTATCAGTAACAAGATATGGCAGAGTGGGGTGTGGCCTACACCATGGACCCAGTCGCTTTTCACCACTCTTCCCAAAAAACGTAACCTTCAAGAGTGTGAAAATTACCGCACCATCAGCCTCATCAGCCATCCCAGCAATGTCCTGCTGAAAATAATACTCAACAGGTTGAAACCCCATGCAAGCTCAACAAATCATAGCAGAAGAAAAAGCAGGATTCAGGGCAGGGCGATGTACCATTGAACAGATTTTTAACCTCAGAATAATCTGCGTTAAATACCTACAGCACAAACAACATCAATATCATGTGTTCGTAGACTTCAAGAAAGCGTTTGACCGAGTCTGGCATGCAGCTCTGTGAGCAACGATGAGAGTGTACAACACGAGCCCTCAAATTATTGAAGTCATCAAAAGCCTGTATGACAAGGCTACCAGTGCTGTCCTTCACAACAGCGCCACCGGAAACTGGTTCATAACAACAATCGGTGTGCGTCAAGGATGCCTACTCTCTCCAACACTCTTCAATATCTTCCTAGAGCGGATCGTGTCAGATGCCCTTGCAGATCACGAAGACACAGTCAGCATAGGGGATAGAGCAATCTCCAACCTTCGTTTTGCGGATGACATTGATGGATTGGCTGGAGAGGAACAAGAACTTGAACAGCGGGTACAGAGGCTTGACACCACCTCCAGAGCCTATGAAATGGAAATAAGTGCAGAGAAGACCAAAATGATGATTAACAACACCAATGGCATCAACACGGACATCAAAGTCCAAGGCCAATCCCTCAACACAGTGCATAGCTTCAAATAATTAGGAGCCATTGTCTCCAATGGGTCCCGACAGGAAGTCCTCTGGCGAAGTTGAAGCCCATTTGGAAAGACAAGACAATCAGTCTACATTCCAAGGTAAGGCTGCTGCGCTTCTTTGTCATCTCCATCTTCCTATACGCTTGCGAAACATGGACCCTCACACCTTATCTACAACGAAGAATACAAAGTATGGAGATGATGTGCTAAAGAAGACTTCTGGGCATTCCCTATACCCAGCACATCAACAACGACGAAGTCCGACAGACCTTCACACAAGCCATTGGACAACACGATGGTCTGCTCACAGTGGTGAAGAAACGGAAACTCCGATGGTATGACCACGTCACCAGATCATCAGGCCTTGCAAAGACAATCCTGCAAGGCACGGTGCAATGAGGTAGAAGAAAAGAGACAGAAAAAGATATGGGAGGACAACATTCGAGAATGGACTGGCTTGACACTGAGCGAAGCCATGAGGGTTGCTGAGGACAGAGAAAGATGGAGTACGCTGGTTAAACGATCATCTGTGGTGCACCAACAACCCCCGAGTTACGGGATAGGATAGGATATGAATAACATTATTGAAGGGAGGGAGAAAACCGGAGTACCCTGAGGAACCCTTTTGGGGGGGGGATGAAGGGATGGGAGTGGGGGGATGGTGGTGGTGTTGATCCACTTCCACGTCGGGCGGGTTTAGTACTTGGATGGGTAACCATGCTTGGAAGGCACGGTGGACTAATGGTAGAGCTTTGGCTTGCGGATCTGAAGGTCCCGGGTTCGAGCCCAGGCCGGGGCATTTTGTTGTGTCCTTGGGAAAGACACTTTACTCCCGTTTCCTACTCCTTCGGATGAGAGTATAAACCGAGGTCTAGTCTGTGTGGCGTACATTCCATCATAACGGACTTTAAAGATCCTGACGCTCATGTCCTAGACGGGTGAGTGCCGGTGACAAGAACACACCCAGCATGCACCTAGGTCCTTCTCCCCCATCCCTGGCTGCCCAGGATTGTGCTCAGTTGTCTGGAGCGTTATTACGATGCGCCCAAAGGCTGCAAGTTGACGCCACAGGCGGCTTGAGTTAGATCCTGTATCGGCCAGCGCCTTGAGCAGCTCTTGAGCTGGAAAAGCGCTATATAAGAACGATTACGTAATAATAATAAGGCAACCAGCAAACGACACAAAAAGATTTAAACAAGCGCACGACCCACCCCAGTCCACACAGCTGTGAATGGGTACCTGTCATAAATTGGCTAGTTTTAACTCTGCCCAGTGACTAGTTAGCCATGTGTAGTACTTGTAACTTTAGAAGTTAGACTATTACACAGCAGCAATTAAATTACACAGCAGACCACACACCGCGAGCCCGACCCACATCGCAGTGACTCAGCACTTGAGCTTTGAATCTGACCATTTAAACCAATCAGAAGCAGCTAAGCGGGTAGAGCAGTTTGACTGTGTCAGAGCCTAACACAGTTTGAATCAGTCGTGTGTGAGACGAGGTAGAAGTAACATCTCCTTAGCTAGCAGAGAACTATCTTCACTCATAGACCAGGAAGCAGGACTTAGAATCTCAGAATTCTATTTAGTCAACACGGGCCTGAACTTGTCAAACAGGTAAATGAACACACTTCTGTTTCATCGTGATATATTTATATTATTGTTGAAATTATGTTTGTGGAATTTGCTATGCATAAATGTGAATTGTTAATCCGAATTTGCGGGACCACGTGGAAGAGCCTACCACGAGGTGAAACACGACCGGTTGCGCCGCCATGTTGTATCCCGTACGGAACCACTGTTGTTTAACTTATATGTATGTTTGCAGACCAGTGGCTGTACCACTGAATGTTTATATTATTATTAATTCTGTATGTGTATAGTTAGCCACGATTGATATTTATGTATGTATAGGAATTTAGAGTGAGATTACAGCGGACCCCGGAAGTAGCAGAATGTTCGTCGCTTATGTATAGAGATGTGGAGCTATCACTGAGGGCTACTTTGGCTTTCAGTGAGACGCTATGCACAAACCGATTATTCAGGGTTGTGCAGAATTTCGTCTCTTATATTACAGACGAGCAGGCGAGCTATCCCGAGCTATCCCGAGCTATCCCGAGCTATCCTGTGCACCCCACTCCACAGAAACGACTATTTGGTTGAGGATCCTCTACCGCACAAGACGGAAAGAGCTGCCTTGAAAGACACCCTGTCAGACCCCACAGCGTGGCAAGGGAACCCAACTACACAACTACAAAGGTGTACCAGAAGCTACCTCACAGAAGGACTTCGACCGCACCATAAGAAAGTTAAGTGTACACCCAGAAGTGCACTTAAACTGATCATAACAGGACCACAGTAGTCCAACTCTTCAGAAACTGTAAAACGGACCACAGTAGTCCAAATCTACATGAAATATACTAGCAAAGTGCCCGAGGAAGATATAACAGCTGCCTATACTAGACTATCAGCGATCGAACTATTAGCAGTGACTGAGACTTTTTAAGTTAGATTAGTACTTAGAGAATCTTGTATAGAGTAGAAGAAATAAATGTGTGATTTTAACTGTTATCAAGTGGCTGGACTACATATGATTCATAGCCGGGTGAAAGCTAGTGTGACAGTAATCTTTTACCATTTTTCTATCTATTTCTGTACCCCAACCTTAACACAGAACGAGCTAAACAAATAAATTTATTAAAGTAATTCATAGGGTGACTTACTAGCAGTTCCCACCGAATAAACGTGAGGGTCCATAATTCCATTGTGCAGAGCCCATAAACCCCACGTGACACTTTAATTGGCGAGCCTAGCTAGGATCTGTGTAATAGGAATTGGGTATAACCGGACCTAAGTACAATAAAATTAGATAACAGTAGGAGTAGTAGAATAACTTAGAATAGTGTAAGGGTATAACACTGATCAGTTGGGTGCACTATTCTTTAGTTAAAAACTTTTTTGCTTCAAATATTTTTGTGCCTGTATGTTGCATTGTTCTTTTGCAGGTTTTGCTTAAGTAACTGTTGTATGCCATTTGACTCTTGTTTTATTCTATTATTGATTACGAATTTGATTGTCTTTGCATTGTTTTTATTGAATTGCAATATTGCTAGTGTTTTGGTATTCCACGTGATTCAGAGGTTGTTCATAGACTCTTTTGACAATGTCGGACCCAGTGGCCTTGAGATTGCGTTTCAAGGAACTAGGAGAAGCTTTACACTTAGCAGGGGGAGACCTAATTGCGTATATCAATGCAGAGGTAGAGAAACAGGAGGCTAAGGCAGAGAGAGCAGCCGAGAGAGAACAGAAGAAACTCGAAGCAGAACAGAGAAAAGCAGAACTAGAAGCAGAGCAAAAGAAACTAGCATTAGAAGCAGAGCAGAAGAAACTAGCATTAGAAGCAGAGCAAAAGAAAGCAGAGTTAGAAGCAGCAAGAGAACAGAAGAAATTAGAATTAGAAGGAGAACAGAAGAAGGCAGCATTAGCAGCAGAGAGAGAAGCAGAAGTTAGGAAATGGGAGTATGAGCGGGCAGAAAAAGAAAAAGAGAGGGAAGAAAAGGAAAAAGAAAGACAGCATGAGTTAGAGCTAAGAAGATTGGGATCAGGAGCTTCAAGTTCTTCCTCAACCCCTCCCCACTCAGATCAGCTAGAGGTAGCATCCAACCCTGTACAAGGAATAGCATTTCCACTGGGAACATTCAATGAAAGAGAAGAAGGTCTAGATCTCTATCTGACTAGGTTTGAGCGTCTAGCAACAGAGTACAAACTAGATCCCACTCATTGGTCTTTTAAGCTTAGTCAAGGGCTTAGAGGAAAGGCTTATGACATCTACAGTAAGCTACCGACTGACAGAGTGACTGACTATCACAAGGTAAAAGAGGCACTCCTAACGGGATTCGAACTAACAGGAGAATGCTACCGGCAAAAATTCCGCACCAACCGGAGAGTGAAAGGAGAGAGCTATGCGCAGTTCGCGGATCGGTTGTCCACAACGCTGGATAAGTGGATTAGCCAGTCAGCCACGGCTAAGACGTATGATGGACTGACAGAACTGTTAGTATGGGAACAGCTACGGGAAACCATGACCCCCGAGCTGAGAACATTCTCAGTAGAGCAGGGCGCGGAAAGACTGGAAGATCTGGTCAAGGTCGCAGATAGGTACGTGGCCGCACACGGAGAAGCCAAGAGCTTCAGGCGAGACCTAAAGCCTAACGGGAAAGAGGCACAGAAACGAAGCCCTAACCGGGAAGAGCGCACCGCGAATAAGCCGAATAACCCCAGACCTGGGCAAAATAAAGGACCCAACACGGAATTCGGGAAAAGAGGTCCTGCAGAACAGAGACGGTATTGTTCGTTCTGCAACAGAAACAATCACTCTACCGCAGAATGTTTCAAGTTGGCCGCACAACGTAGGGAAGAGCGCGAAAGCCGGCCAGCGCACAGAGTTCTAACTCAAAGTAGCGGTAACAAGCCACACACGATCGGAGATCACCCATCGGTGACAGACACGGTCAAGGTCAACGGAAAAGAAGCGAACTGTCTGTATGACACAGGTCTATCATACGACGCGATAGTTAGCGAATCTCTGGTATCGCGCGCGGACTTGACAGACAAGACAGTCGACTTACAAGGAGCAGACTTGACGAAACCGACGACTACTTGCCCAATAGCTTGGATCGAAGTAGAGAGTAGGTACGTCACAGGACGAATCCAAGCAGCTGTTTTACAGAAACCCCTGTATGATCTAGTGCTAGGTTGTAGGTATGTGTTCTTAGGCACGCCCCCCAAAACTGTAGAGATAGCTGCAGTGCAAACCAGGGCTCAAGCTAAAACCCAACCACCCCAGCCCGAGTTCGCTCCGAATCCAGGACTCGAAGAGATCAAAACAGCACAGAAAGAAGACACCTCGATAGCGAAGTGCTTCCAGAAGCTACCCAAGGCGCACACACCCCCGCACAAGGGAGACTTCTACATGGAAGAGGGAGTTCTACATCGACAAGGAGATGGAGATCACACCCAACTAGTACTACCAGCCACCCTTCGAGCCCAAGTACTAGAACTAGGCCACAGCATGCCACTCAGCGGACACATGGGAATTGGAGCCACAATGCAGAGAATCAGCGCACACTACTATTGGCCAGGAATCACGGAGGATGTCAAGCGCTACGTGAAATCTTGCCACCAATGTCAACGATATTCCCCGCGACATCACACCGTACCAGTTACCTTAGGACCATCGGTAGTAGTCGGCGTGCCATTCCAGCAAGTCTCAGTAGACATAGTAGGACCACTGCCCATGACCAAGAAGCGGAACAGATTTCTACTCACACTCGTCGACGCATGTACGATGTGGTGCGAAGCAGTCCCGTTGCCAGCGATAGACACCAAGAAGATTGCAGATGCACTCATCGCCATCTTTACCAGAGTCGGATTCCCGGACAGCATTAGAACGGACAACGGATCTCAGTTCACCGGCCGCCTGATGCAAGACGTGTTCGAGTTGATACAAGTTCATCACATTCGCACACCACCATACCACCCAGCCAGAAAAGGACAAGTAGAAAGACTGAATGGAACCCTTCTCACCATACTCAGGAAAGTCGCCGACGACAATCCAGAAGCGTGGGACACCTACGTGAATGCGGCACTGTTCGCATATAGAGAAACGCCCCATGCAGCCACAGGCTACACCCCGTCAACATTGCTATTCGGCAGACCTCTAGCCGGACCGCTAGAAGCCCTACGCAGAAGTTGGACGGAAGCCAAGATAGACGACACACCAAGAGGTGCCACCAAGTACGTCGCAGACCTGCAGGAAACCCTCAAAGCAACGTGGAAGAAAGCTGGTGAAGCACTGAAGAAGGCAAGAGCCCGTCAGGCGAAGTACTACAACCGCCACGCGAAGGACAGAGAACTGCAAGTCGGCGATCAAGTGCTACTCTTACTTCCAAGTGGAACCAACAAGCTGGACATCGCTTGGAGAGGACCGTACCGGGTGACTGCCAAGAAATCCAAGACAGTCTACCAAGTAGAGGTGAACGGGAGAGCCCGATACCACCACATCAATCGCCTCAAGAAGTACACGGACCGACCAGCGACCCCCAGCACTCACACATGGATGGCCATCGCCATCGCGGAAGAAGTTCATCCCCAACTACAACAGCATCGCCGTGCCACTGACAAATGGAACCCGGAAAATCGCCCCGGACAAAGTCGTATGGACAGCCGAATGCGAGACAGCATTCCAAACACTCAAGGACAGAATGACATCGGCGCCAGTACTCCACCTACCCGATTTGACTCAGCCATTCGTTCTTCGCACCGACGCAAGCGACTTAGGCCTCGGAGCAGTACTGCTACAGCGCGACCCCAAGAATGCAGAGACGTTATTCCCTGTCGCCTACGCCAGCAGAAAATTGAGACCCGCCGAGACCCACTACGCCACGTCGGAGAAAGAATGTCTTGGACTAGTCTGGGCCATACAGAAGTTTCAACTCTACCTGTATGGGACCCACTTCACAGTTCAGGTGGACCACCAACCCCTATCGTTCCTGGCAGCCTCCAAGTCTTTGAACTCTCGCCTGATGAGATGGGCACTCACCCTTCAGGCATACTCATTCCAAATCGAGTACATCCCCGGCAAAGAGAACCACGGAGCCGACTACCTCAGTCGCCATCTCGTGGAGGACACAGCAGCTGTCGCCCACCCAACACAACTAAGGGCCACCGCACCAGAATTCGTCCCCGCCCAGTAATACCCTGTCACTAGTGTCCATAGCTACCTGGCACAGCATTGCAGCTCAGGTAGAGCAACTTAATTAGTTTGTAAATAGGACCCTAGGATAGTGCAGTGTTAAACTAGGCTCTGTAGTAGAAAAAGGTCGAATCCAGTAGTCATCGCCTTTTTTCAGTTGAGGGAGCCTGTCATAAATTGGCTAGTTTTAACTCTGCCCAGTGACTAGTTAGCCATGTGTAGTACTTGTAACTTTAGAAGTTAGACTATTACACAGCAGCAATTAAATTACACAGCAGACCACACACCGCGAGCCCGACCCACATCGCAGTGACTCAGCACTTGAGCTTTGAATCTGACCATTTAAACCAGTCAGAAGCAGCTAAGCAGGTAGAGCAGTTTGACTGTGTCAGAGCCTAACACAGTTTGAATCAGTCGTGTGTGAGACGAGGTAGAAGTAACATCTCCTTAGCTAGCAGAGAACTATCTTCACTCATAGACCAGGAAGCAGGACTTAGAATCTCAGAATTCTATTTAGTCAACACGGGCCTGAACTTGTCAAACAGGTAAATGAACACACTTCTGTTTCATCGTGATATATTTATATTATTGTTGAAATTATGTTTGTGGAATTTGCTATGCATAAATGTGAATTGTTAATCCGAATTTGCGGGACCACGTGGAAGAGCCTACCACGAGGTGAAACACGACCGGTTGCGCCGCCATGTTGTATCCCGTACGGAACCACTGTTGTTTAACTTATATGTATGTTTGCAGACCAGTGGCTGTACCACTGAATGTTTATATTATTATTAATTCTGTATGTGTATAGTTAGCCACGATTGATATTTATGTATGTATAGGAATTTAGAGTGAGATTACAGCGGACCCCGGAAGTAGCAGAATGTTCGTCGCTTATGTATAGAGATGTGGAGCTATCACTGAGGGCTACTTTGGCTTTCAGTGAGACGCTATGCACAAACCGATTATTCAGGGTTGTGCAGAATTTCGTCTCTTATATTACAGACGAGCAGGCGAGCTATCCCGAGCTATCCCGAGCTATCCTGTGCACCCCACTCCACAGAAACGACTAGTTGGTTGAGGATCCTCTACCGCACAAGACGGAAAGAGCTGCCTTGAAAGACACCCTGTCAGACCCCACAGCGTGGCAAGGGAACCCAACTACACAACTACAAAGGTGTACCAGAAGCTACCTCACAGAAGGACTTCGACCGCACCATAAGAAAGTTAAGTGTACACCCAGAAGTGCACTTAAACTGATCATAACAGGACCACAGTAGTCCAACTCTTCAGAAACTGTAAAACGGACCACAGTAGTCCAAATCTACATGAAATATACTAGCAAAGTGCCCGAGGAAGATATAACAGCTGCCTATACTAGACTATCAGCGATCGAACTATTAGCAGTGACTGAGACTTTTTAAGTTAGATTAGTACTTAGAGAATCTTGTATAGAGTAGAAGAAATAAATGTGTGATTTTAACTGTTATCAAGTGGCTGGACTACATATCACAGGCGGCGGAAGCTGCTCAGGATTGGGGGGGCACACACGCATTTTCTTTACTGACATCAGGGCCGGACCTTGGAAAAGTCGAGGGGGAGGTTACAGATTCAGCGAAGGCGCGAAGCGCCGTGCCTTCTAGGGGGGTCCGGGGGCATGCTCCCCCGGAAATTTTTTTTTTCAAGGATGCAAAATGGTGCAATCTGGTGCAATCTGAACCTTGAAAAAGCCATTTGTGATGGTCTGGGACTTTGAGCTTTTTGAACAATTGAACTGACAAACTCTGGGGTACAAAAATTATCTTCTGCCACTCCCTTGAAAAAAACAACAACACACACACAAACATTTATTTATCAGCAGAGATGTACTATTATTATTCACTACCTTGTAGTTTATGAACATAACCGCCCTGCTTTCATTTAATTCAGTCTTGCTGCACTAGGTTCCTCGGCATTAGTACCATTTGTGAATTGTATCTTCTGGCAAAACAGTTCACTGCCTCTTTGAAGTCAATATCAACATCGCTGTGCACTTTCAGTAAAGCAAGTCCATTGAGTCTCTGTTGCCCCATTGTAGAGCGCAGGTAGTTTTTCAGGTTGCGCAACTGACTGTTTGAACGCTCACACTCGGCAGTAGTGACAGGCAGGGTGCAAAGGTTCTTTAGCATGATGAACAGGTTGGGATAAAAATCCCTGTCACAATGTTTCAGTGCTTCTGATGCCGTGGATGGGATGATAGCTGTCGCATTCTCAGCAGCACTTCGCCATTTGCAAACCCACCGTTGGTATTCTGCATCAAGGGTAGCGTTGTCTGGTAGGTCAGACTCCCACAACATTGCCAGTGTCTTCACCCCTTCTGGAACCTGCATGAAACCATCCTGGTTGTCTATTAAAGTGCTTGGCACCAGACAGAGACCATCAACTGCTAGGCCAGCATTTTTGAACCTCGAGTCCAATTCGGTCGACAGGTGTTCCAAGAAAGGAATGGCAATGCTAATCTTGAAATATTCTTCTGGAGTGGCCGCAGGTTGGTTGTCACGGAGAGTCTGTCGGGATGTTTGACGAGGAACAATAACACTAGTTGTCAACGCATTTGCCATTTTGCTGACTTCACCAAACCAGGCAACGAACGCTGTTTCGACATCTCTTCTAATAGAAGATATGCAGTTACTGACCTCTTTGATTTCCCGGTAGGCATCGACAACATCTTTTGTCCTTTTCTGCATCTTCACTGTCAAGGGTTTCCATTTCAACGATGTTTTTGGACGATTCAGCGATGGTCGTTTCAATGGATGTTCGTTACAACGAATTGTCATAATTATCAACTTAACATCTTAATTAATATTTCTAAAAAGTCGTTTTTGGTGGATTAGGGCAGTATCAAGGTGAAGGTGCTAGAAGAGGCTTGCGGCCAGAACAAGAAAATATGGCTGCATTTACTAATTTAGGCTTAGGGGTTGGGTTACTTGGTCGTTTCAACAGGAAAACGCTTTGGACGTTTCAACGGATCCCTTGAAATGGATTTCCGTTGAATTGACTATAAATAACTCTTTGTACGTTGGACCAAAAGTGACTAAAAACTGCAATGTTTTAAAAACAATTAAAAAAATTGAAACTCTTTGCATAAAAAAAATTCAAATTTATTTTTAATTTGGAAGGGGAGGGGGGGGGGGTCTAGAACCCAGGTATCCCCCCCCCTCCCTCTGGGTCCGGCCCTGGACATTTACTCCAAATAATTTGAACTATTTTCATAGACACTACGTGAGAGAGAGAAAAATATATATCATATATTTCTACAACTGTGCATATAAGAGAGAGAGAGAGAGAGAGAGAGAGAGAGAGAGAGAGAGAGAGAGAGAGAGAGAGAGAGCGAGAGAGAGGGGGAGGGGGTAGAGAGAAAGGGAGAGAAACTGACCTGGCAATGTTGATCCATCACAGTAACAAAAACAGCAGTCATGCATGTCATTTGGCATGGGAAATTACACCGTTAATTTTTCAAAGTATGCCTGACGGCGTTCATTTGTATTGATAAATTCATAAGCAGTTTGCGCTAGGTCTAGTTGATCTACTTTGTCTTTGAACACATGCATTATAAGACATTTATTTAGACGCTCCTGCGTTATCGTTGCCCGAAGGTATGTTTTTACCCGCTTTAGGGCTGAAAAACTGCGTTCAGCCGTTGCAGTTGTGGTTGGGATGGTGAAGTACAGTCTGAGAAGTTTATCCACTTCACTCAGCATCCGTCGCACAGTGTCAGAAGCTTTCAGTTCATCCGGCAGTGCTTGGAAGATGGTGATCCTAGAGTTAGCCGCCTCCTGGTGTCACCCAGTGCATGTGGGAGGATTCTAGCTGAGTTTTGAGTCTGTCCAAGTCGATGTCAGCGGAATATGTATCTTTGATTTCTTGAGGAATTTTTGGTCTCTTCCCTGCTGCTCCATCACTTAGAAGAACTTAAATTTACCTTGGTAAGTCGAGAGCTATTTGATCAAACCGGCTCTTTAAATGTTCTTTGGTGTTGTCAATGGCCTCACAGTATTGCTGTCTGTAGTAAGCGATGGACAAGAGTAGCTGTGATCCTGTGAGCCATCGTCCAGTCTTCGTGGAGGCTGCTTCTGTGTAGGAACGCAGGGCTCATCACACAAATTTGCAGCTTTCGTTGTGATGTCAGCAAAAAATATCTCATAACAATCTTCATGCCGCATGCTTTCCAGTGTTCTCAGACAAATGTCAGCAGCGTTTATTGCGTCATCACAAGTCGTTTGTTTTCTTTGAAGAACTGTCGCCAACTCTTCAGTCACAGCAAGGATCTCATCTTTGAATCTTTTTGCAACTCCTGACACATGACCCTGAAAATTACTCGCCCCGTCGTAGGCCTGGCCCCTGCAGTTTTGCACTGGCAAGTCAAGTCTGATCAAGCAGTCCTTCAGTGCTCTGAAAATGGTCTCAGCACAGGTATTGTTAACTTGCATCAGTCCAGAGAAAGGGGGAAAATATTGGTTTGAACCTCCAAATAATGTTTTTTGAGGGGCTGAATATTGGGGGGCAAATGTATAGGTTTGCCCCCCCAATATTTTTCTGGAGGGGGCCAGTGCCCCCTTTGCCCCCCCCGCTTCCGCCGCCTGTGCATATGATTCATAGCCGGGTGAAAGCTAGTGTGACAGTAATCTTTTACCATTTTTCTATCTATTTCTGTACCCCAACCTTAACACAGAACGAGCTAAACAAATAAATTTATTAAAGTAATTCATAGGGTGACTTACTAGCAGTTCCCACCGAATAAACGTGAGGGTCCATAATTCCATTGTGCAGAGCCCATAAACCCCACGTGACAGTACCTGGATCTATTCATCCATTTTTAATTCATCAAATTAGCCTCCGTTGTACTCATGAATTATGATGATGATGAGGAGGAGGATGTTGACAATAACGTCAATGACAAAGAAGAGGAAGAAGAGGAGAAATATCTAACAACCACAACAACAATATAGTGAGTATATTAACCATATACATCATCTCTTAAGCCCAGCATCATCACCTGTGTTTAAAACTGGTACTACTGACCGGTACTACTGTGTGGTAAATTTTCAGCATTGCGAGTGAGGTGCGTTGGATGATCTTTATATAGTGCATGTAAATAGATGTTTGTGTATTCTTAATATAGTTTTAAACTGTGATCCCGTGACTGTTTTAATTCCTTTTGTATTGTATTGTATTGTATTGTATTGTATTGTATTGTTCACTAGTGGTTTTGTACCCTGGCAAGCCAGGCCAGGGTATACAGGTTGCTGTTTAAAATGTAGATAGAGAGACAACTGTTGTCTGCGAGTTTCATTTGGACGATTTTGCCTTGGCTTCTAAAAGTATCTTCATTTATTATTTTATTTTTATGTTTTTGGTTTAAAATAATTGCAATCTTTCTCTCTGTTGCAATGTTGCAGAACAGAGTATAGGTGCATGTTTGAGTAATGCACTAAAATATTTTATTTTAATGTAGTATTTATGTTAGGCAACGTATTTTTAAATGTCATAAATGTGACAAAGTGTCACGATACTTTTGTGTCGCTGTGTATTGTGTGTGTGTATGCAGCGTGTATGTGACTTGCTCGTCAAAACGGCGTGCTGTTACTTGTGTGCGAATCAAACACCCCTCTTTCTATTTAGTCTAACGCTAACACAAATTTTATGAAATTTAACTAAAAGGGTTTAATTCAAAATCAAACACACAAAAAAAATTAAGCAACAAACATAATAATTAAAACGTGAATTTTCATAAGCAATGGTTGAAAAACAATAATTAAATCCACCCTTACCTTTTCCCTACAATCCCACACAACACCACAAAATCCAACACAACACAACAATAAAATAAAATAAAATGTTTTCTGTAAGCACTGTCCAAGTTGGTGATTCCAATACACCACAACAAAATATGTATACACTAACGACTGTCCAAAAGATGAATCCAAACTGTTCTCCACTTTTTGAAAAGACACAGTCAACAAATATAATTATGTATATAAAAGTAGTTCACTCAAATGTTTGTTTTGAATTGTCACTTTATAATAATTAACTAAAAAAAACGAAGAACGCAGCTGGTGCTCAGCATTCTGAATTAAACTGGTTAATAAAATAGTCCACACTGAAAATTAGCAGATGTATTCACCGCCCCTTTGGAATCAGGAAGCTCCAAATAAAATAACGTAGATAATGAAGCAGATAATGAAGAAGGTAATGATGAAGAAAATGATGAAGTCGGTAATGAAGAAGAAGAATATGAAGAAGAAGCATGAAGAAGCCCATTCTGTCACAAAACAAAAAGGATTCTAAGCATTTTGTTATCTAACAACAATAAATTTTCAACTCACTAAACATCATCACACTATTTACATTTCGTTTACCGTTCCACACTAAACACTATACACTGCAAAAAGTCTTCACCCATACGGTCATTCAGTCATTACCGTATTACCTTTAAAAAACCAAAACAAAACAATTCCAAAATATCCAACACACCAAAAATCCAAACAAGATTTTTAATCTTTCCGTCTTAGTCTTTGTGCTACTAAAGACAAATTTCCATGTTATTGTATTTTAACTATGGACAATAAAGATTCGTATTCGTATTCGTATACCTTTATTTAAAAATATTAGGCATGATATTTATTGCAATGTACTTACACTTACAGCCGACGCTGTTGTCAAATGTCGTCTGCAAAGTGACATCACGTTTGGCGCTTGAATGGGATTCTTGCAAGATTGTTTGCGAATGAATTTTTGTGCGCATATAGTATGGATGAAAAAGAAAGTGAACAGGTAACCTTCAGCTGTAAGATTGGTGACATGAGTGCAAAAGTGTTTTGAATGGAAATAAAACAAAATTTGCGGTATTACGGAACGGCACGTTCTTGACACGGGTTGAATCGGAAGCGCGCGGAACGAGGCTATTGCAGTTTGTGGACATTTTGTTTATTTATTTATCTCAGAAACGGTTACATGTTCGGTAAGGAAATGTCGGCTATAACGATTTCGTGGGTTTTGAGCACACAGCAGGCCGATCCGCGGCCTCCAGCACCTGCCCAGATCAGCGTCCATACCGGACAAACTTTATAGTAGAGGCGAAGAAGGACTTCCGGCTAAGCAATTTATATATATAGATTGTATTGTATTGTATTGTGTTGTTTTGTGTTGTGTTATAATTATTGTTCATTGGTGTGAGTATCAGAGACTGAGCTTTTTTTGCGCTTACCGCTTGCTATAGACTAACATATTCAGCTGAGCACAGGAACGAGGTGTACATAGGCCTACTCTTTGTACGTGCGCTTCAGACAACTTGTCTCCGCCGTTTCACACTGAGCAGCTAAGACTTGCCGAGCACCTCTCACAAGCGGAGAGACGAAGGTAATCCTCCAGTCAAGTCACCAAATCTGTAATACCCCAAAGGAGAAGTTGTACGTTCCTCAGCTAGCCCGCAGGGGCTTTAACCTAGTACAATGTATCCGCGATAGCAAAAAAGGAAAGTGGATCCTCACTCGCGCACAGACAGATAACATACAGCCATTTGTAAGCTATAATAAATAGGAAGAGTACCTGAGATCACACTGCGTCCTTGGCGAAAGGAATTTGCCGCTCAAACGGGTTATTCTCAAATCGCGTAAGAACGCACACGTAGGCCAAGTCTTCCCTTAAAATCGAAACAATATAGGCCTATGGTAGGCGAAAGTTCCGCATAATTTATAATAAAATAGGCCTGTAACAATGTCTTCCCAGTTATAGGCCTGTATTTTTCGATGTAAATTACTGTGTTAGGCTTGTTGGCACGCCGTTTGGGAATTAACCGTTTGAGCGGCCGATTTGTTTGGCCAAAGACGCAGCCTCGATCTCACCCCAGGGGCTGTATTCTCGCTACTGCTGCTACCGCTATGCTATTGACGATCAACGTTCTTTTTGCTATGGCGGATCTGTTATAAGCCTACTTGGTTAGTGCTGCAATTCACGTTGGACCGAAAGGTCCCTGGTTCGAATCCCGGTGTGACATCGTCAAAGTTCCTAGTAACTTATTTGGGCTGGGAGCGACTGGGAGCATTCTGATTGGTCGACGCATTACAAAATTCGACGCATGCGCACAGTGATATCGTAGCCTTAGTAAGGATTAGGGATAGGGTTAGAGTTAGGGTTAGGGTTAGAGTTAGGGTTAGGGTTACGACGCCTAATATTATTTATCTCCTTGCCATCAACTGGTTCGCTGGTGTCAGAATAATGTGGCCAGTAAGCCTATACGCCTCAGTGTCGTTTGACTATAATCTACAGTTAATTTTAACCTTAAGCTGCAAGTCTCAGCTCTGCAAGTCACAGCTCCGCAGTGTGGTCCCCCCGCCTTCTCTGTTGTGGCTTCGTCCTTTTATGTTGTAGCAATCAATTTTGTACTAAACATGGTTAATTACTCATCTCTCCCTCCTTGTTGCGATTGTCGTGGAGGGCAGAGGCGCCCGTGAAGGTTCCGATGACACAAGGCTTTTCACGCAGACCAAACAGCGTGAGACTGATTTAATGCTTAAAAGGCCTTCCAATGAAACTTACCTTGTCGACTTGGGCTGCTGCTGGCTCAGACTGTCGGCCGCCTGGATTGGAACCCCCTACTGATCCAGCTATCAGTTTGAAAGAATGGGACATCCTTACGCTCTTATTCTGCCATTTAATCATACCTGTACCCTTAATGGAATGACGCCGGTGGGTGGGGAAGAATTATTCGTTTTTAAAAGGAGTCAAAAAGCCGTGCCTTGCGAGACGATAGACCTCCAGAAAAGTAGGGTTACGGCCCAGCAAACAATACAGCCATGCCTGTTTGTCTGTGGGTCGTCCTTTGTACTGCCAAAGCGCTAGTGGAGAGCTCCAGTTTGACTTCTCAAATGCCGCATTATACCCTATCGCCTTTCTCCCGCTCGTCAACTCCGGTGCAAGAATTGTGCAAGGGAAACAACCCATCCTTTTCACACCTGTTCTACGCTTGTCTGGCTTGGAAAAGATCAAACGACGACGGCAAGCGACTTCGCAGACGGCGAGATTTATGTGAGGGGAACAAACGAGAAGTTGATAAAATAAACTATGTCACAA
>CM072512.1:7482983-7490483 GCA_036898135.1 Oncomelania hupensis
TAAAATTCAGGAGCACAGGTTAAAAACAAATAATATGCATTAATAGGTAGCTAAGTAGATTTAAGATGGGGCAGAGAGTGGAAAACTAAGAACAAGTTAGATACTTTAATGAGTGGCTAAGTTAAGTTAAAACCAGCTATTCACAACACGATTCGCCGGAATCGAGAAGAGGAGAGGTCTGGGCATATAGACCAGAGAGAATAAACATTCTGCTCTTGCCATAGTGTAACATGCCCGAAGGACGTAGTGTAACTTGTACACCAAAGAGGAAGGAGAGAAGAAAAAAATTTTGTTAAGTAGGTTACGGCATACGAGCTGTACAAATAAAATAGTATAAAAGGTATGTTAAAATGAAGGTTGGTCGTGTCGGCACCGAAAAGCCCGGTCACGATTCTGAGGGCTGGTTAAAATAACACAAGGTGTGCCCAAAGGGCAACTAACAGATTTAAATGATGTGATAACAGCGTTACAGCAGGGGAAAGCGAGACTCATCACAAATAAAAATGGTAAAATTAACACTATTAAGTAGTTATAATGGTCTTCTTAAAAACATAAGTCAGCACCGTGGTTGTGTACATGGGTCAGGCAACCGCAGCTTACGCCAGGCAACATGGCAGCGGGGCGGGCCATCGGAGGACCCCACGTGGGACCGAAACAAATAATGACCAAATAATAAATTAGGTCAGCAACATGAATAACTTAATCAATAATCAGAGAACGATATCAGCACCAAGGCTATGTACAAGGGGCTAGCGACCGCCCGACAGACAGACCCGGCAACATGGCCCTCGTTTGGCGTCGGAGCGGGCCATCGAAGGCCCCACGGCGACCGCAGGTCAATGGTATGCACAATAACAAGAGAGTGGACAGCACCATGGCTATATCCAGGGCCTAGCAACCACCCATTGAGCCCGGCAACATGGCCATTGATCTGGCATCAAGGGTGGGCCATCGGCGGACCCCATAGCGGGCACCAATAAGTGTACAATAGGGCTATCCCCCGAAAAAAAAAGTACAGCACGATGGCTATCCAAAAAAAAAAGGACCGTGGGGTCCACAGAGTTGTGCTCCATGTAGTAGAAAGTCAGTCCTTGGAATACAAACCAGGACCGTAGGGTCAACTGAGTTGTGCGCCATGTAGTAGTGTCAGTCCTTCGTAATATGGAAGTGTCAGTGGAACGCACAAGGACCATGGGGTCACAGAGTTGTGCGCCATGTAAAAGTGTCCTTACAACATGTCATAACTTACACAATAAAGTCCTCCCTCACCCCAACCATATAACTGAATAAAACATCACAACTTAAAAACACCACCAACGATCTTAAAAAAAACACAAAACCCCTAGTAGTTTAGAAGTCATATCTAGTTAAGTCCACAGAAACGTCACAGTCACACCCATTGTCACCAGTTGTCACCTGTCTCCATACACCAGTCAGAGTCAACACACCACAACCAAAAAAACTCTGGTCGCACGACCAGATAAGTCATGTGCGCCATATGAAAACGCAACCCCTATCAGAAGCAACACGCCCCACCTCCAAACCCCCTTCAACAATGACCCCTACACCCTAACCCCACCAGACCCCCCCCCCAACCTCCACAGACTCCTCCCAACTCGCCATTAGTGAGACCCACCCCCCAACACCACCCTAAAAGCTGGGAAGCTCAGGAGACCCATTCCAACACCCTCCCAACTAAATCAGCAATGAGACAAGATCCAGAGTACACAAGACAGGAAGTGGGATAGGGATAAACCACTCTACAAACATCACCAGCCCACTCAGACCCATACCCCCATAGTAGAGCGCTACTCCTCAGAAGAAGATACAGACTCAGGGATACACAGGCCCCCCGGATCCGATCCCGGCAACCCGATCGACTTACCATGTATACCACCCCGTACCCAGCAGAGGGAGATCGAACCAAGTGCCACCATAGATCTGGCGCAATTCAGATTCCGCCACCCACCAGTGCCAAAAGATCTCCGCACACCAGAGCGCCAAAAAACCACCACAACTTTAATCCGACACAATAACCTCAACGAATGGCCAGGAGCTCCACCGTCAGAGAACATGAGCCACGGGCACCACAAGAGAATCTACCCCACCAAAAAAACCGCTACCAGCGCCGTCCTCAGAAGACGGAGCCATATTAAAGACAGATATCAAAAAGACGTTCACGCGCCAGCAGTAAAGTGACGGAAGGAAACTCCCGCACAAGTCCCTCAAAAGCAACTTGTATCGATCCCGATCCCCACATAACTCTCTCAAACGCCTACCCGAGAACTCAAGCAAAGACCTCACCCTACTCATTCGAAACAAACACAAGTTTCGCAGCATCGGTCGATAATTGGGGACTCTGCAATGTAACTGGCTCCCATCCTAATCTAATCCCAATGCCATAGTCTAAAACTTTTGGGGTGACCTAAGGATTATCCAGACAAGCTTTTGGAGCGTGAACACGACGTTTAGATTCAAATTTCTCAAATACCAGACCAGACCACCAAAAAGTATGGCTTATAATATAAAGCAAATTTATTAATGATAATTATTTAACTTGATAGCGCACAACCAACTTTGCTCCCACTTTACTCGCTTATGCAACACACTCGCATCAATCAGCACTGAGGGAGAGAGATAACCAACATTATAAGTGTTAAAACATGTTAGTTTAGTTTCATTGCCTTTTATTTTATGGCAGCCATTGGACAAAACGATGACCTGCTCACAGTGGTGAAGAAACGGAAACTCCGATGGTATGGCCACGTCACCAGATCATCAGGCCTTGCAAAGACCATTCTGCAATGCACAGTGCAAGGAGGTAGAAGAAGAGGGAGACCGAAAAAAAGGTGGGATGACAACATTCGAGAATGGACTGGTTTGACACTGAGCGAAGCCATCAGGGCTGCTGAGGACAGAGAAAGATGGAGTATGCTGGTTAAACGATCATCTGTGGTGCCCCTACGACCTCCGGGTTACAGGACATGATAGGATAGGATAGGATTATTTTATGGCACTTTGATTTTTGTTTTGTGTTCAGACTCGGTTTAATGTTATTTGCTTTGACTTTTAAGAAGGTCGAATTTCTAACAAATTTCTTTCCAACAAACACAACGGGAGACCACCACGGTTACACACTATGATGCATGAAAAAATGATGTCGGTCATTTAACGATGATTTAACCACAAAACACGATTTTTGTTTTTAAACCTAATGAACATGTCAAGTTATATAATATTTTGATCTTTCCCTTGTTTGTTTTTTTTCGTTCTGTTCATGCCAATGAAAATGGCAGCGCCATAATTTCTTGTTTATACCAACTGTAATCTTTAAATTAACGACATCTTGTTAGCTGATTTTATTTGAAAGCCGTCTTGATTATTCGATTAATTGTGGTTTAAGAATCGCATTTGTTTCTCCATGCTTTTATTCAGACATTCTTCTATCCGGCAGGACATGCCTTTCAGAAAACATTATTATCCTAGCTATTTGACGGCGTATTAATTTTTTCGCTTCTAGTCTCGCCAGCATGAGGTTTCAGAGGCGGCTTGCCGCCATGGTGCGAAGTTAGTCCGCGCCGTTTGTCAATAATTTCTATTAACCTCGAAGCCTCGCAAAGCGGTACCGCGCAAGCCTTGCACCCTCTCACCCCTCCCAACCCGTATGCCACCTCCCCAGCTCGCGTGTCGGGCTACGTTTGCCGATTGGTCTATTGTTGTCGTCGAGGGGTGTGAAGGGGCGTGAAGTAAGGCAGTGGCGGAAGTCGGTCCCCGCCTATGACTTATGTCATCGCCTCATCAAACTCGCGTTTTGATTGGTCGCCAGCTTGTGTCGTAGGTCACGCTTGTCAAGGAAGGTAAGTGACTTCCCTTGGCGGATGAGGTTACCTAGAACGGTAATCAAGCAAGGGTGAAGGGAATGTCTGTTTTTGACGTGGAGATTCTTCCCCCATTGTTGGTCGCAAATCACACGTGAATGGCTGGACTGGGTACGACATACCGTTCAGCGTAATTGATATTTGTATTTAAATTAAGACTTTACAGCGGGGAGAGAGAGCGAGAGAGAGAGAGGAGTAGGATGGAACCACTTAAGAGCTCGTTATCCCTCTGAAATTGGGCAGTTGTGTTTTGGGGGAACTATAGCAATCTTGCTCTCTCTGACTGCTTCTGTGCCCACATTTTTTCGAGCTTGAACCAGCTGTTTTCTGTTGTTGTTTTTGTTTGTTTGTTGGAGTCTTTACATGCAACTGCAAGCGTCAAGTACTGTATCTGATAGTGTGTGCCGTAGTTCGGGCAGTTTTGTTCTTGTGGTCCTGTCAACTAGTTAGAGCTTCAGTCGAGGAATTTTCATCTGTTCATGGTCGATCGGAACTGCAGAAAAGGGATTCGAATGTCTCCCGGAAATACTTTCAGATAATTGGCGATGTGCGTTTGTTTTCATATTTTAGTCTTTTCCACCCTTGGAAGTACGAGAGACATTTCCGAAAGCGAATCCCGTTGCTGTTGTCCCCTCGCTCCACAGTTTATTTATTTATTTAATTCAATAGTTCTTTTATAGCGCTTCCCAGCTCAAGGCGCTGGCCGATACAGAATCTTTATTTAAGCCGGCCGAGGCGCCCGCTTGCAAGCCTTTCGGCGCATCGTCTGGCGCCAGGACAACTCAGCGTAATCGTGGAAGACCGGTATGGGTTTTGAGTTGTTGTTTTATTTCATTAAAGTGCACGAGGCTTGGAGAGGAGGGGAGTGGGGGAGAAGAAGCCTAGTGCATGCTGGGTGTGTTGGTGTATCCGGCACTCACTGGTCGACGATAGGAGCGTCAGGTTCGTTAAAATCCGGGAGGTGGAATGCGTGTGTGCACAATCTTGACCTCGGTTTATACTCTCATCCGAAGGAGTTTTCTTGGCTGACAAGCTGTCTTGGATGTACGGTCATTACACCACGTGTTTGAGTAATAGAGCTCTGTGTGCTCGTAATGGACGCAAGATTGTCTAACATGTGAATGTATATGTTGATTCAGCTCGCCCCGCTTTGAGGCTGATCTGTAATTTGGGGAAATGCGGGCAACCATATGCTGATGCTGTTGTTGTTATTGGTGTTCTTGTTGATGTTGATGATGATGATGATGATGATGATGATGATGATGATGATGATGATGATGATGATGATGATGATGATGATGATGATGATTTATAATATTGAAGGATGATCATGAACATACATAAAGGTGGTAGGTCGTGAATGCTTAAAGAGAAAGAAAGAGAGAAAGAGAGAGAGAGAGAGAGAGAGAGAGAGAGAGTGAGTGTGTGTGTCTGTCTGTCTGTCTAGTCTGTCTGTTTGTCTGTGTATATGTGTGTCTGTCTGTCTGTCTGTTTATGTGTGAGTTCGGTGGTAATGTTGTGCAGTGACTATAAAAAGAATAATTATATTAAATGTAAAGGTTGACATTTATTTTTTAGTTTTAAATCTTTGGTAGTTGTGCATGTTAACAATAATAGACATAACTACATTTAGACCTAGTCTTGAAACCAGTCTAATTAATTCACATTTCCTATATTTTTTATTCTGATTCAACTTGTTGTTGCCGTTGTTGTTGTTGCTGTTGTTGTTGTTGTTGTTGTTGTTGTTCTTCTTCTTCTTCTTCTTCTTCTTCCTTCTCCTCCTGCTCTTTTCCCCTCTTCTTCTTTCTTGCATAATTTCTTTCTTTCTTTCATAATTTCGTTCTTTCTTTCGTTCATAATTTCTTTCTTTCTCTCTTTCTTTCTTTTATAATTTCTTTCTTTCTTTCTTTCTTTCTTTCTTTCTTTCTTTCTTTCTTTCTTTCTTTCTTTCTTTCTTTCTTTCTTTCTTTCTTTCTATCTTGTTGTTGTTGTTGTTGTTGTTGTTGTTGTTGTTCTTCTTCTTCTTCTTCTTCTTCTTCTTCTTCTTCTTCTTCTTCTTCTTCTTCTTCTTCTTCTTCTTCTTCTTCTTCTCCTCCTCCTCCTCCTCCTCCTCCTTGTTGTTGTTGTTGTTGTTGTTGTTCTTCTTCTTCTTCTTCTTCCTTCTCCTCCTGCTCTTTCCCCATCTTCTTCTTTCTTTATTTCTTTTTTTTTCATAATTTCTTTCTTTCTTTCTTTCTTTCTTTCATAATTTCTTTCTTTCTTGTTCTTCTTGTTCTTCTTCTTTCTTTCTTTCTTTCTTTCTTTCATAATTTCATTCTTTCTTTCTTTCTTTCTTTCTTCTTCTTCTTCTTCTTCTTCTTCTTCTTCTTCTTCTTCTTCTTCTTCTTCTTCTTCTTCTTCTCCTTCTTGTTGCTGGTTGTTGTTGTTGTTGTTGTTGTTGCTGTTGTTGTTGTTGTTGTTGTTGTTCTTCTTCTTCTTCTTCTTCTTCTTCTTCTTCTTCTTCTTCTTCTTCTTCTTCTTCTTCTTCTTCTTCGTCTTATTATTATTATTATTATTATTATTATTATTATTATTATTATTATTATTATTATTATTATTATTATTATTATTATTATTATTATTATTGTATCAACCAAAGTAAATAGCCGCAAACATACCACACTGTAATTTCAAGGACACTCTTACAAGCACACAAAAACACTTTCGTCACATCATTCTGTGCTAAGATTTCGGTATTAGTTCCCCAGCGAGAGCTTGGAAACTATTATTTTTGATTTTTGATTTTTTTTTTTAGGGGGAAAGAAGGGAGGCTTTTGTATAATATGTGTAAAAAACATAATAGTTTATACATGCTTATTTTTAATACTCTACAGTGAACAGAACCCCCACCCCCAAGAAATTTAAATAATTAATGGTCATTTTGGTTTCATATATTTATTTATTTATTTTGTATAGCGCTTTTCTAGCGTAATGGCTGCTCAAGGCGCTGGCCGATGCTGGATCTAACTCAAGCCGCATGAGGCGCTCACTTGCTGCCTTTCAGGGCATCGTCCGACGTCTCAGACACCTGAGCACAGTCTCTTTCCTAGAGATTCCCTACCCATCCTTACCCCTATTTCACAGACGAATTGGGAGTAGATAAAACCTAACGCTCTTAATTGTTGGTTGGTTGTTTTAATTAACGTCTTTTTTCATCAAGATGATAAAGACCATACATACAGATTCGCGCATTTAAACAGACATACATGAATACATAAATACACACAGATACTATTACTATATCTCTAACATAACAATAACAATGTCAGTTAAATAAAACGAGCGACTGGAGAAGTAATTAGAGCTTTTGCCAATCCCACACTTAATTGCTCTTAATTGTATTTATTTATTTATGTATTTAGTTATGTATGAGGTTGTGTCTTTGTTTTATTAAAACATTTAGTTCAAATTACTACTACTACTACTACTACTACTACTTCTACTACTACTACTACTACTACTACTACTACTACTACTACTACTACTACAACTACTATTACTACTACTACTACTACTACTACTACTACTACTACAACTACTACTACTACTACTACTACTACTACTACTACTACTACTAATAATA
>CM072512.1:7495483-7592983 GCA_036898135.1 Oncomelania hupensis
TAGAGTACAGCCTCAGCGTCCCCTGCGTGGGATGTCTTTATTGTAAAGTGACTGGCTGGTGGAGAGCCTTCAGTTTTACCACTAGGGTTGTTTCAGCAGATCTTTTATGCGGGTCAGGGGTTGTCCGGTCCTGATTTGGCTCGGAAGAGTCCGCTGGATCTAAAGCAATAATGATGTAATGATGTAATGTAATGTAGACGATGATATTGAAAATTATTGGCTTTAGAATCCTCAAGATACTGAAAGTGGTAGCCCCAAAAGGGAAAGAAGATGAATATGGTTTTGTTCAAAGGCGCTTGTACCTTGACACGTGAGCGCCTATGTCTGTGACGCGTCTCCCTTTAAGGTAAAGGTAAAGGTAGTCCCATAGTCTTGTGGCCGTAGGGGAGCGTGATGTTGGAGATCACACTTATCTTGGGCCAGCGTAATGAGGGTGATGCCCAACTCTCTCCCTCGCTGCTTTACCTTCCCCACCCTCAAGAGAGTAGGTACTCAATCACAGTTGAGTCAACTGGGGGCGTTGTTGTTTGTCGCTTCACACCTTAGCGGTCACCCATCCCAGTGCTAACCGCACCGGACGGTGCTTCACTTTCGACACAGTAGCGAGTGCTCCAACCACTGCACTATCCGACACCGTCTCCCTTTGGTTATCTATAATAGATAACCAAAGGGAGACGCGTCACAGGCATAGGCGCTCGCCTGTCAAGGTACAAGCGCCTGTGGTTTTGTTCGACAATTCACAAATGCGTACATTATTATTATTATTATTATTATTATTATTATTATTATTATTATTATTATTATTATTATTATTATTATTATGATTATTGTAATTTTTAATTTATGTGTTTTACACACATTATTATTTAACGGTGATTTTTAAAGTTTTTAAATTTCATTTATTATTATTATTTGTTTTATTTTATTTTATTTATTTATTTATTTAATCTTTTTTTAGGATGGTTGGGGGGAGAGGGGGGGAGAGGATTTTTTACACTTTATTGTCCAGTCCATTTCCATTTCCTAATTTTCATTTCGTTTCATTATATTTAATTTTTCTACTAATAGCTGCAGCAGCACAGCCAAATCAGCAGCCATCGTGACGTGCTTATCGACGGTCGTATAGCAGCCAGACAGCAAGCCTTGACCTTGCAAGATTTCCATGGTAGCGGCAGACATGGAGTAAACGGCCTTCACCTCAACACCCATCCTCAGCTCCAACCGGCAGACTTACACGTGGAGAGATTTGGGATGAAAGGTCAAGATGATTCGAGGAGAGGTCAAGGTGAAGGTCGTTTCTATGACAACAATATCGCAGAAGAAACAGGTACATTTATTTAGTTATTTATTTATTTATTTATTTATTTATGTATGTTATATCGTTTCTTTTTTTTTCTTTCCTTTTTCTTTCGTTTTTTAAAATTCTTTCTTGCTTTCTTTCTTCTTCCCTTTTTCCTCCTTTCATTTCTTTCTTTCTTATTTTGTTAAAACAAAAATAACTATTTAAAAAAAAAAAACTTTTGCTGTGACGCACTTGTTGACGACGACGACGACGGTGATGATAATGATGATGACGACGATTGATGATGATGATGATGATGATGATAATGATAATGATGACGACGATTATGATGATGAAGATGATGATGCGATTGAGGATGATGCGATTGAGGATGAGGATGCGATAACGGTATTTCAACGTCAGCAGGGAACGTGAACTTCGCCACTCGCATCCTTCTGGTATCCCCGTAAAACAAAACCAGCTCAGTAAAGGTCTTTTGCCGATGACGTAGAATGAATGACCATTGAGGTTTAACGTCCTCACCCGCTATTGGCCATAGGGTAGACGGGGGATAACCCTCCCAGGGGAAGAGGGAGGTTTAGGGACCTCTATCAACACTGAACCACCAGAGCAATCCTACTGCTCAGAGGGACAGTGGAAAACATTCCCATCATTCTGTATATTGCCCATCACGGGATTCCAACTTGGATTATCAGTGTGCCAGACGAACGCTCTGCTACCTCTGGGCTACGGCGGTGGGACCGAAGCGTTGAAGGTTAAGCGATAACATCGCAGACAGTGGTTCGAACTTGGTTGACGGCTTGGAATGCCGAGAGTTAATCGCCTGAATCTGATGCACAGGCCAGCCGCGTCTCTTACTCCTTCCACGAAATCTAGACTGTGCACGCGCGTCTTCCATCTCCCGCATTTTAAAGCTCCTGACGCTCGTGCCCTCAACGGGTGAGTGCTAGCTATATATGAACACACCAGCAAGCACTAGGTCCTTTCTCCCCGCCATGCCTTCGGGTCGCTCAGCATTGTGGTCAGTGGTCTGGAGCGTTAGGCCACGTGCCTAAGGCAGCGGCAGGCGACCGGAGTTTGACCCTGTTTCGGTTAGTGCCTTGAACAACTCTTGAACTGGAAAAGAGCTATAAAGAAGAAAAAAAAAAGTCGTGAAAACTGGACATACTTTTTTTTTTAAATTTTAAGCACCGGTATAAAGTCGATCAGTTGACTTCCGCCGAGTTGCGGATCTCCAGTGTTGTAGGCCTGCTAAGACTTCCATGTTTAAATGAGGCCTTTGAAACGCGCGAGAGAAGTTGGCTACCACCTTTTTTCTAAATAGGCTACTACTCTTGCAAAGTAGGATTTGGAAAGTTGTTAAGAACCCTAAGTCCACGTATTACAGAGCCACATACCTTTTTTTTCAAATTCACAGTGAGTGTTGTCCCATATAACAGTTAAAAAAAGATTAAGTTTTAAGTACTATATTAAACTAGCGGCGGTCAACTGTTCACAGTACCATGCATAGAGTAGGGAAACATCACAGGCGCCCGTATGAGGATGTGAGCAAAGTGGAGTGATATCTGTATGCTTATAAATTAATACATTGTATTCGAGTTCGGAGAGAGAGAGAGAGAGAGAGAGAGAGAGAGAGAGAGAGAGAAGAACGCTATTCAGAGAGACACTGGCCTATCCTATCCTATCCTGTCCCGTAACCCCAAGGGCGTAGGGGCACCACAGATGATCGTTTAACCAGCATACTCCATCTTTCTCTGTCCTCAGCAGCCCTGATGGCTTCGCTCAGTGTCAAACCAGTCCATTCTCGAATGTTGTCCTCCCACCTCTTTTTCGGTCTCCCTCTTCTCCTACCTCCTTGCACTGTGCCTTGCAGAATAGTCTTTGCAAGGCCTGATGATCTGGTGACGTGGCCATACCATCGGAGTTTCCGTTTCTTCACCACTGTGAGCAGGTCATCGTGTTGTCCAATGGCTTGTGTGATGGTCTGTCGGACTTCGTCTTTGGTGATGTGTTGGGTATAGGAAATGCCCAGAAGTCTTCTGTAGCACCTCATCTCCATGCTTTGTATTCTTCGTTGGAGATCTGCTGTGAGGGTCCATGCTTCGCAAGCATATAGGAAGATGGAGATGACAAGGGAGCGCAGCAGTCTTACTTTGGAATCTAGACTGATGGTCTGAGACACTGGCGCCTGTGGGAAACATGGATTTGTGAAACACGCTGATACTAAACGACTATTTTGGTTTTCGTGTCCCTTTAGGAAGATCTCCGAGTACACTGGTTGACGCCTATCGCGTGCGGTTTGGTGACTGTGTCTGGTCTACTGTGTGCAATGATTAGATTCACATAGCAAATGAACAGTTCGTACCGCACCAACTGACGGCTGCAATCATATGACTATTCACTTTTTTCTGCTATCCTATGCACCAACGGGAATCCCCCATGTAAGAGGGGTAACTTTCCGTTACCGTGAAACGTACTTTCGAGTTCTTTCTCCGCGTATTGTTTATCCGAGTGTTTTGAGTGAGTTATTTCCAAATATTCAAGAATATGTCGAATCACATGAGAAAGCGTTGGTGGGAGCATCTGATGGATTTGAAGTCCCAGTTGTGACGGAGTGTTTACAGTGGGAAGACAACATGTGTCACTGGCCACCGGTATCGTACCCTCACATAGTCAACTACTTCGTGTTTTGTGAATGTTGCGACTGCGAAGCTATGGAAAACCACAAGAGTCTTCAGGTCCTGTTTCACTTTCTGTCGATAATCGTTCTTTAATCGTTGTATCGCTAGCTCATCCATCTGACGACTGGCGTTTTCGTGGTGGCTTCCTGCCGATCTTCACTTTACTGTCGTAACCAAGAAACAGCTGGGGAGATGGATTTTGAATGGTGGGCTCTCGGTCAGTAAAATGAAAGGAACAGACAAAAATTGTCTTCGGTGGACGTTTTAAATGTAGTTTTGACAGCCACTCTCTTATCTGGTCACTATTTGAAGGGGTGTGCAGTTAGTAGGACTCCTGACACACGCACTCTCCATGAACCATTGGGTAGTGATCAACGCACCTCCGAAGTCGCCACAAATACAGGCCTCTACGATTGTTTTTGCATCCTTTCACTGAGCATGTACTTCCTCCACCGTTTTTATACTTATCCCACTCGTTTTCTGGCTCTAACAATCGTCGTTTTTGGCAATTTGCCATATTTAAAGTCACGCATCAAGCTTTGAGAAAAGCAAAACAAGCCAGACCGGAACATGGTTCCACTCTAACCTCGTTTTGATTTATAATGGCGATACCCACGAGTTTTTATGAGAGGTGCCGGAAAGTTGTGAATAAACTCTGAACTGAAACCAATTAGCTCTCCAACCACAAAGGGACTCCCTATCTATATCTAGCGCACTCCTTCGGATGAGAGCGTAAACCAAAGTTTAGTCTGTGGATGCACGCATTGCAGGACAATGACTTTAAAGATCAGGAAGCCCATGTCCTGGACGAGTTGAGTGCCACGCAGCTGCACAATGACACCCAGAAAGCACAAGGTCCCGGGTCGCCCAGGGTTATGCTCAGTCGTCTGGGGCGTCAGACGGTCCGCCTACGGCAGTAAGTGGGCACCTCGAGCGGCTTGTGTTAGATCCTGCATCGGCCAGCGCCTTCAGCAGCTCTTGAGCATGAAATGCGCTATGTAAGAAAGAGAAAATAGCAATGGTGCGTCTAATCACTTCGATGAAGAAAGCGTCAATAAAACAACCAACCAACCAAAACAGCTACATAAATAAATAAATAAATAAATACATAAAAGATAAATAGATAAACAGTTTTTATTCCGACTCAGGTTAATAACTGAGGAGTCTCTTGATAATCAGAGTGACTATATATACCCGTATCCCCGTTATGCCTATCCATGCCCCATTAAACCTACCCGTAGCCCCCTTTTACCTACACGTACTACCCCATCCCGATCGTTGGTAATAATAATAATAATATGGAATATAGAATAATACAAATAGAAATCATAAATTACACCAAGGTTTTAAAATAAAATTTGATATAAAATATTATAATAATAATAATAATAATAATAATAATAATAATAATAATAATAATAATAATTATTATTATTATTATTATTATTATTATTATTATTATTATTATTATTATTATTATAAATAAGTTAAAAGTAAAAAGCCTAAATTAAAAAGAAAAATATCCATATTGTAGTGTAAAAAAGAATAACATAAAAAAAATATGGCCCACGGGAGATTTGAACTTGGGTTGCTACACGGTAGGCGAATGTCTTACTAAGTGAGCTACCAAGGCTTCACATAAAGACCATCAATTTTTTGGTCTATATGGGAAAACATGCTGAAACCTCGATTCGATTTTTAATTAATCAAATTTAATTAGTTAAACACAAAATTTTTAAGATTGGTGACATGAGTGCAAAAGTGTTTGAATGGAAATAAAACAAAATTTGCGGTATTACGGAACGGCACGTTCTTGGCACGGGTTGAATCGAAACCGCGCGCGGAATGAGGCTATTACAGTTTGTGGACATTTTGTTTATTTATTTATCTCAGAAACGGTTAAACGTTCGGTAAGGAAATGTCGGCTATAACGATTTCGCGGGTTTTGAGCGCACAGCAGGCCGATCCGCAGCGCCCAGCACCTGCCCAGATCAGCGTCCATACCGGACAAACTTTACAGTAGAGGCGAAGAAGGACTTCCGGCTAAGCAATTTATATATATAGATTATTATTATTATTATTATTATTATTATATTATTATTATTATTATTGTTCTTTATTTTGTAACACTAATAATAATAAAATAATAATAATAATAATAAGAAGAAGATGAAAGAAAGAAAGAGATTTCTCTTATATAGCGCACTTACAAGCTCAGAGAGCTTCTCAAGGCGCTGGCTCGTAATATCCAGCAATCACAAAATAGTTTGCTGTTGAAGTTTGAAGTCAGGATTCGAACCCACGTCGCCCAAGACGCACTCACACAAGTCGTGCGCTTTGACCACTGAGCTATCCCTGCCTATCCCTGAGGAAGAAGAAGAACAAGAGTATTATTAATCTTCTTCTTGTTCTTAATTTATTATTATTATTATTATTATTATTATTATTATTATTATTATTATTATTATTATTATTATTATTATTGTTCTTTATTTTGTAACACGAAATACCAAACATGATGTCTGCTCAAAGCGCCACATTCATTCATTCTCACGTAGTGCACAATGACATGCATTTCAATAAATCTAAAATTAAATAATTTAAATGAATAACAAACTCATAAACAGACACACACACACACATACACGCACACAAAAATTATAAACGGAAGTTTATCACAAACATGTCGCTATAAAGAGATAAATTGTTTAAAAAAAAATAAAAAAAAAACACTAAGAAAAACTAATAAGTATTCAGCACCACACAACTATACCCACACATAAATCTACAAACATATACACCGCGTACAACCACACACACACACACACACCACGGACACACCCACACACACACACACACACATTCACCCACAGTAGCACAATGGCATTACACAACAACCCATCCACTCTTCTCATAGACCACCAGCACACAGGCTAACCAAGATCCAGCCAGCCAGCGACCGAATGGCAAGATTAGAACACATACTTTGAGAAGAGAAATAACTTTGTGACGTGTTGACGTGCGTTTTATCACCTTCCTAAACACTCACCCGTTCTTCCTCGCTAAGTATTTTTAATCGTTCTTAGATAGCGCTTTTCCGGCTCAAGAGCTGCTCAAGGCGCTGATCAATAAAGGATCTAACTTCAAGCCGCCCGAGGCGCCCACTTGCGGCCTAAAGCGCACTGTCGGACGCCCAAGGTGCCCACGTGCTGACTGGCTTTTGGAAGCACCGACTGACGTCCATGACCATTGAGCACAATGCTGGAAAGCCAGGAATTGGGGAGAAGGGACCCAGTGCTTACTGGGAGTTTTTAATATAGCCTGGCACTCACCCGTCTAGGACACGAGCGTCAGGATCTTTAAAGTCCGTGCGATGGAATGCGGCTGTGCACAGACTAGATCTCGGTTTATACTCTCATCCGAAGGAGTACTAAAACTGTACCATCGCTTAGAAAAGGTTTGTTTAAAGCCCACATGTATGACTTAATAGTATCTAAAAGCATCCGTTGTTCTCTGTTACGTTATGAACACTCTTATCGTCACTTTGAACAGGTTTGTGAAGTGTTTAAACTTTAAAGAGTAGTAGTAGTAGTAGTAGTAGTAGTAGTAGTAGTAGTAGTAGTAGTAGTAGTAGTAGTAGCAGTAGTAGTAGAGCTGAAAATAATACTCAACAGGTTGAAACCCCAAGCTGAACAAATCATAACCGAAGAACAAGCAGGATTCAGGACAGGGCGAAGTAGGCTACAACTAAACAGTTCTTCAACCTCATAATAATCTGCGAGAAATATCTACAGCACCAAAAACATCTATATCACGTGTTCGTAGACTTCAAAAAGGCGTTTGACCGAATCTGGCATGCAGCTCTGTGGGCAACCATGAGAGTGTACCACTTCAGCCCTAAAATTATTGAAGTTATCAAAAGCCTGTATGACAAGGCTACCAGTGCAGTCCTCCACAACAGCGCCATCGGAAACTGGTTCAGAACAACAATCGGTGTGCGTCAGGGATGCCTACTCTCTCCAACACTCTTCAACTTCTTCGTTGAGCCCATCATGTCAGATGCCCTTGCAGATCACGAAGGCACAGTCAGCATGGGGGATAGAGCAATCTCCAACCTTCGTTTTGCGGATGACATTGATGGATTGGCTGGAGAGGAACAAGAACTTGAACAGCTGGTACAGAGGCTTGACACCACCTCCAGAGCCTAGGAAATGGAAATAAGTGCAGAGAAGACCAAAATGATGACCAACAACACCAATGGCATCAACACGCACATCAAAGTCCAAGGCCAATCCCTCAACACTGTGCATAGCTTCAAATATTTAGGAGCCATTGTATCAGACTATGGGTCCCGATAGGAAGTCCTCTCCAGGATCGCACAAACGACTGCTGCCCGGGCGAGGATGAAGCCAATTTGGAATGACAGGACCATCAGCCTACATTCCAAGATAAGACTGCTGCGCTCCCTTGTCATTTCCATCTTCCTATACGCTTGCGAAACACGGACCCTCACTGCAGATCTACAACGAAGAATACAAAGCATGGAGATGAGGTGCTACAGAAGACTTCAGGGCATTTCCTATACCCAGCACATCACCAACGACGAAGTCCGACAGACCATCACACAAGCCATTGGACAACACGATGACCTGCTCACAGTGGTGAAGAAACGGAAACTCCCATGGTATGGCCACATCGCCAGATCATGCAAGGCACAGTGCAAGGAGGTAGAAGAAGAGGGAGACCAAAAAAGAGGTGGGAGGACAACATTCGAGAATGGACTGCTTTGACACTGAGCGAAACCATTTGGGTTGTTGAGGACAGGGAAAGATGGAGTACGCTGGTGAAACGATCATCTGTGGTGCCCCTACGACCTCCGAGTTACGGGATAGGATAGGATAAGAATAGTAGTAGTAGTAGTAGTAGTAGTAGTAGTAGTAGTAGTAGTAGTAGTAGTAGTAGTAGTAGTAGTGTACACTGCGAGAACATTTTCCTCACTGTTGGTTGGAACAATTAAGACCCAGATTCTATTTGTTTCCTTTATGGAAGTTGAAGTCTGAGAGATTATGGTGGCTTCAGAAGTTTTAAAATGGAAGGGGAATTCAAATGATTAATTAATTTCACATACTATACCATGACTCAAAAGAGCAACGCCATAAACATTGCACTTTTGAGTCATGGTAAGTATGTTTATTAATAATAAATTTAGGGATAAAATTTTAATATTAATTTCACATACTATACCATGACTCAAAAGTGCAATGTTTATGGCGTTGCTCTTTTGAGTCATGGTAAGTATGTTTATTAATAATAAATTTAGGGATAAAATTTTAACTTGTTCTTTAACCTGTGGAGACCGAAATTGGTTTGTGTTATTAATTTTCTCCTCTAGTACTACATTTTTTGAACACTCCATTTTGTCAATTCTGCAATTGTCTGCCATCAAGGGATAAACACATTTTTAAAAAAATTCCTTATTCTTATTAATTATGCATCTATGCATCGCAACGGCTCTAAAAATATTAGAAAACTTTTCATCTTTAACTTCTCCAGGCTGTGTAATCGTATTTGTGTGACGAAAAGGTACCGCCATTGTGGAAATAATTATAGCAGTCGGAGATACGCTATCGATATCAACACTGAAAGCGGTCTAAAAGCCCTACTTGGCATAAAACCGTACTTTCTTACGAACTGGGCCGTTTTACTTCCAGCGGGAGATGTTTGTGCTAACCTGTGAAATTGGTTCTTTTAGTATAAGATTATTGAATGGGTATTGGTGCATACCTAGTGATTTGTTTCTTCTTCTTCTTCTTCTTCTTCTTCTTCTTCTTCTTCTTCTTCTGCTTCTTCTTCTCGCTCCTCTTCCTACAGTTCTCGTTCTTGTTCTTCTCCTTGTTCTTCTTCTGTTCAAAGCCTGGCTTTTGTTTTTAATGCTGTTGTTGTTCTTCTTCATCTTCCTTCTCCTCTTCCGTTTTTTCTTCTTCCTCCCCCTCCTCCTCTTTCTCCTCCTTTTTCTCATTCTATTTCTTCTTTCAAAGTTTCTTCTTCTTCTTCTTCTTCTTCTTCTTCTTCTTCTTCTTCTTCTTCTTCTTCTTCTTCTTCTTCTTCTTCTTCTTCTTCTTCTTCTTCTTCTTCTTTTTCTCCTCCTCCTAGTTCCCCCTCATCATCATCATCCCCTCTTCCTCTCCCCATTCTTCTTCTTGTTCTTTTTGTTCTTCTTCTTGCTCATCTTGTTCTTGTTTTTGTTCTTGTTCTTGTCCTTGTTCTTGTCCTTCTTCTTCTTCTTCTTCTTCTTCTTCTTCTTTTTCTTCTTCTTCTTCTTCTTCTTCTTCTTCTTCTTCTTCTTCTTCTTCTTCTTCTTCTTCTTCTTCTTCTTCTTCTTCTTCTTCTTCTTCTTCTTCTCCTCCTCCTCCTCCCCCTCCTCCGCTTCTCAGTTTTCTCCTTCTTCTTCTTGTTTCAAAGTTTTGGTTTCTTCTTCTTCTTCTTCTTCTTCTTCTTCTTCTTCTTCTTCTTCTTCTTCTTCTTCTTCTTCTTCTTCTTCTTCTTCTTCTTCTTCTTCTTCTTCTTCTTCTTCTTCTTCTTCTTCTTTCAAAAGCGACTGACTTAAAGCGATCTGCAAACGTCCGAACGATTGGAAATTGAAATAGTTAACATAGCTAACATTGAAAAGGAGTTTCAACGAGGAATAACGAGGAACGACGGTTGCAAAAGTGTGAAAGTTCTGAAGGGAAATATGACGCTCATCTGCTCGAGGAAACATTTACCCACAACAAGGTTGTTTAAACAGAATTTTAATATTTGCGAGACAAGCAAACCAGACATGGAAAACATAGAGGGCACACAAAATCAAAGCTTAAACAAGTGCTAGGTTGAGGTGGTCGTTCACCGTGCATTCGCACGATCGTTCTAAAACGTATAATTCAAACCTATTTATAACACAAGCAAGGGATCTAGTTATTCATGGTTAAAGCAATACCTGTACGGTTTAGTGTATTCGATTTGTACACTCCTGCTTTTATATTTTAAAAACTTTAAAGATGAAGTGAGTACTGTTTCCAAGCAAAAGCTTCTAAAAATAGATATCTGCGAGTTTTAACTTCAGACTGCAACCGAAATCGATAAACGATATGTTTAGATACGCACTTCTAGAACTAACTTTAATATTTGGTAGAGAACAGTTTTGACTTAAAGACCCGTCTCGTTTTAGTTTGCCCAATCAAAACAAATCTTTTATAGTCGTTCTAAAGCACCGCCGTTTAATCCATTTAGTTTGGTTGCAACTTCAGCAGCCCTAACTTGTGGAGTTTACGACCACTTTTGCTACTTTGGATGTCTCTTAGATGCAGCAATAATTCTTCAAAATAGTCTCCTACGTCAAAAGAACAAACGGAAGTAAATGACTTTCGATTTCAACTTTCCGGAAGTGGAAGAGTTACATTCGATAGCAACAGTCCTTTACTTGGTGATGTTTACCAGACTGCTGAAGAGCTCTTTTACCGCTTATTTGACGTGATAAAATAAATACATGTCAGCAGACGCGTGCGTACTGAAGTAATTACCATACTTAAATTTCCTTTCATTTTATAGCTGCGTTGAAAGCCGTATAGAGTGTCGGGTGCAGTTTGCTCCAATAACTAAACTTGTGAAAGAACTTAATATTGTTGATTTTGAAGAACATACCATAAACCGTTTTACAACTTTTTAAGACTGCTCCATATATAAGCAGAAGGTCATTTTATTGTAATTTCAGTTCGTCTGTGTATCAGCTGGAAATGAAGTGATTGATTTTTTTCTTTGAGCATAACAAGATACCCCAATGAAGTCCTAGGAGAAAAAAACCACCATCATGGGACAAAAGCATCCACAATTTGCCTGTTTTGCGACACTAAATTTCCTTATAATTTATGGGGACTATAAATATATCTTGAATCTTTCCCTCTCCCCGGTACTTGAGAGACATTGTCCCTACCCACAAACCCTCAAGGCGCCTTCGCTCCTCTTCCCAGTTTATGTTGTCCGTTCCAAGTGTGGATGGTCACAGGAAGAGGCGCTTGGGTCACCGCTCCTTCTCCCACTGTGGCCCAGCATTGTGGAACACTCTCCCCCAGGACTTGAGAGTCGTAGAGACACTGGATTCTTTCAAGAGGCGTCTGAAGACGTATCTTTTCTGACTATTTTTGATTGTATACATAGAGAAGTTCTTCTTTTTTTTCTTCGCCCTTTTTCCCCAACCCCCTGCGCCCTGAGCATGCTGCCAGCATGGATATGTGCGCATACAAGTGGACATCATCATCATCTTGAAATGGGAAGGGACATAACTTTGCGAAAGAGAATTCATTTGCCAAAAATACTTCTAAAATCTAGGGTTGTAGTCTAAGATTGTAGCCTAAGGTTGGAGTCTAAGGTTGGAGTCTAAGGTTGGATTCTAAGGTTGGAGTCTAAGGTTGGAGTCTAAGGTTGGAGTCTAAGGTTGTAGTGTTGGTAGTTTTGAACAATGTTTTGTTTAGAAAGTGACTGTTGGCGATTTGAACTAGAGTGACAAAATGTTTGTGTAGAATACGAGCACTTTAATTTATATTGAAGTTCGATGGAGCGTAGTAGATATATACATTTTTTTACGAGCACCGGTCAATAAAAACGTACAACACCTTACTGGCAAAATACATTCTCAGCAGAACGGGTCCGCTTAATGAGTTTCTGTTATAACGTTAAAGTGTTCCACTTTACTCCTTTGCCAATATTGACAACTACGCGGAAATACGGAAAGGTCGGTGCCACTTCGTGAAATGGTCAGTTTTGTAAGTGGATATTTATAATTCACATAGAATCTTCACAGACTGCCTTCGGTCGCTGTTTTCGCAAAGTTGGAAAATATAGTCCGGATTCATAAATCTTGCATAATGGATGTAAAGTTGCAATAAATTGACACATGGGTATTGTTTTAGCTGAAAAAAATGACCTCAGCATAATTAATATCTTCAATGTTGTATACAAATTAGTTGAGTTTTGTATCCTCATTTGTCTCCGTGTAGTGGTTATGCATGATACAATTAATGGTTAGAAGGCTTTGAAAGAACAAGAAGAACAACAACAATTACTACTACTAGTACTACTACTACTACTAGTACTACTACTACTGTGATGATATTCTGGGGAAGATACGTTTATCGTACTAGGGGGTAAGACTTATTGATAGATGGGCGTTAGGCTACCACTATCGATCGTTCTTTTACCAGAATTCCAAAGCGATGTGAGAGACTGATCACGGGGCTTGGTCACATAAAATTTATATTTGTTCTCGGGCTTTAAAGTATCATTTGGCTCAATTTCAGAAATGCTTTTTACTAATCAAAAGACTAGATTACTTGGTCTCAAGAGAAGAAAACTAGTAGATACACAACAATACAAATAGAATGACACCAGTCGTATGTCTGTGATTTCAACTTTTATATAGGCAACACAACTGTAACATTTCTTCATTAACAGGTAAATTAATAATCAATATAGTTCGATGTGCTGGGTAGGTCTGTCAGCAAGTCTTCTTCATCATTTGCTAAGCTATTCTCCTATTCTGGTTTTTGTAGTTTAATAAATGTTCGAGTGGTCGACTATGTGTCTCGAGGGTTATATCTCAGTTGCATTTGTGGGCGACTTAGCTGTAACGCGTCGGCGTACACTGGAGTCCGTCTGAGGGGTCTTGCCTCTCAGGTTGAGCGGTGAGTCTTGTAGCTACGAGGTTCGGACATGGCGAGGTAGAATCGAGGTTGTTCTCCTTCTGTACCACGGGAGCAAGCGTCATGTGTTTGTCTCCACAAACCGTCCCAGAGCTGAACTGTAAAAGTCAGAACTCTGGCTACAATATTCTCTTCAGATATGAGTATGTAGTCCCCTCTGCAGAGAGTCCATAGCATCAGACACCTGCAGGGTTCCCATATGCACACTTTGATCCGAATCTTAAGGCTAAGATTCATCAATCCACATGCACAATGTCTCAGAAACAATAATCGATTTCTGTAACTATATATATCATGAACATATTATTAATACATGGCAATCAATATAAAATATATAAACAAATACCTATCAAAACTACTAGTGTTAACTTACTTCTAGTCTCTGGGATTCGTGAAACTGTCTCTAGTCTATCTTGATGATAAGGCTGAAGATAAGCGTTCACTGCAGTTTGTTCCTTTGACTTCAGCTTCGTAGTTAGTATTCGACTGAAGAGCTAAGGTTTTGGGGTTTAAGGATAATATGCAGGGGTTCTACGTTCTTCTGACCAAGCGTTCAACTCTCGTTTTAGTTAATCTCGCATGTACGGGATTCTCAGTTTTTATTTGAATATTTCCCTCACCTGTCCTATCTATGGGACAGGTACAGTTATGTCTTGAATTGGAACGTCAGAGACGGGGTGTAGGATAGATTCAATAGCGATAAGCGGCGCATGGCTAGTTAACAGGGACGACGTCCTGGTCAGTTTGGCGAGTAAGCTAACTACAGTCATGGGTCACTAAGTCTGTTCGATATTATCTGGAGGACTGTCTGCATGACTGTCTGAAGGAAGTTAATTTACCACATGTGGACTTTTCTTTAGATAACTAGTGAATTAACGTAAAGTTTTATTCGATGCTATCTATTCCTCGCTAAGCTAATTTACTACATTTTGTCGACAATATTTCTGCTGTTACAACAACTACTACTACTACTACTACTACTACTACTACTACTACTACTACTACTACTACTACTACTACTACTACTACTACTACTAGGTTTTCGAAGGAAGAAGACCAATTAGAAAAGAAGAAGAAGGATGACCTAAGAAAAAGAAGAAGAAGAACAACAACTACTACTACTACTACTACTACTGCTTACTACTAACTACCAGCAACTATAACTTCTACTTACTACTATCTACTAACTACTACTACTACTACTACTAATCCCCCCGTGGGGCTGCCGGGGGTTTCAGTATAAATAGTATCCCCACTTTCTGGAAATTTAGTGCTTTAAATTCCCACTGTCGCTGTCTTTCTCCTTTGTTCTTTCTCATTCCTACTCGTGGCCTCGTGGCGCAGTGGATAAGTCGCCGGTTTCCTATGCCGAAGGTCGCGGGTTCGATTCCCGCAAGGGGCGAACGTATGTGACTTAGGTACGAGACTATTGAGGTCACCGAGGGTTTTCTCCGGGCACTCCGGTTTCCTCCCTCCCTTCAATAATGGTACAGGACGCAGTCAATATAAACATTTCAAAAATAAAAATTCGATTTTCTTTCCGTCTTCTAATAGCGATCTCCCTGCCTTTACACCACCTGTTTGAGTGCTGGGTGTATTTGGTGTGTGTGAGGGTGGATGAGACAGGTGAGCGTGTATGTTGGTATAGATCGCCGCCCTTTGAGCCTGAATGATTTGGGGAAAAGCGCGTATAGCATCCTGTATTATTATTTACTCTGTTCTATCAATCTACTATACTATCTTCTTCTTTGCTAGATCAGTCACCTACTTTTTTTTCTTGAAAACTCTTCTGGAGCAAATCTCTTCATTTGTGTGTGAGGTCTTTTGGATCGGCTTGGGAATATTGGACGCTTTCTGCCAGGTGGTCACTGTGGCTTCCTATGATGTTATTATTCAGCAATATAGGGATTTTATATGTATGTGTTTTGAGGATATTTTATAATGATGTTTGTATTCTATTTTGTTTTTGTAAACGGGGTTTCGATAAATTAGAGTACAGCCTCAGCGTCCCCTGCGTGGGATGTTTTTATTGTAAAGTGACTGACTGGTGGAGTGCCTTCAGTGTTACCACTAGGGTTGTTTCGGCAGATATTTAATGCAGATCAGGGGTGAGTCCTTTTTCAGCGAAGTTGTGGTCTTGATTTTGTGGTCCCGATTCGGCTCTTTGCAGTCCGCTGGACCCTGTAAGCAATGAATAACTAACTAACTAACTAACTACTACTATTACTACTACTACTACTACTACTACTACTACTGCTGCTGCTGCTGCTGCTACTACTACTACTACTACTACTACTACTACTACTACTACTACTACTACTACTACTACTACTACTACTACTACTACTACTACTACTACTACTACTGCTGCTGCTGCTGGTACGGTTGTTTCGAAAGAACAAAACCAATTAGAAGAGAAGAAGAAGGATTTAAAAGAAGAAAAAGAAGAACAAGAAGAAGAACAACAACAACAGCAACAACAACAGAATTAAGAAGAACAAGAACAATACAATTTTGAAAGAACAATACCAATTAGAACAAGAAGAAGAAGGATTTGAAAGAAGAAGAAGAAGAAGAAGAAGAAGAAGAAGAAGAAGAAGAAGAAGAAGAAGAAGAAGAAGAAGAAGAAGAAGAAGCACCCGGTACTGCTTCCTATGCTCTTCAAGCTCGATAGTGGCGGGAAAAGCGCAATTTCACTGTAAATATATACAGAATGTGGCTCTACAACTTTCGCTCTTTTTGTCTAAAAAAACCCAACACATTTGCCTTCTTGGATTCTTAAGTTGTATGAAACCAAGTGAGGACACTATCCGGCGTCAACAAACGGTTCAAAAACATTCTCAAACGGTTCGTTAAAGACCGTTGACCTAGAAACAAATACAGTTTGACCTAATTCGTCCTCTATAGGAGACGAAACTTACATTTTCTATTTTCATGAGTTCATTGGTCAATGCTCTTAGGGCTTGAACAGTATAGAAAGCATAAGAGCATGCTTTATGGCCTGTTGAGGCGACTACTACAGCATGCTTCTAGTAGTCTTCGACCAACGTTTATCGGGTGGAAGAAGAAGAAGAAGAAGAAGAAGAAGAAGAAGAAGAAGAAGAAGAAGAAGAAGAAGAAGAAGAAGAAGAGCAGCACAACATCAACAACAACAACAAGCGGAAACGAAATATCCAGCTATTAAATTGTAGTTTTTTTTTTTTTTTTTTTTTTTTGGGGGGGGGGGGGGGGTATTTTAATTGATTGATAGAGATATTAAAGTGCCAAAGCTTGTGTAGAACACTAGTGATACTGGTGTCTCGCCCAAAAGGGATGGGACTGTAGTTTATTGATAACATCTTGGATACAATCCTTATTATATGCTATTATTTTATTTATTATTGAGGATTTTTATAGCACACTTATCTCGCCGTACTTGACCAGACTCTAGGCGCTGGCCGATACAGGATCTAACTCAAACCGCCCGAGACGCCCACCCGCAGCTTTTGGTAGCATGGTCTGACGCCCGGACAACTGAGCACTATCCTGGCCAGCCAGGGATAGGGGAGAATGACCAAGTGCATGCTGGGTGTGTTCTTGTTACCGGCACTCACCCGTCTAGGACATGAGCGCCAGGATCTTTAAAGTCCGTTATGATGGAATGTATGCGACACACAGACTAGACCTCGGTTTATACTCTCATCCGAAGGAGTAGGAAACGGGAGTAAAGTGTCTTTCCCAGGGACACAACACAATGGCCCGGACAGGGCTCGAACCCGGGACCTTCAGATCCGCAAGCCAAAGCTCTACCATTAGGCCACCGTGCCTATCCTCCGTGCAATGCGGGAATGGTAGGAAAGATTTATCTCCCCCTCTCTGCAGCCAATGGTTTACATTTGTGGCTGTGTGCCATAGATACAGATGTGTGCCATAGATACAGATGTGTGCCATAGATACAGATGATGTGTGCCATAGATACAGATGTGTGCCATAGATATAGATGTGTGGCATAGATAAGATGTGTGCCATAGATACAGATGGTGTGCCATAGATACAGATGGTGTGCCATAGATACAGATGTATGCCATAGATACAGATGTGTGCCATAGATACAGATGTGTGCCATAGATACAGATGGTGTGCCATAGATACAGATGTTGTGCCATAGATACAGATGTGTGCCATATATACAGATGTGTGCCATAGATACAGATGTGTGCCATAGATACAAATGGCCATTGAGCTGTGTTCTCAGCCTCGTCAGAGTATCGGCCGGGCTTGGTGCAAATCAAGGGACTGATTTTCCAAAGCGTGAGGGATGTTTCTTTATTTTTCGGGGGGTGGGTGGGGTGTGGCGAGGAGGGGGGGTCGACAATGAGTTTTCTTGGGAAACTGCATTGATGTCACACGAGAAGAGGATATTATATTGGTAATCGTTGCTCAGATGGATTGCGATGCTTAACTCTGCCTTCTAGGCCTATACACACCTTTGCAGCAAAGCTAATATTAGAATCAACCTTACTGCTATTAATAGCCACATAAACAAATGAATGTATAGATGTTTTGTTTTTCAAGACAAGAAATCGTGCTTTTGAAAGAGTTCATTTGGGAAAGGAAGGGGTGGCTTAATTTTCTTTTCTTTTTGGTGAGGACAACACTCACTATGAATTAGAAAAGGGTCTGTGACGCTAGCTGACATGTATGGTCCGGGGTGCCTTTAAGAGGCTGAGAAGATAAGAGAAAGTAAAATTCCACCCACAGAAAACCTTTCGACAGTAAAATGCCGGGATTCAATAAAATACAGAAAACTCTCAACAGGCCCCGAAAAATCAATGCACGGGCATAAAATCGTCGTTTCTGGGATCTACCGTAGAGGTACTAATTACTGACAATAAAGTCTTAATTACTACGTGCTCCCTAATTATTAACAAAGAACGTCCAAATTACTAACAAAGATCTTTCGAAATTACTAACGATGAACGTCCGAATTACAAACATAGAACATCTGAATTACTAACAAAAGAGCATCTTATTTTCTAACGTAGATTCTATGTTACCAAAACAACTACCCCAATCCATACAATTTAATTTCTAATGTGTCTGGGTCAGCGTCGATAAAATTAAAAAGAAAAGAAAAGAAGAAACAGCTATTAAAATGGATAGAATGAAGTTGTTTGACTGTCCATTTGTCTTAACTTATTAGTATTTTATCGTTCTTATATATAGCCGAGAGAGAGAGAGAGAGAGAGAGAGAGAGAGAGAGAGAGAGAGAGAGAGAGAGAGAGAGAGAGAGAGAGAGAGAGAGAGAGAGAGAGAGAGAGAGAGAGAGAAAGTGCGTGTGTAAAGAAGCTTTTAAAAATAACTTATTTGTACTATTTTCACTTCAACAATATTACCAGCAAAATGATTTTTGCGATGTTTTGTGTATCCAAGTAGTCAGCCTATTCAAACGTCATGGCTTTACATCCGATCACAGCCCGTTTTGAAGTCCATTTATAAAAATCCCACCGGTGTGTAACAGTGAAATGACTAATCGCTGTGTCGCCTAGAGATGCGAGACACCAAAGTGCAAGTTCGTCTTCCGTTCCGACTTTTGCACGTCGTCTGCATAGCTGGCGATCCAAAGAAGATTATTTAGGCAACAATAAATTAAGCCCGTCCTCGATCCGATATCTGCGCTATATTTATCTCTAGATATCCCATCCTATCTCTAATGGAGCTCATTAATCATACAACCTTGCATGAAATCAGACAAAACGAGCAGACGACAACCATCTTGCCAAGCTCTTTGAAATGTAAGATCGTAACAGCGCGAAGTCAGACAGGGCTTTGTCATGGTGCGATCATTACTGTCATGGCCGTTGTTTTATGGCAGACGACGGTCTCTGTTTTGCTTGGGCTTCTTCTTTCTACGCTGGTGCCAACGGTTGGCGTTGTGGTCCGTCTGATGGCGGAGAAACAACTAAATTTGCTTCATTCAATGCCGCGCAACCTCTATTTAGACTATAGTTTTGAAATGATCGCCGCCATTAAATATTGTCATTACCTCCCTTTGTTCTTCTTCAACTTAGCATGACTATGGTTGACTCACTGCAACATCTTCACAAGCAGTGATGAGCAATTCATTTTCTGCTGTTGAAAATCACGGAAAATGACATTTCAGTTTGATTGGGGTGTGTGTGTGTGTTTTTTTTATTATTTTTTTTTAAGGCAAACTGGTTCAACATTTGTTTTTAATTACCTTAGCTCGAACAGAACAGTTCGTATTGACAAGTTTAATTGTTAGTTCTTGGAGTCCTAGTTGTATGAAGCTAAAGTTGGATGTAGGACGTACATTAATATTAATTATTTCATGATATTGTTTTAAAGAAATGTATAAATACAATTTTATAAATATTATTACAAACGAGGATCGAAAGGCGATGGAGATGAAAGAAGGGGAGGAGGGAGAAAGAAGATGGTAATTAATATAATCAGAAAAATTAATTAAATTACATTAAAATGTAAAATCAAATTAAATTAAATTAAATCAAAGCCTCTTCTTCTTCTTCATCTTCATCATCTTCTTCTTCTTCTTCTTCATCTTCTTCTTCTTCTTCTTTCTTTTTTTCTTTCTTTCTTTCTTTCTTTCTTTCTTTCTTTCTTTCTTTCTTTCTTTCTTTCTCAAACAATAAAAAAAAAACACTAACTAAATAAAATAAAATCGGTCAATACTTATAGCATGCAATATTTCTCTACACGCAAATAATACCGTTGGGCACACCTTTGCAAAGTAAATACACCAAGAATATATTAAAGAAGTCAACTTCTTTGTGTGTGTGTGTGTGTGTGTGTGTGTATGTGTGTGTGTGTGTGTGTGGGTGGGTGTAGGTGTGTGTGGGTGTGTGTGTATGCACACTTACCTCTGCAAAACAACAACGTACATGCCCTTCGGAGGAGGGTATAAACCGAGGTCTAATCTGTGCACGCACGCATTCTATGGCACGGACTTTAATGATCCTGATGGATTTACGGACATTGTGGTGTTTTCTTTTTCAAATTCTAACAATGGACTCCAGAAATATGATGTACTTTCTGTTGTGTTTGACATTGCTCTCTGTGCAATACAGAGTAGCGAGACGAGTACTCACTAACACTTCAATAACCGTGCAAATTACCACCACTGACTATGCTATGCCGACAGCCCATCCAGAGTGTGCTGACCAAAGAGTCAGCGCGCACTGCACATCGCAATGTACCTATCCAGAGTGTATTGCCGAAAGAGTCAGTGCGCAGCGTACTGCTACTAGAGTGCAGTATAGCAGACAACAGCTGCTGTCTTTCAACGCTACCCCGGACTCTACACCGTCATCACTACTGTCGTCGACGTCCGTGACGTGCGTGGCTACAGACGAGAGTTCGTCTCTGTGCCGCCGTCTCTACGACGTGGGCCTCCACTGCCGCTGCCTGCCCTGCCTGCCCAGGGTTCCTAGGAAGGCTCACAGAGGCAGACGTCGCGCGCCTCGCCTGAGGAACCGTGCAGTGGCGGCCACGTCCACCAAAGTAACACCAAACCCCCCTACCTCCAGCCCCTCTACAGCGTCACTGCGTCTGGCCATGCTCAACGCCCACTCGGTGGGTCCGAGTGTGAGGAGGACTGAGATCGCCGAATTCATCCGCGACAATGACTTGGACATCCTGGTGCTGACGGAGACCTGGCTGAAGGAGACCGGCGACGAGGCCAAGTGTGCGGAGCTGGCGCCCCCAGGTTTCAGCCTTAGGTCCTTCCCGCGGGCCTTGCGCTCTGGCGGCGGTATCGCTGTCGTCTACCGGAGCTCGCTGGCCAGCCACCTGTCCTTCACTCCAACCCTGCCTTTCCCCCACCCGTCCTTTGAGGCTGCCTATGTTACCCTGGCCCTGCCTAATCACCACAGGAAATCCCTTCACCTCCTCTGCATCTACCGCCCTCCTCCCAGTGCTAAGAACAAACTTACTGTGTCCATGTTCTATGAGGACTTCCATGAGCTTCTGGACTTCGCCAACGGTCTTGCTGGGGTGCCCGTAGTCTTGGGCGACGTGAATTTCCACTACAACAAGCCCACCCACCCCAGTACGGCCAAGCTCGTCGACATGCTGCACACCTTCCGCTTCACCCAGTCTGTGGACCAGCCTACTCACGAGTGTGGCAACATTCTCGACTGGGTAATGCACCGACCTGATGATGGCATCATCTCCTCCACCACCGTCACCCATTCCCTGTCCAGTGACCACTACTGCGTCATGTGCGACGTGTCAGCGCAGCGACCGTCATCGCCAGCCGTCTACAGGATTGTGCGCCGCTTGCGCGCCCTTGACCGCGAGGCGTTCAGGAAGGACCTTGTTGCCGCGCTTACGTCCATCTCTACGGTGGAGCAGTTGGACGCTTCCCTGCGCTCAGCCTTAGACTCTCACGCCCCGGTCTCTCGCCGCCGCATTCAGGCAGACAAAACGGCGCCGTGGTATTCGGACGTTCGCGTTCAACTGCGGTACGCTAAGCAGCAGCGCCGTCGTGCTGAGCGGCAGTGGCTAAAGACAGGACTTACTGTGCATAAACAGATTTTCGCGGCCGCCAAGAGACTTGTTACAAACATTGTTCATAAGGCCAAATCAGTCTTTATCCGCTCCCAGATTGCCGAAAGTTCGAGCAGTAGGCAGTTGTTTGATGTTTGTGGCCGCCTCTGCGGTCGTATTAAGTCATCCCCACTGCCATCCATGTACCCACTCTCACAACTCCCAGACGTATTCTGTGACTACTTTGTTAAGAAAGTGACCAACATTCGTGCCGAGTTCGATCAGGTGCCGGCGCCATCCATGTCTGGTGACGAGGTCAGTTGTTCCTTTTCTGCATTTTGTCACATTTCTGAGCATGATCTTCGAAAGATCATCTTGCAGTCTGTCACGAAGAGAGGGGTTGGGGGGTGGGGGTAAGCTCTTAATCCCTCGCGCTGTATTACCTCCTTTGATAGGTTAATGGTGCGATGACATTCAAGAGATTAATGCTAGGCCAACTTAATAAGTGATAGACAGACAGGGAAAAGACGAGAGGGATAGTAGGGTTACACTAGTTAAGAAATTCAAATTCAAAGGCCAGACAGGATAATTGCAATTTCTATAACTATTTACTTTTATTAATTTGAAATGGGGAGTCTGGGTCAAATACTTCTAACGTGAGTCATTGGCAAAGCGTCTTTCAGTAAGGAGTAGTTCGGTGATATTCTGGGTAGTCAATATCGGGGGTACTAGAGCGACTGTAGACTGATTTCATCACGGGGCGAGAGTGTATCTGTATGGTTTCAGAGTCTCTCTGATAATCTGGCGAGTGGGGATTCTCGTAGGCTAATCACTTAGCTCGGTACTGCAGAGCGGCGTTTGGTCCAGGATACTCTGGGTGGCTTGTTTACTACGGTGGCGTGGGTGCGATGATGCAGGTCAGTTGGTCACGCGGTGACGCATCGACCACGAGTGATTGTCTTGTGCAGGTACAGGCCTAGAAATCGGCTTTCGTGGCTAGCCGTCTGGGAAATGGCGAAGTCCCGAGTCACGCTTCTCATTGACCTCCTGGGTTGTCAGGGGCCTGCAGCGGGTCAGCGACTGGGAGATGATACAAGGCCGGGGTGATTCGCCCGGTACAGGAACCCGTCTGTAATGTAATACAGACTCTGTATCAGCGGGGGATCGGGATAGTGTGGATTCAGGGCCTGTGGTACGATCGCCCTTCTCAGAATTCAAATTGGTTGACCGGTCAAGGTTTGAGCCAGTGCATATACCAACAGTCAAACAATGCAACTAGATTTACTGGGCCAAAGTGGAGTTTATTGGCAGCCGCTAGTATATGATACCTTCGGCGCATTAGGATGGGGTTGGCAACAGGGCAAATATTTATACATTGGGAGCATGGTGGAAAGCAAATGTAAGGGTACAGGGCAAAGGGGTTGTAGTGGGGACTTTAATCTATGTGGAGGGACAGCATGGCATGGGGTATTTACACATGGGGCTAACGGAGCATACAAGCATAAATCCAAACATGTCATGGGTCATATACAAGGTAGAAAATATGTGCAAGGGATAAATACAAGTCACAGCAACACATCAAGGCAAAACTATAAACATGAACATACATATCGACCGGACGCATGAACATGATGGGCGAACGACGGGTGATGGGTCTGCTATATGACAAAGAGTAAGTTCCCTCTCTTACCTTGACTTAGACGGGTGGAAGCACACGGGTACTGTCGAAGCTCAGAGGTCACTCGGTGATGGAGACGTGTCTTCGGACAGGTTGTGACTTCAAGGCTGGAAGGCTTGGGACTGACCCTATGTCAGGTTCTGTGGCAGGCTTTAAGGCGATGCCCCGGGGGGCGGGGCTTAAGCGAATTGGCGAGCGAGCCTGCTAGAGATGGCTGGTTAAGGGGAAATGATGGCTGGCTGAGCGTGGGTGTGGAATGCTTGCAGCCTAGCTCAGAGGTGCCATTGCACGCCTTGTCACAGAGGCCCCCCCAAGGAAAAGGCGAGGTCGTAGGCCTCGACTGAGACGCGGCCAATCAGCTCTGAGGTCGGCTGCCGGATGAGACGATGGTTTGCGATGATCCGGGTGATGCGGGGCGAAGCAGGGTTCCGGGTAGTCGGTGGCGGATGCCCAAGGCTGGGGTCCGCGGAGCTGCCGGGTTTCGGCTACGGTTAGTGGGCGGCGGCGGGTATGAAGGCTGGGGCGTCGGCCCTCAGGGGCGACTCGCTGGAGTCGGTTGCGGGGTGACGGCTGAGGAAGTCTGCGCCGTGGTTGTCTTTCCCTGGGATGTGCTCCAGCTGGAAAGAGTATGCTTGGAGCAACAGAGCCCACCTCATCAGCCGGGCGTTGAGCGATTTTGATGTCGCCAAGAAGGAAAGCGGCTGATGATCCACTTGGACGGTAAAGTGCGAGCCGTAGAGATACAGTTGGAACTTCTGGACTGCCCAGACGAGGGCGAGACACTCCTTCTCCGACGTGGCGTAATTCTGTTCGGCCGGCTTAAGTTTCCGGCTGGCGTACGCGACGGGGAAGAGCGTCGGGGCGTCCGCGGAGTCCCGTTGGAGTAGAACGGCTCCTAGGCCTACGTCGCTGGCGTCTGTGCGCAGGACGAAGGGCTGTCCGTGGTTGGGGAGTCGCAGGGCTGGCTGGGACGTCAGCTTGTCCTTGAGCTCCTGGAAGGCAGCTTCACATTGCGGGGTCCAGAGGACTCGGTCCGGTGCGGTTTTCCGGGTTAGGCTGGATAGTGGCGCGGCGATCCCGTTGTATCCGGGTACAAACTTTTGATAGAAGCCACTCAGTCCCAGGAAGGACTGGACATCTTTCTTGGTCTTGGGGCGTGGCGCGTCTCGAAGGCGCTGGACGGTCTTTTCCAGAGGCCGGAGCTGTCTACGGCTGATGGTGTGGCCAAGGAATTCCAGCTCTTGATAGCCGAACTGGCATTTGGTCGGCCGGGCAGTGAGGCCAGCTTCTTTGAGGCGGCGCAAGAGTTGGCGCACCACTCGCAGGTGCTCCTCCCATGTCTCCGTTGCGACGAGTATGTCGTCCATGAAAGAGTGTACGAACGGACAGTGGAGGGGGGTCCAACAGCTTCCGCATCATCGTGCTGAAAATACTTGGGGCATTGTGTAGACCAAACGGCAGAACGTTAAACTCATAGTGGCCGTCCATCGTGCTGAAGGCCAGGTACTGGCGGGATGAAGGGTGCACGGGAATCTGGTAAAAGCCCTTGCTCAGATCCACTCGGGAGAAGTATCGGGCGGATTGTAGCTTTGCAAACAAGTCTGTTGGGTCGGATAGGGGTCCGGGCACGAACTGGGTTACGAGATTCAACTGCCGGAAGTCGATACAGAGGCGGTGTTCTCCGCTGGGCTTCCGTGATAGAACTATTCCTGCGCTGTAGGGGGAACGGGAGGGAGCGATGACTCCGGCTTGTAGCAGAGCCTCTACTTCCGTTCTTACTACTTGCTGCTGGGAAAGTGGGACGGGGTATGGTTTCTGTCGGACGGGAGTGGGGTCCGTCAGGGTTAGTCGAACTTCTTCTAGGTCCGTCCTCCCAGGAATGTCGGTGAGGACTTCCCTGTATTCTGCTACGATGGCGCGTAGTTGGCGTTGCTGGCCGGCGGGGAGTGAGGGGTCCAGAGAGACGTCCCGGAAGGATTCCTTCCCTTTTAGTGGAAACTCGGCGACGCCGGTCTCTGTGCCATCCACTTCGACGGCCAGCGCGACCGTGAGTAGCGAGTGGGAGTCGGGGGCGGGTGCAGGTTGCTCCAGGTACCGCTTGAGCAGATTGATGTGGTGGGTCCTGGGCTTTCCGCCTACCTCGATGCGATAAGTGGTACGTGAGAGCTTCTCAAGCACCGGGTAGGGTCCCTGCCAAGCTATGTCTAGCTTGTTGGTGCCGCTGGGGAGAAGCAGTAGGACTTGGTCTCCTACCTGTAGTTCTCGGTCCCGGGCGCGGCGGTTGTGATAGCGGGCTTGCCTTTCTCTCGCCTTCTTCAGGTTGGCGGAGGCGGCTTTCCATGTGGCCTTGAGGGTTTCTTGGAGCTTCGTGACGTATTTCGTGGCGTCGACCGGTGCCTCGTCCAGTTTGGCGTCGGTCCAGCTACGTCGCAAGGCGGCTAGAGGTCCGGAAAGGGGTCTTCCAAAAAGCAGCGTGGAAGGCGTGTATCCGGTGGAGGTGTGCGGGGTCTCTCGATACGCGAAGAGCGCTGACGCGACGTATGTGTCCCACGCTTCCGGCTGTTCGTCGGCGATCTTGCGGATAATCGAGATAAGAGTCCCGTTTAGGCGCTCGACCTGTCCGTTGCTAGCGGGGTGGTAGGGTGGAGTCCGGATATGGCGAATGCGGAGTAGTTGGAAAACTTCCTGCATGAGTTTTCCGGTGAACTGGGACCCGTTGTCGGTCAAGATGTTGTCCGGGAATCCGACTCGTGTGAATATGGTGACGAGCGCGTCGGCGACTCGGGCGGCGTCGATCTTTGGTAGTGGAACGGCCTCACACCACATCGAGCAAGCGTCGACAAGGGTTAGTAGGTACTGGTTCCGCTTCTTGGTCCGCGGGAGGGGTCCTACTATGTCGACAGCCACTCGTTGGAAGGGTGTTCCGACAACTACGGTGGGGCTAATAGTGACCGGGACGGTGTGATGGCGGGGCGAGTATCGTTGGCACTGGCGACAGGACTTGACGTAGCGCTTCACGTCTTCGGTCATCCCGGGCCAGTGGTACTGAGCGCTGATGCGTAGAGTGGTCGCTCCTATGCCCATATGTCCACTCAGGGGCATGCTATGGCCAAGTTCCAGGACTTGGGGGCGAAGTGTCGCAGGTACGACGAGTTGAGAATGGTCGTCCTTCTGACGGAAGAGGAGTCCGTCTTCGACGAAAAAGTCCCCGGACTTGGGTGGAGTGCGTGCGGCGGGAAGCTTTCCGTAGCACTTGCGGAGGGTGACGTCGCTTTCTTGGGCCTTCCGGATCTGTTCCGGCATCTGGTTGGGTATCGGGGATGGTGTCGCGGCTGTTTTCGCCTGGGCGCGCGTCTGGACGGCGGCCATCGACTCCACAGGCTGGGGCGGCATACCCAAGAACACGTATCGGCATCCTAAAATCAGGTCGTACAGGGGCTGGTCCATCACGGCAGCCTGAATGGTCCCCGTGACGTATCGGCTGGTGACTTGGATCCGGGCTATAGGGAGCGTGGTGCTGGGCTGAGACGCGTCGGCCAACTTCAGGGTGATAGTTTCGCCGGTCAGGTCTTGGTCCCTGATGAGCGAGCGGCGGACGACGGCGTCGAAGGTGAGTCCAGTGTCGTATAGACAGTGGGCTGGGCGATTGTTGACAGTCACTTGCTCGGTGACGGCCGGTCGATCGGCGGGAGTGACGACGGGGGTTATCGGTTTCCCGTCGGGGGTAACTTGGCGTAGGGCTAGTACGGTACCTTGTTTGCGACGCTGGTCGCTGATGCGGCGGAAACATTTCTCCCGGGTGTGTCCTCGGCGCTGGCAGTAGCCGCAGTAGAGCTCGGTGCTCCGCTTCCCTGGCTCTGCTCCGGGGTTCGGGCGTCCTTTGGGCGGTTGTGGACGGTGGTTCGCTGGCGGGACTGGCCGGCGAGGCTGGTGGCGGGTATCTGGCGACGAGGGTGCGGGGGGATCACGGCGAGGCTGTCTGTCGTCGGGATGGGCGGTGAGGTACCGGTCCGCGACGATGATAAGGTCTTCAAGGCGAGCGGCCCCCTGTTCGGCGGCGAAAGTCCGAAGTTCCGCTGGCATTGTCCCTCGGAGTTGCTCGGCTAGCATCAACTCTAGCAGCCCGTCGTACGTCTTTGGTTCGTCAGTTTGCTCTATCCATTTGTCCCGTAACGTAGCTAGACGGTCGGCAAACTGCGTAAACTTCTCCCCTTTCTCTCTCCGGGAGTTCCGGAAATTCTTGCGGTAGTGCTCACCTGAGAGCTCAAAACCATGCAGTAGAGCTTTCTTGAGGGCGGGGTAGTCTCCCTCCTCGGAAGTCGGCGTCTTGGCCAGAATTTCATAGGCCTTCCCCTTAAGGCCATGACTGAGCTTGCGATACCAGTACTGGGGGTCAAGACCGTTTTCTCCCGCGACTCGTTCGAATCGGGCGAGATAGACTTCAATCGATTCGTCTCGTTCGACGAATGGGTCCAGGGGAAAGTTCATCCCCGGAATCGGCGGGGGGGGGGGGGGGGGGGGGGGGGTGCGGGTATTCCGGTGCTGGCGGCGAAGCTGGGGGCGATGAGCGAGTAGTCTTCGCTAGCGGGCGATGCGATACCTAAATCGCGGCGGTCGCGCTCAAGCTGGAGGAGTGCTTGGCGCCGTTCGAGCTCCTTGTCCTTCCTCTTCTCTTCAAGTGCCGCGATCCTCTCGTCCTCCTCCTTCCTCCTTGCGGCGGCCCTCTCCTCCTCTGCAATCCTCTCCTTCGCCTCCTCTCTTCTCCGCTCGGCGGCTCTCTCCTCCTCTGCAATCCTCTCCTTCGCCTCCTCTCTTCACCGCTCGGCGGCTTTCTCCTCCTCTGCAAGCTTCCGGGCGGCGGCTTTCTCCTCCTCTGCAAGCTTCCGGGCGGCGGCCCGTTCCTCCGCGGCGATGCGCTCTTTCTCTTCCTCTCTCTTCCGGGCGGCGGCCCGTTCTTCCGCGGCGAGGCGCTCTTTCTCCTCCTCCCTCTTCAGTGCCGCTGCTCTTTCTTCCTCCTGCCTCTTCGCATCTCGCTCTTTGGCCCTCTCCTCCCTCTTCAACTTTTCCTCGGCCACGTCCGCATCTACGCTAGCCAGGACGTAGTCCTTGAGTTCGGTGCCGGTGAGCCCTAAGCTCTCGCCAATACTCTTGTACTTAAGCGCAAGCTCTCCCCGGTCGGCCATGGTAAGGGAGGTAACTTACCCTGAAAAAGGTCCTAACCGGAATGAGGGGCGCACACAAGGGGGTACACTGACGGAAAACAAGGGGGTGGGCTGGATGAGCTACGATGAAACTGCAAAGGGGCGAATACAACACAACCACAAAGACAAAATGCAATCACTCAAAAATACAAAGATGAATGCAAGAAAAAGCCTTTTGAGATACCACCACTCGGGAAAGCCAGTAAGGGACCTATGGGCTATGCTATACACTACTAGGCTTAGAGGGCTGGGTCCTATCTATACTGGGCTGGGGTGGAAATTAAGCTAAGTCCTAAGTCTCGTCAAGTTGGGATGGGGACCTAAGTCTCTTGTCTCGTTGGGTTGGAAAGGGAAACCTACGTCTTTTAGTCTCGTCGGGGTCGCCAAAGTTAATGTCACGAAGAGAGGGGTTGGGGGGTGGGGGTAAGCTCTTAATCCCTCGCGCTGTATTACCTCCTTTGATAGGTTAATGGTGCGATGACATTCAAGAGATTAATGCTAGGCCAACTTAATAAGTGATAGACAGACAGGGAAAAGACGAGAGGGATAGTAGGGTTACACTAGTTAAGAAATTCAAATTCAAAGGCCAGACAGGATAATTGCAATTTCTATAACTATTTACTTTTATTAATTTGAAATGGGGAGTCTGGGTCAAATACTTCTAACGTGAGTCATTGGCAAAGCGTCTTTCAGTAAGGAGTAGTTCGGTGATATTCTGGGTAGTCAATATCGGGGGTACTAGAGCGACTGTAGACTGATTTCATCACGGGGCGAGAGTGTATCTGTATGGTTTCAGAGTCTCTCTGATAATCTGGCGAGTGGGGATTCTCGTAGGCTAATCACTTAGCTCGGTACTGCAGAGCGGCGTTTGGTCCAGGATACTCTGGGTGGCTTGTTTACTACGGTGGCGTGGGTGCGATGATGCAGGTCAGTTGGTCACGCGGTGACGCATCGACCACGAGTGATTGTCTTGTGCAGGTACAGGCCTAGAAATCGGCTTTCGTGGCTAGCCGTCTGGGAAATGGCGAAGTCCCGAGTCACGCTTCTCATTGACCTCCTGGGTTGTCAGGGGCCTGCAGCGGGTCAGCGACTGGGAGATGATACAAGGCCGGGGTGATTCGCCCGGTACAGGAACCCGTCTGTAATGTAATACAGACTCTGTATCAGCGGGGGATCGGGATAGTGTGGATTCAGGGCCTGTGGTACGATCGCCCTTCTCAGAATTCAAATTGGTTGACCGGTCAAGGTTTGAGCCAGTGCATATACCAACAGTCAAACAATGCAACTAGATTTACTGGGCCAAAGTGGAGTTTATTGGCAGCCGCTAGTATATGATACCTTCGGCGCATTAGGATGGGGTTGGCAACAGGGCAAATATTTATACATTGGGAGCATGGTGGAAAGCAAATGTAAGGGTACAGGGCAAAGGGGTTGTAGTGGGGACTTTAATCTATGTGGAGGGACAGCATGGCATGGGGTATTTACACATGGGGCTAACGGAGCATACAAGCATAAATCCAAACATGTCATGGGTCATATACAAGGTAGAAAATATGTGCAAGGGATAAATACAAGTCACAGCAACACATCAAGGCAAAACTATAAACATGAACATACATATCGACCGGACGCATGAACATGATGGGCGAACGACGGGTGATGGGTCTGCTATATGACAAAGAGTAAGTTCCCTCTCTTACCTTGACTTAGACGGGTGGAAGCACACGGGTACTGTCGAAGCTCAGAGGTCACTCGGTGATGGAGACGTGTCTTCGGACAGGTTGTGACTTCAAGGCTGGAAGGCTTGGGACTGACCCTATGTCAGGTTCTGTGGCAGGCTTTAAGGCGATGCCCCGGGGGGCGGGGCTTAAGCGAATTGGCGAGCGAGCCTGCTAGAGATGGCTGGTTAAGGGGAAATGATGGCTGGCTGAGCGTGGGTGTGGAATGCTTGCAGCCTAGCTCAGAGGTGCCATTGCACGCCTTGTCACACAGTCAAAACCCACCAGCTGCCCCCTTGATCCCCTACCCACCCCCCTTCTCCGTGAATGCCTAGATGTCCTGCTTCCTACTCTCACATCCATCATCAACACGAGCCTACAATCTGGCACCGTCCCTTCTATTTTCAAATCTGCTGTGGTAAAGCCCTTGCTCAAGAAACCATCTTTAGATCAAAACAATCTCAAAAACTACAGACCTGTGTCCAACTTGTCTTTTCTTTCTAAAGTCTTGGAAAAAGTAGTCCTTCAGCAACTCTTTTCTTACCTCACTGAAAACAACCTCCTTCCTCCATCACAGTCTGCTTACCGCCCCAACCATAGCACAGAAACCGCCCTCATCAAAGTGACAAATGACATACTGCGTGGCCTGGACGTGGGCGATGTGTCCCTCCTCACTCTCTTAGACCTATCTTCTGCTTTCGACACTATTGACCACAATATTCTCCTTCAAAGACTCTCCACTCTCTATGGAATCTCTGGAACTTGTCTCTCCTGGTTTCAATCCTACCTCTCTCACAGGTCTCAGTCTGTTGTCATTGGTGAACACTCTTCCTCATCTGTCCCACTCTCCTTTGGTGTCCCTCAAGGTTCTGTCCTCGGTCCTGTCCTCTTCATTCTGTACACTAAGCCTCTCTCTGATCTCATCTATTCTCACTCTGTCAATAGTCAGTCATTTGCAGACGACACACAACTCCACACCTCTTTCAGCTCTTCACAGGCACACGCCTCCGTCCAGTCCATGCAGGCATGCATCACTGACGTCAAACAATGGATGTCCGAAAACCGTCTAAAGCTCAATGATGACAAAACTGAAGCGCTCTTGATCAAAAAGAAATCAGACAAATCTGATTTACCAAATAGCATCACAGTAGGAACCTCATCCATTTCATTTTCTGACCATGCCCGCAACTTAGGTTTCATTCTGTCTTCTGACATGTCACTTGACCAACACATTTCCAACATATGCCGCTCTGCCTATTTCGAAATTCACCGCATTAGCTCCATCCGACAATATCTTACAACCGAAACAACCAACACTCTTGTCTGTGCATTTGTTCTATCCAAACTTGACTACTGCAACTCTCTCCTCTCTGGCTCCTCTCTCTACCTTCTTGAAAAACTTCAGAAAGTCCAAAACTCTGCCGCCCGCCTTGTTCTTAAAGCCAAAAAACGAGACCATGCCACCCCTCTACTCCGATCTCTTCATTGGCTCCCTGTTCGAGCTCGCATCTTGTACAAGCTCTCAACTATTGTTTTCAAATTCTTCACTGGTTCTGCCCCTTCATACTTTACTGACCTTCTCTCTGTCTACTCTCCTGCAAGACAACTCCGCTCTTCTTCTGATACAAGACTGCTTTCTATCCCCCGTGTTCACTCAAAGACCTATGGTGAACGATCTTTCTCTTTCTCTGCTGCAACTGCCTGGAACTCACTACCGATGCAACTCCGACATGCTCCATCACTTTCTTCCTTCAAGCGCCAATTAAAGACCCACCTTTTTAACACGCAAACTCAGTAATTTTCACTCCCCCTCCCTTCCATCCCCCTATGTAATCTTTTACCAAGTCACGTCATCTGTTCATGGATGGTGGCGGCACCGGCTCGGTTCTTGGTATTCATATTATCTTTTGCTTTGCATAGCTATGTTTTTATTGTAATTATTTAACCATTCGATAAGTGTATACCTGTTCTGTGTGTGTGTGTGTGTGTCTGTGTGTGTAGGTGTGTGTGTGTAGGTGTGTGTGTGTGTGTGTGTGATTGTACGTGTGTTGTCAAGCGCGGCGAGCTCGCATTCCTTACCGTTTGCGAGGTACCGCGCGATACAAATGTACTGTATTATTATTATTATTATCCTGACGCTCATGTCCTAGACGGGTGAGTGGCAGCTACGTGAATACACCCAGCAATCGCTAGGTCCGTTTTCCCATCCCCCAGTCGCCCAGCATTGTGCCCAGTGGTCCACAGCGTCAGACAGATGCGCCTAAGGAATGTAGGTGGGCGCCTCTGGTCCTGTATGGGCCAGCGCCTTGAGCAGCTCTTGAGCTGGAAAAGCGCTATATAAGAACGATTAAATAAATTAATTAATCACCATTACTGCACCATCAATAAACTGCAGTCACCTAGTATTTTTTCTTGTGCCGGCGTACGTCAAGCCAGACCGCGCTATGCAAATATTAAAATAGTTCAACGTTGGCAAGCTCTGCCGGGAAAGAAAAGATTACAGTTTTTGTTTGTTTGTTTCTTTCTTCTCTCCCCTTCTTCTTCTCCTCCTTTTTACAGTATAATTTCATAATGCGGTTCGTTATGACAGACAATATCATCGATGTCATCGGTTGATAGGTATGATGTGTTAATTGAAATGTCAGCGATAGTGTGGTTACACTTTCGGGTATTATGATATAGGGTGGTGGAAAAGTAACTCCCTAGTGAAAATGGCTGATCACCGTTTTTGTAAGTAGAGCTGCATTTGTACGAAACCAAAATGTATTGACTTGACTTTGAGGTTTAACGTCTACACCCACCATTGGCGATATGGCAGACGGAATCAACACTGAACCACAAGAGCAATCATAGTCCTAAAATGGACAGTGAAAAATTGCCACATTTTATATCGCCCATCACGGGATCCGAACCTGGGTCATGTAAAAATGTATTGTGATCCTTACAATGGTAGAAGTTATTTGCTGACCTCTGATTTCTTGTCACAGTGGCAGTCCATGATGGTCCGTCATCTGACACCCCTTGAGCGATCTCGACGAGGCATAGCACCGAGTGTCAGTCGACGGGCTATATTATGCATTGCCCCCGTCACTGCGCGATGAAACCCGAGACCAGCAATGACATTGTACCACTGTATAGGATCAGAATACTTTTTTTTATTGCGCATGTGGCGTAATATTTTAAAAAGTTATGAACACGTTGTAGTCAGGGCCGGACCTGGGAAAAGTCGAGGGGGGGGGGGGGGTGCTACAGATTCAGCGAAGGCGCGAAGCGCCGAGCCTACTAGGGGGGTCCGGGGGCATGCCCCCCCCCCCCTCCCCCGGTAATTTGTTTTTTCAAGGATGCAAAATGGTGCAATATGGTGCAATCTGAACCTTGAAAAAGCCATTTGTGATGGTCTGCGACTTGGAGTTTTTTGAACAATTGAACTGACAAACTCTGGGGGACAAAAATTATCTTCTGCCCCTCCCTTAAAAAAACAACAACACATACACACACACACACACAAACATTTATTTATCAGCAGAGATGTTTTGTATACTATTATTATTCACTACTTTTTGTTGATCGTTAACGGTATAAAGCTTTACCTTGTAGTTTATGAACATCACCGCCCTGCTTTCACTTTCAGTCTTGCTGCACTAGGTTCCTCGGCATTAATACCATTTGTAAATTGTATCTTCTGGCAAAACAGTTCACTGCCTCTTTGAAGTCAATATCAACATCCCTGTGCACTTTCAGTAAATTAAGTCCATTGTCTCTGTTGCCCCATTGTAGAGCGCAGGTAGTTTTTCAGGTTGCGCAACTGACTGTTTGAACGCTCACACTCGGCAGTAGTGACAGGCAGGGTGCAAAGGTTCTTTGTCACATTGTTTCAGTGCTTCTGATGCCGTGGATGGGATGATAGCTGTCGCATTCTCAGCAGCACTTCGCAATTTGCAAACCCACCGTTGGTATTCTGCATCAAGGGTAGCGTTGTCTGGTAGGGCAGATTCCCACAACATTGCCAGTGTTTTCACTCCTTCTGGAACCTGCATGAAACCATCCTGGTTGTCTATTAAAGTGCTTGGCACCAGACAGAGACTATCAACTGCTAGGTCAGCATTTTTGAACCTCGAGTCCAATTCGGTTGACAGGTGTTCCAAAAAAGGAAAAGCAATGCTAATCTTGAAATATTCTTCTGGAGGGGCCGTAGGTTGGTTGTCACGGAGAGTCTGTCGGGATGCTTGACGAGGAACAGTAACATCAGTTGTCAAAGCATTTGCCATTTTGCTGACTTCACCAAACCAGGCAACGAACGCTGTGTTCATAATTATTAACTTAGCATCTTAATAAATATTTCTAAAAAGTCGTTTTGGGGGATTAGGGCAGTATCAAGGTGAAGGAGCTGGAAGAGGCTTGCGGCAAAAACAAGAAAATATGGCTGCATTTACTAATTTAGGCTTAGGGGTTGGGTTACTTGGTCGTTTCAACGGGAAAACGCTTTGGACGTTTCAACGGATCCCTTGAAATGGATTTCCGTTGAATTGTCTATTAATAACTCTTTGTACCTTGTACCAAAAGTGACTAAAAATTGCAATGTTTTAAAAACAATTTTTTAAAAAATTCAGGTTTTTTTGAAAGGGGGGGGGGTGGTGGGGGATCCGGAACCCAGGTAACCCCCCCCCTCCCTCCTGGGTCCGGCCCTGGTAGTAGAGAGTTACTTTTCAGTCACCCTGTGTGATAAAGCCACGCGCAAAGTCAACAGTTGTCTATGCTACCATAATTTTTTTTTTAATTTTTTTTTTAGTACAATTAACGTCCCCGGACACAATAAGCATATAGGGGACGATTCCATAATATTAGCTGTGTGGTGTTTTTATATTTCATGGTTTATCTGAAAATACTTTGAAGTAGTCGGGGGAATCAGAACGAGCGAAATGTCGGTCTGTTGGACTAATATGATTTTGACCAAACTGTATAGGAACATTACTTGGGTTTAGTGGCTTGCCTTCCCTGCAATCATACTTTGTTCTACTGCAAAGGTCAAGGTCAATTGAGTCACTGTGTTTGCTAACCACGTTTTGCTCGATATCTCAGAAACGGCTGAAGCGATTTGTTTGAGTTTTGGAATACAGGTACTTCAAATCTTTTAGTAAGTCCTGTTGTGTGTGTGTCGGTCGGTCCTTCCCCTGAATGTCACTTTTTGGGTGTTCAAAACACAATTGTTTGCTTTATCTCAAGAATAACTTCACCGAAACTCTTCATTTTTTCCTTTGCAGAAAATTCAGCTACTGCTTTAGCATGTTCCATAATTCGTATTTGTACTTTCTCAAAGGTCAAGGTCATTGCGCTTCACTATTTTATAAAATGGTGTTTGCGCGATATCTAAAATTGGCTTAACCGATTTTGACAAATTCTGGCTTGCGTATATTTCAGATATTTTCCTATCATTCCAACACCGCCAACAAAATTAACACTTGTAAAAATGGGCCAATGTCTGGAAATACGTTTTGAATGCCTTGCCATCTTGTTGTCTTGTTGTTGTTTTTTATTGTTTTTATTCCGAGCTTTATTACAATGCTGGTAATTTTCTATTCTGTATTAAAAAAAATTGTTTTTAAATATGTAGTTCCTATTCAGTTTGACACTGAGCGAAATCCTGTCCTGATTTGGCTCGGAAGAGTCCGCTGGATCTAAAGCAATAATCATGTAATGTAATAACTTAGCGAAAGCATCAGGGTTGCTGAGGACAGGGAAAGATGGAGTACGCTGGTTAAACTATCATCTGTGGTGCCTCTACGACCTCCGAGTTAAGGGATAGGATAGTATAGGGTATGGTAGTCCAGATAGATAGATAGATAGATAGATAGATAGATAGATAGATAGATAGATAGATAGATAGATAGATAGATAGATAGATAGATAGATAGATAGATAGATAGATAGATAGATAGATAGATAGATAGATAGATAGATAGATAGATAGATAGATAGATAGATAGATAGATAGATAGATAGATAGATAGATAGATAGATAGATAATTACAACGCCTTTGGAACAGCACTTGAGCTGGGATAGCGCTATATACAAACAATAAATATTTAGAACTGATTCTTTTCTTTTTTTTTAATTGTCCAGGGTATTTTGTATGTGGTATCTACATGTGCGCCATCGAGGATCCGCTCAACTTGCAATGCTACTGTGAAGTAACTCAACGTGACTCATTTCTGTACTCGGTGTTCCGTGCATTTTCAGATGAAGAGGAAGGCAGTCCTTCGGATGGGGCATCTGGAAACAAGCGGAGAAGAAGCAGGACCAACTTCAGCAGCTGGCAGATCGAGCAGCTGGAGACGTCTTTCCTCGCCGGTCATTATCCAGACGTATTCACCAGAGAGTCGCTCGCCATGAAACTCCGACTGGCTGAATCCAGGGTGCAGGTTGGTTGGAGGTTTATCATCATCATCATCATCATCATCATCATCATCATCATCATCATCATCATCATCATCATCATCATCATCATCATCATCAACATCATCATTACCATCGTCGTCGTCGTCATTGTCATCATTATCATCGTCGTCGTCATCATGGACATTTTTTTTTTTTTTTGGGGGGGGGGGGCACTTTATTGTCCCTTTTTTAAATCGGAAAATTCTGGACCGCCACCCCTGAGGAAGGTGTAGTCGCAGCCTGTGGCGCGCCCAAACCCATTCTACCCAATATTAGTTGTGTTTTTGAAATTTTGCTGGAGGAGCAAAGGGTACCCGGAGAAAACCCCCGAGACGTTGCCCGAGTCGAAAGTAAATAATACTTGGAGAAACATAACGCCCAGAGAAGGATCGATCCCACACCTGTAAGGCGCTATTCTTTTCTAGCCTGTGAAGAAGGCAAGTTAGTACGTCACGCGGTTACAACGCTCGCATAATACTACTACTACAACTCATAGTACTACTGCTCATATTACTACTACTAATATTGGATCTATATACGTGCTTTCCCTCAGATCATCAATCAGGCTCAAAGCGCGGCGATCTGTACCAATATACACGCTCACATGTTTCACCCACTCTCATACACACAACAAACACACATCTATCACTCAAACATGTGGTGTAAAGGCAGGGAGATCGCTATTAGAAGACGGCAAGGAAATCGGAATTGTTATTTTGGAAGTTTTAGATTGACTGCATCCAAATAAACTTTCCGTTATATGTGGTAGCCGTCGTTATCAACATCACCATTGCCATCGTCGTTATCATTGTCATTGTAGTTGTCGTCATCACAGTCATCGTGGTCGCCGTGGTCGTTGAAGTTCCCTTCGTCCTCTTTCTTCAGCTTCTATTTTTCTTCTTCTGTGGTGCTAGAGTGTGCTGTTGTTTCATTACCGAGTACTCTCATTCCACAGGCGTCTGCATTCTGCGTAAGACGATAACGTCTCTCTATAGATCGCGTCCCTTACCGCTCTATTAGGCCTATATCAAAGCCTCGAACTACTCGGGGGGTGGGGGTGACTAAAGAAGGGGGGGGGGATGGGGGGGGGAGGGGAGTGGTTTGGGGTGAGGGGGTGGTGGGGGGGGGGGGGGGTAGGTTTTGGATGGGGTATGTCTAGGTTGTAGGGGTGAGAGGAGTAAGGGAGTGTAGTTAGGTGTGATATTTATTTAAATAAAAATAATTTAAAACAACTAGGTAAAAAGATTTATAAAAGTCAGAAATATAACTGCAGTCAAAAATCTTATAGCACATCTTTCTGTGTAATGGTTGGAGTGGTTGGTGGCCTTAGTAATGATGATAGTCACCGAACTACATTGGAATGTTACCTTTGGAATTTTCTCAGTGACATGCGCAGCTTATGTAGATTAAAAAAAGTATGTACTTTTTATGTTTGAAATTGACCCCCGCAGGTTTGCTTGTGATAATGCATGCTTTCATAACAAGAGAAACGTTGAAAGTTAGGAAACGGCACAAGCTATTACTGGTTTTTTATCCCGCATAGCAAGATGCCACTAGGATTTATTAAGCGGAAATCAGCCAGTAAGGGATCAAGTTTAGGTGTGGAAAGTGGGGGTACTTATTTAAATAAAAATAATTTTCAAAACAAAAGAAAAAAGATAAAAGAAATACAAATTAATCTCAAAATCTTATTATTAATAACACAGCTGCATGAATTCTTAGTGACAATATCAGTCGCTCTTTATGATGGCCTACTAGCGCCCAAACCTGATAGTTACAAATATCATGAGATAATTACAAATATCATGGAATAATTACAATTATTAAGGCATAATTATAATTATCATTGAAAAATTACAAATATCATCGCGTGATCCTGTTTAATGTTTAGTTTTGGCTCTAGCAATCCGCCTGGAAATGCGCCAAAACCGAAAATAGTAATTATTACATAATAATTACAATTTTCACTTGATAATTACAATTTTACGTGATCATGCTAACTCCTGGCTAAGGCGGTTTACTAGCGCCAAAACTTGCATTTACAGGTATCAGTGATAATGGTAATTAACACGTGTTCTGTGTAATTCACATGTATGACGGCCTACTAGCGCCAAAACCTTATAATTACCAATAACATGGGATAATTACAAGTATCAATGACATATTTAAAATTAGGACTTAAACGTTGTAATTATCAAGTGAAAATTAAAATTTTCGGTTTTGGCGCATTTCCAGACGGATTGCTAGAGCCAAAACGGAAGATATTTGTAATTTGTCGAAGATAATTGTAATTATTCCTTGATAATTGTAATTATCCTATACTATGATATTTGTAGGCTAATTATCTCATGATATTTGTAATTATGAGGTTTGGGCGCTAGGAAGGCGTGGCAAGAACTGCTAATTAATAATTAACATTGTGGATTACCGGTCTCTCTGTACAGAACACGCGTTAATTTCAATTATCTCGTGATACTGGTAACTCTCGCTTTTGGTGCGAGTAGGCCGTCATAGCTCTGTCGGACTAGTCCATCATTCTGTTCCCAGCTCGGAAAGGTCATAACCGAGAGATGACGTAGGAGGGAGGGAGGGAGGGGGGGGGGGCGGGGAGGTAAACGTCAGTGAATTCTAATTTATACCCAGCGATCTTATTATACTAACAGGAAAAGGATTTTAAATAGCTGTTTTATTTGTCACCTGTTTCTTTTAGTTCCTGCAGTCAACTGCCGGTTACTTTGCTCTAATTTCACGAGGTGCAACACAACAATTTTATGTGATTTTTTTTCTTCTGTGCGGCACCATTTCATAAGTAACTTTTTGTCGTTTTTGTTGTTGTTGTTGTAATGCTATACCTATTTTGTGTGTGGCTATAGCATGGCGAGCTGGTGAGTGCACACGATTGTATTTAATAAACGATAACATTATAAAATTAAATCCGCCGGTTTCCTATGTTGAAGGTTGCGGGCTTGAATCCCGCAGAGGACGAACTTATGTGGCCTTAAAGGCGAGACTTTTCAGGTCCTCGAGGGTTCTTTCCGGGTACTTCTGGTTTCCTCCCTCCCTTCAACAATGCTATTGGATACATTCTATCAACGCTTTCAAAATAAAATATACAGTTTCCGTTCCGTTTCCTAATAGCGTTGTCCATGCTTTTGAGTGACATAGGTGTGTGTGTGGTGTGTGGTGTGTGTGTGTGTGTGTGTGTGTGTGTGGGTGCGTGTGTGTGTATGGTGAGAGTGTGTGTAAAACGTGAGCGTATATATTGGAACAGATCGCCGCTCTTTGAGCCTGATTGTTGATTTTGATGGATTCGCGCGTATATAGCATCCATTATTATTTTGATGGTGATGATGATGATGATGATGATGATGATTACTACTAGCCTACTACCACTACCACTACTACTACCAATACTACTACCACTACCTCTACCACCACTACCACTACTACTACCATTATTACTACTCTTACTACTTCTACTACTGCTACTCAACTATTAGTACAACTATTACTACTACTACTACTACTACTACTACTTTTATTATTACTATTACTACTACCACTACTACTACTATTACTACTTCTACTACTGCTACTCAACTATTAGTACAACTATTACTACTACTACTACTACTACTACTACTACTACTACTTTTACTATTACTATTACTACTACTACTACTATTACCGCTACTATTACTACTGCTACTACTATTACTACCACTACTACTACCACTACTGCTACTACTACTACTACTACTACTACTACTACTGGTACTACTACTATTACTACTACTACTCATATTGTCATAAACTTCCCGTGCGTGTTATAAAATAATTAGCTTTATTCTCTGAAGATTCCTACAAACTTTATATTAGTTTGTAAAAAGTTTTTAATGTTCCAATTTCACGTTTACACGCATTCATCAAAAGGCCTTTCTCATACAATTACACAAGCTGAGGGGGGGGGGGGGGGGGGGGGGGGGGGGGGGGGGGGGGGTGGGCCCACCCACACCCCCCCCGGGAACCCAAGGGGGGGGGGGGGGGGGGGGGGGTGGGGGTATATATGGGGTGGGGGGGGTGGGGGGGGGGGGGGGGGGGGGGGGGGGGGGGGGGGGGGGGGGGGGGGGGTGGGGGGGGGGGGGGGGGGGGTTTGGTATATTAGGTTATGTTGTGTTTAGGTTTAGAGGTTGGAGGTTTTGTATAATAGAGGGGTTATATTATAAGTGTAGGGGGGATTTGGGTGGGGAGGGGAGGAGAATATAAAAAAGGGGGGGGTAGATTGGGTGGTGTTGTTGTTGGTGTTTATGGAGTTTGTTGTTTTGTTGTTTTTAGAGTAAATTTATGTTATTATGTGTTTTTTGTGGTAGAGGTGTGTTGTATTGATTGGTTTTTTGAATTGTTTGATTAGGGTGTCTACTACCACTACTACTACTACTACTTGCATTACTACTACTACTACTACTATTACGGCTCTGTCAGACTCCTTAAAGGAGTCTGAATAGATAAGCATCGGGTGACTATTACTACTACTACCACTACTACTATTACTACTACTATTACTACTACTACCACCACTACTACTAATACTGCCATTACTACTATTACTACTACTAATACTACTATTACTACTACCACTACTACTATTACTTTACTACTACTACTATTACTACTACAACCACTACTACTACTACTACTATTCAAACAACAAGCACATGGGTATTTATTTACTTCCACTGAGAACCGTCAAATGAACAGAACAACATAAAAATATTATCCCTTATGACTGAATAAAAAAATGGTCATGTGTTTGTTGAAGAAGACATATACTATCAATATTTAATAGTCCCTTTAATACGAATAGGATAGCTTTATTATTTCACTGACAAATTATATCGCAGTGCCAGCACTGTATTGTAATGAAATGGCATCCTATCCTATCCTTTCTTATCCTATCCTATCCTTATCCTATCCTATCCTTTCTTATCCTATCCTATCCCGTAACTTGAAAGTCGTTGGTGCATCACAGATGGCTGTTTAACCAGCGTACTCTATCTTCCTCTGTCCGCAGTACCCTTCATGGCTTCGCTCAGTGTCAAGCCAATCCATTTTCGAATGTTGTCCTCCAAACTCTTTTTCTGTCTCCATTATCTTGTGCTTCCTTGCACCGTGCCTTGCAGGATGGTCTTTGCAAGGCCTAATGCTCTGGTGACGTGGCCATACCATCTGAGTTTCCGTTTGTTCACCACTGTGAGCATGTCATCGTGTTGTTCAGTGGCTGGTGTGGTAGTCTGTCAGACTTGATTTACTCAAAAAACTTTTGTAGTGAATCACAGTAATTTTATAAACAATCCTACACAAAAATATATCACCAAATACAAACATGCAAACACTGCACTTAGGTATCACACATAATCAATAATGGAAACTATTGTGTTGCTCAACAAGTCGCTATCAAGTCAATTCAAGAAATAAAATTAACATAGGTAAAGGGATTAAACAAAGCAAAAAAAACAAAAAACTGCGTATTAGACCTAATATCCATTAAGTATATGTAATCCGATTCTTTGACTTTAACATCATCATCATCATCATCATCATTATCATCATCATCATCATCATCGTCATTGTCATAATAATAAAAATATTATTATTATTATTATTATTATTATTATTATTATTATTATTATTATTATTATTATTATTATTATTATTATTATTATTATTATTATTGGATCTTATAATCACGTTTTTGTCCCCCAAATCACCGATCGGGCTCAAATCTATACCACCGATCCAATACCGATGTTGCGCCTTACTGTCACGTACACCACAAACACATTTGTATCACTCAAACATGTGGCGTAAATGTTTAAAGGTAAAGAAATCGCTGTTAGACGACGGAAAGAAGTCGACTGTTACTTATGAACATTTTTAATGACTGCCTACAATACCATTATTGAAGCGAGTGAGGAAACCGGAGTACCCGGAAAAAACCCTCGGTGACCTAAAAAAAAGAAAAAAAAAAGAAGAAGCCTTGTACCCAAGTCGCGTAAGTTTGTCCACTGCGGGACACGAAAGTGCATACTCTATGAGTGATATTAGATACATGCAAACTTCTGAGGGTTAGAGGAGCTGTAGGTCGATATGTAATACTAAATATTATATTATGTGATTTGATAGGGGTCTTGTTGTAGTTCTAATTTTTCACTCTACTACACAGCTTGTTCTGGGCGGTCCCGTCCTGTCACAGTGTTTTTCAATATAAAAGGTAAAAAGATGTTTTCCCTGAACCTGCCGCTCGTTGAGGAGAGAGGCGGTCGGGACGTCCCTTTTCTCTGAAGCAGCTTGACGAATGCGGTCCCCATCTTTTCTTCCTCGCTGCTTGACCTCTCCCGGTTTTATGTAAAGAGAGCCAGTAGGCTGTTCAGTAAGCGTAGCCGCTGTCAGCAGTTTTCTAGCTTTACCTACTGAACGAAGCGCTTTCCCTCAGCCGCTGTCAGCCACTGGCAGCATAGTGGGGAGCTTACTAACTAGCAAAGCAAAATGGCGGACGTGGTATGGTTTTCGTTTTATTGACGGATCAACAGAATTACGCTCCTCACTGCTCGATATGACTTCTATTATTGCTGCAATTGTTGATGTGATCATTTGTACAACAGTAATCGCAATTTCTAAGTCATTGTTAGTAAATTGACAAAATGGATCAAGGGCAGCCATCTTGATTACACAGTGTGCGTCAGAATTTGTTCAGTGGACCGAGCATTCGCTGACTAAGCGGCCGAGCGAGCGGCTGCAGGTACCTATTCGCCGCTGGGCAGACCGGTACCGGGTGTGTTAAGCGCTTGTTTCGTTCTTTTTATGTCTTTCAGTGCTGGCGCTCAAGTATAGCCACACATCCAAGTACTAACCGCGCTGGTTGCTGCTTAACGGAACATTTCTAGGCCGTGTCCAAACCTCTTCGTTACCGCTTCGCCCAAAATTCGGTCTAATTTAATCCAACAACTTAAATAAGAAATAACCCCCTCCACCTCTCTCTCTCTCTCTCTCTCTCTCTCTCTCGTTACTAATTAATTAATTAATGCTAAAATCATTTTTTTTCTGGTAATAAAATATTGAATCTGAATGTTACAATGCATCTATCTGTCTGTATGTCTGTCTGTCTGTCTGTCTCTGTCTCTCTCTCTCCCGCTGTTTGTCTTTCTCTCTCTCCCTCTCTCTCCCTCCCTCTCTCTCTCTCTCTCTCTCTCTCTCTCTCTCTCTCTTTGTGTGTCTCTCTCCCCCTCTCCCTCTCTCTGCCCTACCCCAGCCTTTCCAGTACGCTGGTCAAACGATCATCTGTGGTGCCCCAACGACTTTCAAATTACGGGATAGGATATGTTAGAGTAGGATAGGATAGGATAGCCTTTCCTACCATATCCTTCATATGCATGATTGTACTCCGCTTAAAACCAATGGAGGCAGACCCATGCTTTCAAACAAACAATTTATTTCCACATCCTGCCTTCTAGAGCTTCCCAGCTCTCTCCAATATCAAAATATCTCAGCAAGTTTTCTCGGAGTTTTGCAGCTTCACCTGGATGGTAACGTGGGGTTTTGTTTTACAACTCCCGTCACGGGTTGCGAGCCAAGAGAGTATCTGGGACTCAGCAACTACACACACACACAAAGTCAGAAATCTCCTCAACAATAAAACTGGTACCTTAGAGGACCCCACTTTGACCACGCCCCCTCGACAGCTCCTTGTAACATTCACAGTAAGTGTTGCCCCCATTGAAAAATAAGCTTACAACAACAACAAATAACTCTCTCAAAAGGATAGTTATTTTTAAAAATGAATAAATTCCGTAGTGTTGTGCCTATTAATAGCAACGACAAACCAACGTTCTTCAGCTAAAAATAGCATCTACCAAGGCCTGTAAGAGATAGATAGAGATAGATTTCTCTATCAACTTCTGTCCGCAATCTCGGTGTCACCATTGATCAAACCCTCTCTTTTCAGACGCATGTAGCTAATATTTGTAAAACCTGCTTCTACGAAATTCGTAGAATCTCATCCATCCGTCATTTACTTACTGAAGATTCAACTAAGACTCTTCTCTGTGCCTTCGTACTGTCTCGTTTAGATTACTGCAATGCTATTCTTTCAGGCTGTCCTAACTATCTTATTTCTAAGTTCCAAAGCGTCCAGAGCCATGCTGCTAGGCTTGTCTTTCGCTCTTCTAAATTTGACCACATCTCCCCTCTCCTACACTCTCTCCACTGGCTTCCTGTTCAACAGAGAATTTCTCACAAGACTGCCACACTCTGCTATAAGTCCCTTGATGCTTCTGGCCCACAATATATATCTGACCTACTCCATCTCTACACCCCATCCCGTCGGCTTCGCTCTTCTGCAGACTCTCGTATCTTTACGATCCCCACTGTCAGGACAAAAACTTTTGGCCAAAGGTCTTTCTCTTATCAAGCCCCAGTTACCTGGAACCAGCTCCCCCACTTCATCCGTCATTCACCCTCCCTGCCAACCTTCAAAAAACATCTCAAAACTTATTTATTTCCATCATAGTCTTTAATCTTGATTGTTTTTGAATATGTTTGGTGTGCTTAAGCTTCTCGCAGTGACTAATTTAATTGATTTTTTGTTTTCTTTATTATAGAAGTGATTATGTGTGCGTGCGTGCGCGTGTGTGTGTGTGTCTGTGTGTGTGTGTTTTGCAGATGGTGGTTATCAGTGAAAAAATTATCTTCTTTTCTTGTTTTGTATGTTTTCTTTTTGATTAGTTGTAAATTTTTGACTTTGTAAACGCCTAGGGCTTTGTTTAGATTAGGCGTCAATAGCCATAATAATAATAATAATAATAATAATAATAATAATAATAATAATAATAATAATAATAATAATAATAGAACCCGTAAAAAAGTTGCTTGTAAGGTTTTTCATGTGAGGTTGATAAAATAGAGCCTATCTTACCCCAGACACCAAAGACGCACTCTTCAAGACGCGAGGTTCATTCACAAAGAGGGTCAAAGGTCCCACGGCTAGGGTTTCAATGGACCGTTCAAACAGGGGAAATCACTCCCTTTCAGGACCAAAATGTTAACAATTCAAACATTAGCGGCTGGTTTGAGCAAGGAAAAGCCCACTGTATCATTGAGTAATGCAATAACAATGCGAATTTTAGGGTCAGCCCGCTTTGGCCGAAAGTAAAAGATTGGAATTGAGGCCTTTTTGAAAAGACTGATGAAGTAAAACGACTCCAAAAAGGTAGATCACACCTGGGCTGCGGCAGAACATTCCTATTGATTTAGTGGGCTAAAACCTGGGCTGCGGCAGAACATTCCTATTGGTTTAGTGGGCTAAAACCTGGGCTGCGGCAGAACATTCCTATTGATTTAGTGGGCTAAAACCTGGGCTGCGGCAGAACATTCTTATTGATTTAGTGGGCTAAAACCTGGGCTGCGGCAGAACATTCCTATTGATTTAGTGGGCTAAAACCTAAGCGGCGGCAGAACATTCCTATTGATTTAGTGGCTAAGACGTGGACAGCTAAAACGTTTGTAGACGAAGCACAATGGAGAGGGTGCGGACTTCCTATGCAGAAGGTCGTGGGTTCGAACCCCGCATAAGGCGAACTTAGGGCTTTCCCCGGGTACTCCGGTTTACTCCTTCCCTTCAATAAGGGTATTGAATGCAGTCAATCTTAATTTAAAAAATAAGCATTGATTTCTCTTCCGTCTTCTGTACTAGCTAACTCTGTCAATTGCCGCACTTTGAGTTTGATTGAAGAAAAAACGCGTGATAACATCTTTTATTATTATTATTATTATTATTATTATTATTATTATTATTATTATTATTATCCTTTTTTAAATTTTTATTTAGATTTTTGACACTTTATTGTCCCTTTTTATCGGGAAATTCTGGGCCGCCTATACTGGGGAAGGCATAGTCGCAGGCTGTGGCGCGCCCAAACCCAACCTACCTAATAAGACATAAGACATTTTATTTCGCTTCAACTTTTATATCGAAGAAATCTTGGTGCGCATGGGGTACTCAGTTGTGTAGGCCTATATAATGTAATTTGCTTCTGTTTATACGGAAGAAAAGCACACAATTAAACGCAAGCAATCCTGCATAACAAACACAATCATACTTACACATATGCCAGCATACCACAACCTTCCGACACTAGGGTGGTTAAATCAATTATAGATTAACACATTGTCTCATCACGGAATGACTAGAATTGACAACTTTGTGTGTAGTAAAATGTTGACCTATGTTGTAGATTATAGTCACACGATTATTCGCTCTACCAACTGAGCTACCCGGCCCCACAGACCTATGTTGCTCGTGTTTGCACACTTTATCGCGCGCGCTCACGCTTACAAGAAAAATGACATCACAGCATCTATATATATAAATTGCTTAGCCGGAAGTCCTTCTTCGCCACTACTATAAAGTTTGTCCGGTATGGACGCTGATCTGGGCAGGTGCTGGCCGCTGGGAATCGGCCTGTTGTGTGCTCTAAACCAGCGAAATCGTTATAGCCGACATTTCCTTACCGAACGTTTAACCGTTTCTGAGATAAATAAATAAACAAAATGTCCACAAACTGCAATAGCCTCATTCCGCGCGCTTCCATTAAAAATCAAATTGAGGTTTCAGCATGTTTTCCCATATAGACCAAAAAATTTATCGTTTTTGTACGAAACATTGATAGCTCAGTTGGTAACACCTTCGCCTAACGTTTAGGGCGACCCAAGTTCGATTCCGTCGCGGGCCATGTTTTTTTTAATGTTTTTTTTTCCCACTGCAATATGGATATTTTTCTTTTTAATTAAGGCTTTTTACCTTTATTATTATTATTCTTCTTCTTATTATTATTATTATTATTATTACTATTATTATTACTATTATTATTATAATTATTATTATTATTATTTATAATAGTATATCTTATATCAAATTTTCTTTTAAAACCTTGGTGTTTATGATTTCTATTTGTATTATTCTATATTCAATATTCTTCTTCTTCTTCTTCTTCTTCTTCTTCTTCTTATTATTATTATTATTATTATTATTATTACCAAGGATCGGGATGGGGTGGTACGTTATTATTATTATTATTATTATTATTATTATTATTATTATTATTATTATTATTATTATTATTATTATTATTTTTATTTTTATTATTATTATTTATAAACTAATAATAATAATAATAATAAATATTATTATAATTATAATATCTTATATCAAATTTTATTTTAAAACCTTGGCGTTTTTTATGATTTCTATTTGTATTATTCAATATTATTATTATTATTATTATTATTATTATTATTATTATTATTATTATTATTATTATTATTATTATTATTATTATTATTATTATCAAGGATCGGGATGAGGTGGTACGTGTAGGTAAAAGGAGGCTACGGGTAGGTTTAAAGGGGCATGGGTAGGCATAACGGGGATACGGGTATATATATGGGGGTATGGTGATGGTCGATTCCTTTCGTCCCCCTTACGCTTTGGTGTTGGGGACGTTAATCTAATACCAGACCAGTCGATTCCTTTCATCCATACCTGCGAAACGATCAACGGGGAAGTATCAAGGAGGGTACAGGTAGGTTACAAGGGGGGTAGGAAAGGTATCAAGGGGTTATGGGGAGGTATCAAGTGGGTGCGGGGAGGTATCAAGGGGGTATGATGAAACTCGCAGACAACGGTTGTCTCTGTCTACATTTTAAACAGCAAACTGTGTACCCTGGCTTGCCAGGGTACAAAAATCACTAGTAATATATAACATAAATGATATATGTATTATTTATCACTAGACTGACTCTTTCTCTCTTTCTCACAGACACACACTCACACACACACACACACACACACACACACACACACACACACACACACATCATTGTCCGACTCAGAAAGCGGTACATTGCTAACACTGCTACCGATATTTAAGAATTACTTTGATGCTCATTGTCCCCTATACGCATTGTGTCCGGGGACGTTAATTTATCCACTGAACTGAACTGAACTTTGAGGCTGCTAAGTCAACAGTAAAGGGGGGACGGTGCGATAAAGCGTAGCTGGCCTGGGGTGATTACACAACGCTTTGTTACGATACAGGGAAGGGGGCGGGCGGGAGGGGCCGGCAAGCAAAGAAGGTTGGAGGGGGGGGGGGTAACGTAGTAGTGAAGGGCGGAAAGCGAGAGGGAGAATTAGGTGGTGATGGGGGGTATAGGGCTTTTGTGGAGAAAGGGAGTGGGTGGTTGGGGAAGTGAGGGCGTTACGGGTTGGGGGTTGCTAGTGGGGTGCAGCTAAAGTCGCAATGTGTGGGGTGGGGGAGAGGGGGGTAGGAGGACGATTTTCCGTCATGTTTACTGTTGAGTAGAGTGATAGCAGAGGGCACGAAGGTCCGCTTCATCCTCTCAGTCCTGCACTTGGCAGCGCGGTACCTCTGTCCCGATGGTAGGAGGCAGAACTCGCTGTGGAGAGGGTGAGTGGGGATCTTTCAGGCTTTGTTGATTGTCCTCACCGTACCCAGGTGTTCTAGGCTCTGTAGGTCAGCACCGATCATTTTCTCAGCCTTCCTCACCACTCTGTCTGATCTGTCTCTGTCTTCTGAACTGCAGCATGGTGCCACACTGTCAGGTTGAAAGTAAGTTAATATTAATTGTGTGTGTGTGCTTTGTTTTTTGTTTTGTTTAAATTTTGCTGTGGGAGCAAACCGGAGTACCCGGAGAAAACCCCCAAAACTTCGCCCGAGTCGAAAGCAATTAATATTCGGAGAAACATAACGCCCAAAGGCGGGCCAATCCCACACCTGTCATGCCCATTGGTTTCTAGCCTGTGGACAAGGCAAGTTAGACAGTAGTAGTAGTAGTAGTGGTAGTAGTAGTAGTAGTAGTAGTAGTAGTTTAGAACGTTTCTCCCTTTTGCGCACACTCCGGTGGTCTTCAGATCCTCAGTAGCAGCTGTTGGAGCTCGGTTTCCGCTACACAGGATCAAGTGACGAGTTAATTCAATTATAGCCTGACTATGCCACACTGAGCCTTGGCTGTTTTGACCGAGTCCTGCCTTCTCGCTGTCTACTTTCCGACAAAGGGGTAGATCTACCCGAGATGATGAATGGGGTGGGCGTGGGGTAGTAGAGGTGCCAACCACGGGTGACACTAGGAACAACGTTTTGACGTCCTCGGTTATGAGTGTTACGGACGGAATTAAATTGTCAAACCTTTCTTAGTTTTAGTTTATGTGTAGTATGTGCATGTGGCAGTTTTCTGTAAAGAAGTAGATCTACCCGGAATGATGAATAAGGGGTGGGCGGAGGCTGAGGAGCAATAAGGGGTGAGCGGAGGGAAAAAAACGTTTGGGTAATTCGGCCGTTTTCTTGTAAAGGGGTAGATCTTCCCGGAATGATGAATGGGGTGGGCGGGGGTAAGAGAGCAAAAGCGGTTGACCTGGAAAGGCTGTTTATGAGTTTAGTTGTTCTGACAGTTTTCCTGTTAGGGTAGATCTACTTTAGATGATGAATAGGATGAGAGTAGAAACCGATATCTAGGCTATCATCGCACGGACTTAAATAAGATATGACGGTCATGCGCTAGACGGGCGAATGGCAGGTAAACACAAATATACCCTGCAGGCACTAGGTTCTTTCTCTCTTATCCCCGGTCGCCAAGGATTGTGGTCAGCTGTCTGGGCGTCAGACTATGCGCCCAAAGGCTGCAAGTGGGCGCACCGGGCGGCTTGAGTTAGATCCTGTATCGTCCAGCGCCTTGAGCAGCTCTTGAGCTGGAAAAGCGCTGTATAAGAACAGTTTAAAGAAATGAAAGGTGAGCTGGAAAAAAAAGAGTCTGAGTTTACGATGTAGGGTGGTTTTGGCAGGTTTTTTTTTATTAAGGGTAGATCCACCCGGAATGATGAATGGGGTGGGCGGGGTTCATGAGCAAAAACGAATGCGCTGCAAAAATAAAAGAGTGTGAGTTTGCGATGTGGGGTGGTTCGGGCAGGGTTTTTTTCCATGAGGGTAGATCTACCCGGATTGATGAATGGGTGCGTTGAGGTAGAGGAGCATAATACGAGTGAACTTTTTTTTTTTTTTTTTTAAAGTATTCGAGTTTATGGTATCGTGTTTTCCTCACAGTTGTGAAGAAACGGAAACCCCGAGGGTATGCCCACGTCACCAGAGCATCAGGCAAAAAGCATCCTGCAAGGAGGCAGAAGAAGAGGGAGACAGAAAAAGAGATGGGAGGACAAAATTCGAGAACAGACTGCTTTTACACTGAACGAAGACATGAGGGTTGCTAAGAACAGAGAAAGATGGAGTACGCTGGCTAAACGATCATCTGTGGTGCCCCAACGCCCTTTGAGTTACGGGATAGGATAGGATAGGATAGGATAGTTTTATCAATTTTCTTACAAAGGGTAGATTTACCTGGAATGATGAATGGGTGGGCAGGGATTCAGGAGCAAAAATGAATGAGCTACAAGGAAAAAAAGTCTTTGAAGTTACGATGTAGGGTGGTTCTGGCAGGGTTTTTCCTATGAGGGGTAGATCTACCCGGAATGATGAATGGGTGCGTTGAGGTAGAGGAGCATAAACGAGTACACGTAAAAAAATTAAAAGTATTCGAGTTTATGGTATCGTGTTGTTTTATCCGTTTTCTTATTAGGGGTAGATCTAGGCGAATGATGATTGAGTGGGCGGCGTTAGAAGAGCAAAACCGGGTGACCGGGAAAGACTGAGTTTATGAGTACAAGTTGATCTGGCAGTTTAGGAATTGAAAAGCGGGATTGGGGTGACAATGAAACAGAAGGAAGAACAAAGTTAATTGTGGAAGAAAAAACAGCATTTAAATGAAAGAGAAGAAAAAGCTGCAGTGCAACTAGAAAAAGGAGAATAGAGAATACCCCCCCAAAAAAAGCTTTTGCTTGTGGATCTGGGCAGATGGCAACGGCTTTGGTAATGAACATTGCTCGTTAACGTCTACACCCACCGTTGGCGATGTGGTGGACAGGTGGGAGTCATGGCTTAATTATGCCACAGATCCTATTTCTGTTGATAGCTGGTTTTTGCCAAATACACAGCCTTTTCCTGGACCTCTTTAACCTTTCCCGCTGTTTCTCTACCCTATTCTTAAATGCTGATTGTTATCTTGCAATGAACGGGAATTGAGTTTAGTTTGTTTTCAATGTCTTTTTTCTCTTCTCCACCGACATGATAATACAGACAAAATATCAGCCTAAGTGGTTTCGACGAGGGTATTAGTAGACGATCAGTTAGCGTATAGGAACTGATCACATGTGTTTGCATCTGGACACGCGAGCGCCTATACCTATGACACATCTCCCTTCTAGTAGTTATAGATAACCAGACTGGAGACGCGTCACAGGTATAGGCGCTCGCGTGTCCAGATACAAGTGCCTGTGGAACTGATTAACTGAGAAAACCCGACAAACGTTTTCGTTGAAGTAATGCTAACATCAAAAAGTAATATTACCCAGAGTGAGCCGTAGCATTGTTAGGCAGACTATTACGCAAGTACACGAGTACACGGAGAAAACCCTCGGTGACCTCAATTGTCTCGTACATAAAGTCACATACGTTCGCCCCTTGTGGGAATCGATCCCGCAATCTTCGGCATAGGAAACTGGCGACTAATCCACTGCGCCACGAGGCCACCCCAAGCCAACTGTATATAAGCTACAGACCTTAGTGGTCGATACCAGTCCCTGATATGCCTAGGTGTCCGGGGACATTAATTTACTTAACAAACAAACAAACGTCGATACGGATAAACACTCGCGGCGTTCGTCGTCCGAGCAGGAGTGGCAGTCCTGCTCTGCGCAGGGGCGCTTTCCGCTTCGTCAGAGGACTTTACCGCAGTTCTTGCCATTCTGAGGTCGAGACGTACGGGAGTTTAATGGCAGGGCGGCTTTGCTTCCTGCGGGGATACTTCTAGAAGATGCGTTCAGATCCATGGACATAGCGGCGTGCGGAGATGAGGAGGACGCACCGTCCCGTGGGTGGCAGTCCAGAAGTCGAAACCGCCGTTTTTGCCTGTGGGTGATTCCGATACGACACTCCGCTTCACCCTTCAACCTCCATTTTCTACATTTTGGGGCTCCCCTGGCTAGGCGGCGTACACTTCGCGCGGAAGGGCCCTCCTCGCTTTGTCTTCGCTTGCCTGGTCTTCGGCTGCCCACCTTCTTTTCCTACGACTGGGCGACGTGGGGCTCCCTGTGGAGAGTGGCGACCTCCGGACAACAGGTGATTCAACGCCAGTGGCTCCTCGCGTCTGCCTTCCTACCCTCACGCGGCCTATGCTTGGTCACCTCCTTGCAGCCCCATCGGCACTCCTCTTCACGGACCTCCTTGGCGACATTTTTGGCACCCCTTCATCAGCTCGACATCTTATTGCTTCATGAGCGTCTTACCACAACACGACTTCCTACAACAACTATCTCATCATGATTTCCTTCCTGTTGTCGCAGCTGCTTCATGCGCTCCATCTTCTAGCGATTTTACTACTGCAACACGATCTCCTACTTCATCCTGCCTCAAGCTACAGCATCACGACATCTTAATACAACGGCTATCTTCCATCTAAGTCCCCTATACACATTGTGTCCGGGGACGGTAATCTACCTACTGAACTGAACTGAACTGAACTGGTCGATACGTTGTCCCCTATACGCATTGTGTCCGGGGACGTTAATCTATCCACTGAACTGAACTGGTCGATATGATGATGTGGTCGATATGATTAGGATTATCCTAATCATATAGTGTTGGTGTTCTAATGTGTGTGTGTGGGCACACTTACACAGTGTTATCTGGACAAATCAATGAACATCTACATAACTTGTATTGACATGCCTACTTGTTTTGACGTCAGAACAGTGATCCGTTAGGGTTAGGGCTGGGTTAGGGTTAGGGTTCGAACACTTCACAGTACTTAAAAATGGGGACAAAATATGACCTATTGTCAGCACAACGTATGTGGCGTTTCGGGAAAGTCATGTTAATACTGTGTAATCTCGGCTGTGTGTGTGTGTGTAGGTGTGTTTGGGTGTGTGTGTGTGTGTGTGTGTGTGTGTGCACTTTCATCAACGTACAAATGGGTAGTAGACCTTGCCTTTCTTACCTACAAACGGGTTCATTTGATTGGAACCCGCTTTTTTTTCCAGGACCCCACTTTTTTCTAAGTACACGGGAGTGCTCTTTTAGTGCATGGGAGTGCAGCTGTAGTGCATGAGAGTGTTTTATATACAAGGGAGTGCTCTATCCGCAACGGAGAGAATCGAGCAATATATTTGTGTGTGTGTGTGTATGATAAAGAGCGCACGCACGCCCTTTCCAAATGTTATAAATTAAATCAATTTTAGCAACACTTAAGACGTTGTTTTTCTTCCTTTATGATATAAAACTAAACCACGACGTGCACCAGAAATATTTCTTAGGAAATAAACAATTGTCGCATTTGCTTTATGCTTTGGACACTGAAACATTAACATGAAATTCATCCCCAATAGAACCCCACTAAAAAAAATCTTTCTTGCCTTATTAGGTTACATCTTCCCACCTTCCTAGTTTTATTATGACTGGATACACACGTCCTCCGCAGACCTTGAGGACATTGGAAAGACGCTTGCTTTTGGTGGAACAATTTTGCTGTCTTTCTGCGGTTTCTGGAAGTCAATGACTCTCTCATTAGGCTTAGCAGAGCAAGGTAGATCCTCTAAAACAGGCTCGTAAAAAGGGACCCACTTACTTGGACTACGCCTCCCTCCCCCTTACACCTCTCCCCTCCTTGCCTCCCCACGACAGATCCGTTTGCCTCACTGAAGAAAAAAAGAAACGTACAACAACAACAACAACAACAACAAAAACATACAGGGAACAAACCATTTAGCAAGTATAGTTATTTGACAAGCAACATTCCACGGTTCTTGTGCTTATTAATAAAAGTATCGCTCTAGCGCTAAACATTCCTTGAAGATGCTATTTTGTACCGCTAAACAGAGAAAAATCACTCTGTCAGAACAGAAATGGAAAATGGAAACTTTAGTGGTTCGTTTCAGCAACGAAAGCCCATGGTATCATTGTATAATGTAATAACAATGGGAATGTTACCGTAAACCTGTTTTCGCCAAAATTAAACGAACTTTACGAATTGACAGGGCCGGATCTGGGGGGGGGGGGGTTCCTGGGTTCCGGAACCCCCCCCCCCCCCTGGCCATTCGATGTACCTCACTCAGTCAGAAAAAAATATATATATGGAGTTTTTTTAAAGCTCTTAATTTAGTTGACACTGGTGGTAAGTAAAACGTTCCTCATTGTACTCAAGTTCCTCGAGCGGACACGTTTTTGTCACCCCTAACCCCTTAAAAAATTTTTGGAACCCCCCCCCCCTCCAAGAGTAAGTGATCCGGCCCTGATTGAGGTACACAAAACCAATGGTTTGTTCTTTAGCTCTATATGTTTTGAAGGATGAGGAATTATTTTCTAGTCCCATGCAAATTACTCTGTTTTTTTCAAAGACTTCGTTACATGCCCTCTCTCTCTCTTTTGCTGCTATACCAAAACACATACATTAGCAAAAGATAGTCGTTAGCCTGCTATCGCCAAAGACGATAATTGCATGACCACAGACTGGCCTTTCAGCGACGTGGACAATTATATGCGTTTGGACCCTGGTCAAGCCACTGCTACTAACTGTAATAGTACCAACCACCCGATACCCGGCCTTTCCACCCAAAATGATGGTTCCTTGGTTTTAATAATGGGGTGTTTCCACCCCTTATACTTAACTATATGGTATCCATGTCGGGTGGATTTAGAAGGTATGAAATGGCCATTTTCTTAGTATATACCTGACGGTGCATTCTATACTTAATCTAGGCATTCTATCTAGGCATTCTATAGAATGTCGGATTTCACACATTGCCGGTTACATATATAATAATTGGGCTTGATTTTCACAGCAGAACCGGAAAACCGTTTTGAGATCTTTGAAGCGTAGTGCTACGGAGAATGCTGCTAATCGCCTGGTACGAGCACAAAACCAACGAGTACGTCATGAACCTGGTCACACGTCACATCCGGGCCATGAATAGGAGAAAGTTAGCGTTGTGTGGTCACGTCACGCGGCACGACACCCTCGCAAAAAGAAACAAAAAATCATTATGCAAGAAAGCGGCAGGCGCAGAAGGAGGCCAAGATAGAACTGGACCACAGGTGCTTGTATCTTGACACGCGAGCGCCTATGCCTGTGACGCGTCTCTCTTTTGTTATATATGATAACCAAAGGGAGACGCCTCACAGGCGTGTCCAGATACAAGCGCATGTTGGTGAGGTAGGTAGGTAGCACAGGCGCTTGTATTAGGACACGCGAGCGCCTATGCTTGTGACGCGTCTCCCTTTAGTTATCTTAGATAACCAAAGGGAGACCTATGCCTGTGACGCGTCTCCCTTTAGTTATCTTAGATAACCAAAGGGAGACGCGTCACAGGCATAGGCGCTCGCGTGTCCTGATACAAGCGCCTGTGAACTGGACAGATGACTTCAAAACAACGACGGCACTGGACATTTCTCGCCTCCTGATAACAGCAAAAGACAGACTGACGTGGAGAAAACTCTCCGCTATAGCATCCCTCATGCCCCCACCTCCCTCCCCACCCAATTCACAACGGCCCGCCAGGCTGAGGGATTAGATATATAAATAAATAGTTGGGTGGTTTTGTGTTTTGTTGAAGATCCGTTGGATCTCATTTTTGATATGATGATGATGGTCATTGTTGTCAGGGTGGCGACGTGGTGATCGTCCTTAACGCTCATGCAATAGGACGTTAAGCATCGTTTTCCGTCCGTCCGTTGTTTTTAAAAAAAACAGTCGCTTACAAATGTTTGGTTTGCGAAGGTACTTTGGAACTAACACTATTGCATAGGTAAGACAAATTTTGGACTTCCTTACGAAGCAGGCTAGCCTCAGTCTGCGCTGCACCGCCTCCCAGAAGAGGGTGGAGGTAGGGAGAGGGGAAGCATAGGATGGACTAATTCCTTCCCCTTTAAATGTACAGTTAATCCCACCCATTTCTGCTCTTTTACTAAAACATGGACTGTGCTACAAAATTACGGTACCATTTTAAAGCGAACAGTCGATTATATATCAATATTATCTAACTCGTTTGAATTTTTAAAAAATGGTTGTGGATCATTCAATTTGATTTGAAAAAGGTTTACTGCATGCGACCGTATTTTATTATCAGCGCCTATATTTTATGTTCAGTTTTTTTTTTTCTGGCACGCGTTTGTGTGTATGCGTGTGTGTATGCGTGTGTTTGTGTGTGTGTTGTATTTTTGTTGTTGTTGTTATTGTTGTTGTTGTTTTAATTTCTATGCAGATAAATACTTTGAAATCGCCGGGAATCAGAACGAGGAGCGAAAAGTCGGGATGTCTGACAGCTACATGGGCGACTGTCTGGACATACATTTTGTCTGGCGGCCAAGACGACTGACCACAATCCTAGTGCGTCCGGGGACGGGGTTTTAAGAAGTCTCGAGACCTAGTGAGTGAATGCTGGGATGTAGTTGTGTTGCCGGCACTCAACCCGTTTAGGACATGAGCGTCAGGATCTTTCAAGTCCGTGCCATGGAATGCGTGCGTGCACGGACCAGACCTCGGTTTAGGCTGTTATCCCGCGTGTACAAATGTAATGGTTATGTAATCATTATTAGACGCCGTGGGTGCGGCGTTTAGCATAAACAAAGAGGATTGATAGAAAGCTCGTTAACTTGCGGAAACAAAGCCACGTGCATGGTATGATGCTTACATTCAATTGAATTCAGTTGCATTCAGTTGAATTCCATTCAACATAGCTTTATTACGCACCGCACCACAGCAATTACACACAGGTTTCTATGTCGCAAAGAAAAGAAAAAAAATTGGGAAGGGGGGGGGGGGGAGGGGGGATACAATCCTGAGAGGCAAGTATCCAGATCATACATCAAAACTCTTTGAACATTTTGGTCTTTGTTGCGTGTTGCGGCTCTTCAAGGGGCAGGGGAAAGTGAGAGAGAGAGAGAGAGAGAGAGAGAGAGAGAGAGAGAGAGAGAGAGAGAGAGAGAGAGAGAGAGAGAGAGAGAGAGAGAGAGCAGAAAAGAATGAAAAGAGAGAGAAAAAAAGAAAAGAGAGAGAGAGAGAGAGAGAGAGAGAGAGAGAGAGAGAGAGAGAGAGAGAGAGAGAGAGAGAGAGAGAGAGGAAAAACGGCCTAATGTTAGAGACAAGAGAGGGAGGGTAAGGAGGCGGGAAAGGGTGAGGGGGGTTGGCGGGAGGGGGAGGAGGGAGGGGGAAGATCGAAATAGAAGAAAACAGAGGCAGGATGGAATGAACAGAAGAAAAATATTATAAAAATTTTATTAACAATGAATAGCTGTTTTGTCATTTACACAATCGTTCACCTGAGGTAGGAGATTGTAAATCTCAGGCGGGTGCAGCCGCTACCGAGAAGGACGGAGTTTTGTCGGGGGTTTGATTTACACAAGAGGTGGGACAAAACCCATAAAGGCAGGATTTGCTTCCATTTTCTTACCGACGAGCTTTAAAAGCATTAAAAATAAACTTGGACGCCAGACGGGGGGTTTGAGTTGCAGACGCACCGACACCAGCCCGCCCGTGACACGCTATCCAGCGATCACAATCAACTTCCAAACCGGCATACACAATAATCTATACTGTATTGTGTTCGCTCAACAACAGGTTGTGAGCAACGTTACGCATAGGCCTATATGGTTTATTTTATTTTATTTTATTGTAAAGTTCTTTTTAAATACAGTAAAACCTCCGTTTTGAGACCCTCTTTTAAACGCCTTCCTCCAACCTACGACCGGAAAATAATTAATTCACCGATGCTTTGTACTATATAAACGACCTCTCTTAAACGACTACCTGTAAAACGCGACTAGCGACCTTCAAATAATTAAATTTTACGACCTAGCATCTGAAAAATTCAGATTCCAAAGCAATACTATAGTTGTGCGCTTGAAGAAAACAGTTTCGTTTACAACTTTTAACAGCAGACGATGCATTCAGTGTTTCCCAAAACGCACGTGTGTGCGTCAGAGACGCATAAAAACTGAAAAAGGACGCATGAAAAAAAAAAGGGTGCGTCACAAGGGACGCAACGTTTTTTTGTTGTTTTTTTTTACTGCCGTTATGTATCCTGGCACCTCTGTATGGCGTACGAACAGCGTTAAACGCGCGATGAAAAGTAGCGATGCTTTGCATCGATACTATTCTCATAAGGATCCATCCGTTTAGGAAAGTATCGCTACTTTTCTCAAAAGGATCGCACATTTTCTCAAATGGAACGCAAATTGCGAAAGTATCGATGCTTTCTGAAAAGTATTGATGCAAAGCATCGCTACTTTTTAAAAAGTATCGATACTCTGCATCGATACTTTAGCTCGAGCAGTTTCATAGCGCAGTTCCGAAGTTTACCGAGGCGAAACACACTGTTTCTGCAAAACTGAAATCGGTCAAGCTAATGAAATAATATACATGTATTATGTAACATTCCGCAGTTCCAATTGTCCTTTGCAGAGCAAATTAATTAATAACTATAACAGGTCTCTCTTCAAGTTCTCTCATTCGATCGTCGATAATTTCAATCGCATCCATCTTCCCGCCTCAAGTAACGCAAAACGAAAGGAAAGCAAGCAGATTGGCGCGATTGCCTGTTTTGTGTTCCGCTTTAGTTCCGATCAATTTTTTGGAAAATTTGCATACTGTGTATTCGGAAGAACTCGGAAATGCGCGATGAAAAGGATCGATCCTTTCGTAACGGAGCGATGCAAAGTAGCGATACTTTTCAAAAAGTATCGATGCAAAGCATCGCTACGTTTCATCGCGCGTTTGACCCTATTCGTACGCCATACCTCTGAGCTATCGTGCGCCCGAGCCGAGTAAGCGCGGTGATCTCTTCTACCCACTGACACGCATGCGCAGACTTTTTGTTTGCTTCCGAAAAGCTGAAACACGTCGCTCGACACATGGGTACGGAAAACGATAACCCGCAGAAATGCGGAAGACGATGCAATCGTTGAATGTTGAATCATCATTTTCAGTTCTCCCTAGACTAGGCAATGATGATCTTGTCTATAATACGCAGTTGAACAGATTTTTTTGTCTTTTTTTTTCTTCTGGTCATCGACTTAGTCCCCTCTAACACTAACTGCTTTTACAGAGACAATTTGTCAGTACATGCAGATTGATGTGTGTAAATTGTCGTATGACCATTTCATGTTTGTTCTATGGTCATTTTATGTAATTTTAAGGTTCCTCTAGTCAATGATGGATTTCTTTGTAACACTTATCAGAACAGTATTCCTTTTGTTGTGTTGCTTGTTTTATGGCTATTCATAATTTTCAATAAAGTTGCATTGAAAACTAAGCTTTGTTTGACTTTAAGGCGTATTTGTGTGTCCGTGATGTTGGTAATCAAAATCAAGGTAAATGTAGGAATTGTAAGGGGACTCTCAAATTTTGTAAGGGGACTCTTGAAATTTTGCACCAGAGAGTCCCAGGACTCTCTGAAAAAAAAGCTGTGGGAAACACTGGCATTAAAGCAGCTTAAAATACTCTAAGGAGCTGACCAGATTTGCCCTGAGCAGGGGCCTGTCAGATCTTGCTGACACCATGTCTGGTGTTCAAAGTGACATACTTAGAGAACATGCACGGGTGGGGTGATCATGCAAACAAACAAAATGAACCGCTTTCTTTCAACAAAAAAACAACAACAACTATTCAATGATTGAATAAAAATAATTACAACTATATTAATGGAGTTCTCTTATAAATAGTTATAACTCCAAACATGCACTCAGCACTTACATACACTTTTAAACAATTATCATACCAACATTGATTTTTTATTTTGTAAATAATGAGGAACAGGAAGATATTGACCGTATTGGTTGTGAGACAGAGTTTAATCTATAAATTCTTGAAAGATGGTAGATGTTCCTTATACTTAATGGTATGTGTACTTTTTATACATGTATTTATTTTACTTAATTAATTTTCTAAATGTCTTTTTCGAAAATGTCCTACCTCCTTTTTAAGACCCCTCCAATTTAAGACCTCGTTTTAATGGCAATTTATTTAAAGGTCGTAAAACGGAGGTTTTACTGTATAGGTTACCGTGTTGTTCTATTTCATTTTTTTATAGCGGACTTCCCAGCTCAAGAGCTGCTCAAGGCGCTACAAGATCTTACTCCACTCGCCCGGAGCGCCCAATTGCTGCCTTAGCAATATTCGCCCGACACCCCAGACACCTGAACCCAATAATAATAATAATAATAATAATAATAATAATAATAATAATAATAATAATAATAATAATAATAATAATAATGGATGCTAAACGCGCCGTATTCCAAAATTAAACTCAAAGCGCGGCGATCTGTAACCAACATACAAGCTCGCAAACTCCTACACGCACAACAAACACACATTCATCACTCAAACATGTATAAAGGAAGGCAAGTCGTTATTAGAAGACGGAAAGGAAATTGAATCGGTATTTGTGACATTTTTAGATCGACTTTATCCAATACCACTGTTGAAGGGAGGGAGGGAGGGAACCAGAGTACCCGGAGAAACCCCTCGGTGACATAAATAGACTCGTACCTAAGTCACATAAGTTCGCCCCTTGCTGGAATCGAACCCGCGATCTTCAGCATAGGAAACCTGCGACTAAGCCATGAGGTCATCCCAACCCTGGGCGACTGGGATGAGGAAGATAAAGACAGATAATGTCAGAATAGGCAGAGGCGTTTGAACTGTTATTATAACTGACATTTATTAGACTCAAAGACAGGTATGTCTGTCACAGCAGACGTTACGTAATAGTACAACAAAACAAGGGAAGTCACTCTCGTTATTTTGTTGACAATATCCATGGTTTCGATTAATAGAGTATAGTCCCAGGACATCTTCCCTCATTTGGTAAAGAAATGGACAATCAATTAAAGTGCATGTATTACAATTAGAATTATCTTTGTGTGTCCCTTTTGTTTTAAAACAGTGTCTATGTGGGGTTTGTTTTTAATGTGATGCACTATCCTATCCTCCTATCCTGTCCCGTAACCCGGAGGTCGTAGGGGCACCACAGATGATCGTTTAACCAGCGTACTCCATCTTTCTCTGTCCTCAGCAGCCCTGATGGCTTCGCTCAGTGTCAAACCAGTCCATTCTCGAATGTTGTCCTCCCACCTCGTTTTCGGTCTCCCTCTTCTTCTACCTCCTTGCACTGTGCCTTGCAGGATGGTCTTTGCAAGGCCTGATGATCTGGTGACGTGGCCATACCAGCGGAGTTTTCGTTTCTTTACCACTGTGAGCAGGTCATCGTGTTATCCAATGGCTTGTGTGATGGTCTGTCGGACTTCGTCGTTGGTGATGTGTTGGGTATAGGAAATGCCCAGAAGTCTTCTGTAGCACCTCATCTCCATGCTTTGTATTCTTCGTTGGAGATCTGCTGTGAAAGTCCATGCTTCGCAAGCATATATGAAGATGGAGATGACAAGGGAGCGCAGCAGTCTTACTTTGGAACGTAGACTGATGGTCCTGTCTTTCCAAATGGGCTTCAACCTTGTCAGGGCAGCAGTTGTTTGTGCGATCCTGGAGAGGACTTCCTGTCGGGACCCATTGTCTGATACAATGGCTCCTAAAATTTGAAGCTATGCACTGTGTTGAGGGATTGGCCTTGGACTTTGATGACCGTGCTGATGCCATTGGTGTTGTTGGTCATCATTTTGGTCTTCTCTGCACTTATTTCCATTCCATAAGCTCTGGAGGTGGTGTCAAGCCTCTGTACCAGCTGTTCATGTTCTTGTTCCTCTCCAGCCAATCCATCAATGTCATCCGCAAAACGAGATTGCTCTACCCCCTATGCTGACTGTGCCTTCGTGATCTGCAAGAGCATCTGACATGATGCGCTCTAGGAAGATGTTGAAGAGTGTTGGAGAGAGTAGGCATCCTTGGCGCACACCGATTGTTGTTCTGAACCAGTTCCCGATGACGCTGTTATGGAGGACTGCACTGGTAGCCTTGTAATACAGGCTTTTGATGACTTCAATAATTTTAGGGCTGATGTTGTACACTTTCATTGTTACCCATAGAGTTGCATGCCAGACTCTGTCAAACGCCTTCTTGAAGTCTATGAACACATGATATAGATGTTGTTGGTGCTGTAGGTATTTCTCACAGATTATTCTGAGGTTGAAAATCTGTTCAATGGTACTTCGCCCTGCCCTGAATCCTGCTTGTTCTTCAGCTATGATTTGTTCAGCTTGGGGTTTCAACCTGTTGAGTATTATTTTCAGGAGGACATTGCTGGGATGACCTGCTCACATTGGTGAAGAAACAAAAACTCCGATGGCATGGCCACGTCACCAGATCATCAGGCCTTGCAAAGACGATCCTGCAAGGCACACTGCAAGGAGGTAGAAGAAGAGGGAGACCGAAAAAGAGGTGGGAGGACAACATTCGAGAATGGACTGGTTTGACCCTGAGCGAAGCCATGAGGGTTACTGAGGACAGAGAAAGGTGGAGTACGCTGGTTAAACGATCATCTGTGGTGCCCCTCCGACCTCCGAGTTACGGGATAGGATAGGATAGGACTTCAGTTGAATAATTTGAAGTTTAGGCTATTATTATTTTCTTGCTGCTAGAAGTTTTCAGACTGTTTTCAAAACTACTTACAACTTGTACTAACACGAACGTTGAATACACAAAACGGATGTAGAAGTAGGCCTACTTTAGATTTCTTGTAAGCACTAATACAAAACACGTTGAACGCTATCAGCATTTTAGTAACGCACACAATTGTTATTTTGAAGAACTTCAACTTTGTTCAATAAAGCGAGCAGTTTTCCTTCTGTTTGTTACACTCTTGCGTAAATGGAATAGGAGATGGAACTGGACTCAACGCGCTTGAAGGCAGAGTAGTAGGAGGTAAGAAGAACCTATTTACAGGTTGTGCTGCATGTTCTTCTTCTTCTTCGGGGATGTTGACGTCATCATCTTCGTCGTTAGGCTGCGGCATTGCAGATGGCTGAGTTTGCCATCGGTTGCGGCGAAATGATTCCATTTGGAGTCTGGGTCTTGTTAGTGCGCCCACTGCTGTCTGCTGGCCCAACAATCTTGCCACTGCGGCTCCATTTCTTCTTGTTCGGAATGAAGGCTCCAGTACCTGGTTGTAGCATAGACATTAGGGCTGGACGTTTTACCGATACCAAAGATAGTTATAAATACTTTTCTAGTGTCTTTGCCGATACGTAACTGTATTCAGGTTCGGAAACGCGACGGTACGGTATACTGGTGCGGGTGTCCAAGGTCCGGTTTACTGGGAAATCCCGACAACACATAACTCGACAGTGGGCGACATCCTGTCCGCCCAGAGAGCGAGCCTAAAGACCAAACACGTGGACAGGCAGCTGTTCTTGAAGAAGAACTTATAAGAAAAGCAGCTTATCCACGTGTTTGAGCATGGTACCAGTCGCCAATCCTTCTGAACTCTTAAAGTGCTAAAAAGACCTTTCCCGTTGAATGTTTTTGTTTTATTTTGATTTTGTGGTTTAAAGTTTGTTGATGTTCTAAACAGTGATTTATCATAATTTATTTTGAAGGCGTTCAAGCAAAAATAAAGCTTCAGTTTCTGTGGAAATGTGGTTCTTTGAAACTGTTTTGAAGTGTATGGCAATCTTTCTTTTGCCTCGGTCACTACTGTCAGTGCCATATCCCATTTGATTGTAACTCTTAAAATCGCGGTATACCGGTACGAAATACCGATACGACCTAAAAATACCGCGGTAATACCGGTACGACTTTGACCCACGGTAACCAGCTCTAATAGACATTGGTCGTGCACCATGGTGTCGATCAAAGTTGGCTTTGCTTTTCTCCTTTTCTGCTGCATCGTGCTGCCTCACTGCCCGGTCATGACTGTAACTTTAGTGCGGAGTTGTCTCCCCATCGGTGCGACGGGCGGACTGATTCCAGTTGCTGAGTGCGGTGTCGTCCTGTAGTTCAGCATGGCGAGATCAAAATTCTTCTGTCTCATCATCTTCTTCCCCGTCTGCACAGCTCGCTCCGCTTCTCCGTTTGCTTACAGACTGCTGGAGTAAGGCTGGAAACCATAGTCTCTTGCAAATTTGGCGGACCGTTATCTGTTATAAGCACATCAGGAATACCGCGCTGTGAACTGCGGACTTTTTCACCAAGATAACAGTCATATCATCAGTTCCAGGGCTTTTACCATTTGACATTTCTTTTAAAGCATATGTAACTTCTTGCATAGTTATTAGAGCTTTATCTTCTGTTAAATTTGGTAGTGTATTACATAATCTTCTATAACTACTATACCTCTTTAACAGGTCTTTTAGAATACAGTTTTTGAAAATAAACCTTAGTTTTAATGAGCATATCTTCTGTATCTTTAAGACACTGATCTTCATTAGAAATTAACTTAAACCTTTGTTTACTTACCTAATGTCGCTATTCAAGACTGCAATAGTGTTTGCTTATTTTTTCATCTTGCGATGCCCATTTTGCTTTTGAAGGAAGCAATATGCCTTCCATTTATAATTGTCTAAGAATAGCTAACACTGCTTTTTCTTCTTGCAGTTCTTCATTTTCAAAATCTCCCTTAACTAAGCCTTTCTCCAATTTTTCAATATCTTTCAATAAATTCAATTCTTGTTTTTGACCTTTTTTTTTGGGGTGGGGGTGGGGGAGGGGGGGAATCTAAATTCCGTTGTTTTACTACGAGTGTTTATTAACAAGACACTCAGAAACATCTGATCTGAAATAGTAAATTGCACGTCTTGTAATGGTATTGTTTATATGTGTATGGTGTAGCTGAATAATATAAGCTTATTATGTTTTCTTGTATAATTTATTAATGTCTTGTTCATACATTATATCCCTTAGTACAGATGAATTACATTTCCAAGAACCTGTATTTTCTTTGCTTGTGTAAATTAAATTACCAAACTAATAAGTGAGTGGTCACTTATAAAATATCCGCATGTTTAACATGTGTTAAAAGATTCTCAGAAATTAAACAGGAATCTATTCTTGCCAGTGGCTTTGATTAGTTCTCCGTCAAATATAACGTTGCATTTCATGATTTATTTCGCGCCAAATATCAATTAATTAAAAGTTTGTACTTCATTAAATTACTTTTTTCAGAGCTTTTGGATTTTTTATGTATTTATAATTCTGGTAGTCAAATGATGGATTTAAAACTAATTCAAGTCTCCTGCCATTACAATTGCACACAATCTCCAAATTCTGTTATACAGTCTTGTATCTTTTCATAAAAAAAATCTGGATTATTTCCGAAAGCAATGAATAATTGACTAACTAACTGGATATCTCTGTCTGGCCCATAAATATTAACTAAAACAATATCTTGATTCATTGTTTGTAATTTCACCAATAAATAAATTCCATCTCAATCTTTAATAGCTTTTTAAATCTTAAAATCAAAATTATTATCAAAATGAATTGCCACACTTCTTTATTGTAAATTATTAGACGCAAAACATTCAAATTCCCATTCAGCTCTTATTTGTTTTTCAATGGAAGGTTTAAAGTGAGTGTCATTAAAAAATATATACTAATTTTTTTCTTAACAACTGACACACATCGTTTTTAATAACAAACAAAATAAACATTATGTGAAGCCTACACAGATTAAAACTTTTAAAAAATGGATACACAATCCTATCCTATCCCGTAACTCGAAAGTCGTTGAGGCACCACAGACGATTGTTTAAACAGCGTACTCCCATCTTTGTCCTCAGCAACCCTCATGGATTCGCTCAGTGTCAAGCCAATCCATTCTCCAATGTTGTCCTCCAACCTCTTTTTCTGTCTCTTTCTTCTTCTGCCTTCTTGCACCATCTGCCTTGCAATACACAATAGTCAAATAAAAATGAAAACAGTCATCTGTACGCTTCCTGAGTGGCACAAAACATTTACACTGAATAAACCAAATCTCCATTCCGAAACCTTAAATATTAAAATGTTATCCAAAAACAAACACATTTCAAATTTCCAAACTACTAATACATCTTAATCTTATATTCAAATAACAAGCAAAATAACAATAGAATTAAATGATTCTGTTTCTTCCATATACTTCACAAAACAACAGCAAGCAAGGAAAGCTACAAGTTTATCAATATTATTATTTTAAAACATTATAAATCTGAGAAAAAATATATAAAAATCCTAATTACATGTAAATTTGAATTACAACAAATCAACGTTATAAATCAATATGCATACATACATACACTCCTACACGTACATACGTATTTATTAAAACTAATTCCCCCGTTGGGGTCCCGGGGGGTTTCAGTATAAATAGTATCCCCACTTTCTGGAAATTCAGTGTCTTTCTCATTTGCTCTTTCTCATTCCTGCTCTGTTCTATCAATCTGCTATACTATCTTCTTCTTCGCTAGACCAGTCACCTACCTTTTTTCTTGAAAACTCTTCCGGGACAAGACTCCGTATTTGTGTATGAGGTCTGTTGGATCAGCTTGAGAATATTGGACGTTTTCTGTCAGGTGGTCACTGTGGCTTCCTATGATGTTATTATTTAGCAATGTAGGCATTTTATATATATGTGTTTTGTTGATATTTTATAATGATGTTTGTATTCTATTTTGTTTTTTACACTGGGGTTCGATAAATTAGAGTACAGCCTCAGCGTCCCTTGCGTGGGATGTCTTTATTGTAAAGTGACTGGCTGGTGGAGAGTATTCAGTTTTACCATTAGGGTTGTTTCAGCAGATCTTTTATGCGGATTAGGGGTTGTCCGGTCCTGATTTGGCTCAGAAGAGTCCGCTGGACCTAAAGCAATAATCATGTAATGTAATGTAATTAAAACTAATAAGTGTAAACTAATACCAAATTTATATTTTTTTAAAACAACAAAACAACTCCCCATTCTCAACATGCCTGACAAATAAACCGCGAATTAAGCAGCACTATTTTAGAATATACTTCAAACAAAATTCTTATTATAAAACAATACAGCATTAATAGTGCCTCAAAAACGAAAACTATGTTAACAAAACCTCAGCAACATACAAGGAAGACTTTTTAGTAAATGAGGAATATCATAATCACCATCTAAAGTTTACAAAAGGCCAAACCACAATTGTTTTAATCATCAAGAATGAAATTACATAATTAAGACAAAGGGTCATATTAACATTACATCAATAACAACAATTTTAAATTAAATTGTGGCATCTTGTTAAACGCATATTGTAACTTATAAATGTCATTTCCCCCTTCTTTTTTCATATTTTATTATTGTTATCATTATTATTACTAACATTATCAGTAGTAGTAGTAGTAGTAGTAGTAGTAGTAGTAGTAGTAGTAGTAGTAGTAGTAGTAGTAGTAGTAGATCAAAATAAGAACATGATACTCTTCAAGCATCAAAATTATAATTAACACCCGCAGGAATATTTAAATGTATCAATCAATCATGAATTTATAATTTTAAAAAATCCAATTAAAAAGAAAATTAACACATTTTAACTAAATACTTCAGTGAGGACAAGATCACCGCACACAAAATTGGGGCTATTTCAACAGCTAGCACGAGTTCCTTCCCTTTTGTTAACATTTGTAACGGGAGAGGGGGGAATAAAATAGAGCTTTTCCCTGTGTGCCGAAGCAACGTCGTTGGAACGTTTGGCCTACTGATCTATTTGCAAAGGTTCAAACGACCGTAAAAAATAAAATACTGAAGCTCACATTCTAAGAATATTGATTTGTGTTCATTTCTATACGTTTCCAACACTCGCTTTCTTTCTCTTCCAAAAAACACATTTTTTCCCCTCTCTCTCACAGGCACAATTCGCCCATCTTTCTTTCTCATGGCTGCTTTTTGCAAATCGCTACGTTGTTTGCGTATATTTAAGGGTAGGTCATATCATTATCGACAATTTCTTTCTCTTCAGTTTTGTTGCAGATTTCAGTACACTGTCTCTATCAACCGACAAATACACAATGTATGTATGGCCACGCAACGGGTGACATGCCGCCATTTCGATCTGCTCTGTATCTTCCAAATCCAGTTCGTTCCGAAAAAATGCACGCACCTTAGCTTCACAGAATTAGTTTTCATACCCTACAAAGGCAAACTGTATTTTCTAGAGTTGGATTCCGTGTCTTCAACAGGATGACATAGCAAACTGTATTTTCTAGAGTTGGATTCCGTGTCTTCAACAGGATGACATAGCGACGATACATAGCAGACAAGTGACAAAAAAGCTGACTGCAATTTTGGCTGACAGTAACCATCCACTTTTCTTGGAATTTGACTCTCGACGGATAGACAGGAGTGGACGTTTTAGGGCCCCAGCGGGAACATCAAATAGGTACAGGAACTCATTCATACCACTTGCCATTCAAGCACATAACAAACAAGTCGGTAGGTCTTACTAAACATACTCTACAACTCTCATGCAGCTTGGTTTAATTATTGTTTTTATTGTCCTTTTATAAATTATAGTTTATATGTTTATACACTAAGTTTTAAATACCCATATTTATCTGTTCTTATGTTAACCCGTTTTATTGCTTATTTATAATAATTGCATTATGAAAATATGTCCATGTGTTTGAAGGAGTGTGTGTGGATGTTTTGGTTCCTTTGTTTCAATGCTTTTCTTTTTGTTTGTCACTTGTGGGAGGCGTGCGTCTTTGTGTGTGTGTGGGGGAAGAGTGGATGGACATGTTTGGTTGGCAGACAATGTAATTTCTATGCTTTTGGATTAATAAAGTAATATCTTATCTTATCTTAATTCGTTGTCCTAGCGCTCCTCTTGTTTCCTCAACCCTATTGTCAACTGTACAAATCGTGCTCTCAAACCTGTCTGTCAGTGCCCAAATCTGTTCCCTCACGCCTTGAAACTCGCTGGAAAGTTTCTGCTGGTGGGTCCTCGTCGTCCTCAGAGTTCCCAGCAATGGATGTGTATCGATTCATGGCGATGGTTTGGCTTTATGTCTTCTTGGGAGGCGTTTTTTTCTTTGGAGGGTTCGACAGCAAAATGTAAATGTAACTGTAGATTATAGTCACACGACACCGAAGCGTATAGGCGACTACAGGTCACATTATTCTGACACCAGCGAACCAGTTGATGGTAAGGGGAAAATAATATGGTCACACATTGGCCAATCCGGGATTCGAACCACGTACCTTTTGGTTACTAGTAAGCCGCTCTACCAACTGAGCTTCCCGGCCCCACACGTTCGACAGCACGGGCTTTTTCCGCCATTAACCAAACCGGAAGTCTATTATTATTATTATTATTATTATTATTATTATTATCATCATCATCATCATCATCATCATCATCATCATCATCATCATCATCATCATCATCATCATCATCAATCATCCATCATCATCATCATGAGTAGTAGCAGTAGTGGTAGTAGTAGTAGCAGCAGTAGCCTAATAGTAGTAATAGTTGTGACGAACTTACGAGACTTAGGTGCGAGACTATTTAGAGTTTTTTACGAGAGTTTTTCTCCGATTTCCTCCGTCCCTTCACTAATGGTATTGGAGGCATTGGATGCAATCGATCTCAATTTCAAAAGTAAACATGAATTTCTCATCCGCCTTCTGTAATAGAGATCTCTTAGGATCTCAGTGCTTGGAGTTCGATTAAAAATAAAGCGTGTGATAATAATAATAATAATAATACAGGATGCTATATACGCGCCTTTCCCCAAGGCTCAAAGCGCGGCGATCTATACCAACATACACGCTCACCTGTCTCATTTACCCTCACACACACCAAATACACATACATCACTCAAACAGGTGGTGTAAAGGCAGAGAGATCGCTATTAGAAGACGGAAGAAAATCGAATTTTTATTTTTGAAATTTTTATATTGACTGCAACCGGGGTGCCCGGAGAAAACCCTCGGTGACCTCAACAGTCTCGTACCTAAGTCACATACGTTCGCCCCTTGCGGGAATCGAACCCGCGACCTTCGGCATAGGAAACCGGCGACTTATCCACTGTTGTTGTTGTTGTTGTTGTTGTTGTTGTTGTTGTTGTTGTTGTTGTTGTTGTTGATGTTGTTATTGTTCTTCTTCTTATTATTATTATTATTTTTTTTTCTTTGTAGTAGTAGTAGTAGTAGTAGTAGTAGTAGTAGTAGTAGTAGTAGTAGTAGTAGTAGTAGTAGTAGTAATAGTATCATTATCATCATTATTATTGTTTCAGGTGTGGTTCCAGAACAGAAGGGCAAAGTGGCGGAAGAAGGAGAACACGCGGAAGGGGCCCGGCAGACCTGCGCACAACGCGCAACCTTTGACTTGCAGCGGTGACCCCATTGACCCGGAAGAGATCGTCCGCCGGCAGAAGGAGCGCGAGGAGAAAAAACGGAAGCGGCAAGAGGAGCGCGCGCGCCGCCTGGAGGAGAAGAGGAGAATGCTGCACGTGGGAGGAGCCAGGTCCTTATTGCTGGCGGGCAGGAGAGCAAGCAGCAACATCAACAGCAACATCAGCAGCGGCGGCAACAACAGCAATAACAACAAAGAAAGCTGCCACAAGGCCAGGAACTGGTTGCGTAACAGCAACAACGAAAACAGTTTCGCTGGAGAGGGGCTTAGCACTGAAGAAAATGCGGACTCGTCTGTACAGCTCGGGAGCAATTGTAAGCATGAACATACAGACCACTGCTCACTAAACACAGCTCACGCCAGTCCTATTCAGGAAACATGTGGAGAACAAGGCCAGTCTAACGCTGGCAGCGACGTCGATTTCAGTGACGATGAAGATGCTTCAGGGATGACGTCGGCGAATGATGCCGAAGGAACTAGTCAAGACTGTTATTCCCATGTTGACGTAGTTGGGGATGATTGTGACGACGAAGAGGATGACGACTGCTGGAGAGGACTTCCGACTTTGCCAGAAAAATGTTACGGCGACGACGACGTCCCGCAAGATTTGAGCCTTAGCTCAAGAATAATCCTGCCTGAAATGAAAGAAAGGGAAAGTAGAAAGGATGCACTTCCGGTAAAGGGAGGCCAGAACTCTCCAGGTACGAAGGGAGAGAATAAGGGTAAAGACATGCGCGGGGTGGCAGATGACATGTTTGTTAGCGGCAGGCAAGGTAACGGAGCTATTGACGATCGTAACAGATATCACAGGGACGCCATGACTGAAAAATCCACCACAGCAAAAGGACGTACTCTCATTTACCAACCCGACAGTCAGGCCCAAAAAATACACGCTAAAGGAGAAGATGGAGAAATTAACGCCGACTCGCCAAGTGATCAATCATTTCAGCAGCACAGTTGTGACAGAACGCGAGACACATCAAGCCGATCACCGTCGCCGCCTGAAGCGCCGGATGGATCCACACTGGCAATTAAAGACTCAAGCGCCGAGCTGCAGGATCAGCGCAATCGCAGATCGCCCGTCAAGATAGCAGAACAAGCTTGTCACGCCGCAGAGCGGGCGGAGGAAAAATTCCTGAGATTACCCGGCCATAAAGCTGGCTTCTGGGACAAAAGATTCTCGGAAGCTCTGCGCATGCGTGCGGTAGTTGGGGCGGACGGCAGTGGCAAAGACGTGAAGGTCGTGCGAGGTCAAGGGCAGGGGGCGCTCAACGCCTTTATTGATGCGTGTGACGGAAGATTAGAACGAGGAACTAGCGAGTTGCCGGAGACGTTCTCGTGTTGCCCGATGCTATCAGCGCCAACCCACCTGCCCGCGACCGGGTCACAATTATTCCGGTTACAAACTAATGACCGTCAACTTAATCTCCGACTCGCTTCGCGCCATTGCCAACCATTCCAGGGGGCGTGGTCTACCGTCGCTACTCTCGCCTCCCGCTTCCCCGAGGGAAACGGCAAGAATTCCAAACTGCCGTTCGAGAAAACGACCACGGCTTCTCCCGAGGCCCTAACGATCAAGCACATCGAAAGTACTCGCTCCGCAGCCAATCAGTATGCAGTTTGTGGGAGCCCTGTTCAAAAGGCGGCTGCACCGCGGCCTAAATTTGGGTTCACTATTGACAGCTTGCTGGGCTCGGATCCCACAGCATCCATCCACAAACACCAGGTCAAGCTTCTGACCAGTCCTCAATGATCATACCACTCACATACTGGTACACACACGCACAAACACACACCCACACACAGTCAGAGAAAATAAAGTTAGAAGACTATATTACTTATTGTGTGTTAGCTTTTATTAAAATGCTTCTGGTGTCCAGTTCAGTACTGCGCAAAAACAGTTTTTTTTAAATGTATATATATAATTCAGGCTAGGATATAACGACTATGTGCTTACATAGTCATACAATTTTGTGTGTCTAATATTAGCGAAAACGGAATCTAAACTTCGTTGTCCAACCATTTAAAAGGTCGTCTGGTGTAGTCGCTGGGTGACTTGTCTCTCTAAGAAGACCTACACAGGCGCGGAAACATGGGATTAGCGGTCGTGACTCAACGCTATCAGCGTGTGTTGGAAGGCTTTGCCGTGACTGTTTCTACACGGCTTTGTTCTGGGCCTTTTGTGTCGTTTGACGCGTAATGACTGTATTGAAGGAAACTCCTAAGGGGACGTTATAATGGAACCGAATGTCCGGGTGTCAGTGGCTGTTGTGTGCATACAATACAATACAATACAATACAATACAATACAATACAATACAATACAATACAATACAATACAATACAATACAATACAATACAATACAATACAATACAATACGACTTTATTTGTCTCACAGGGAGCAATTATCCAGACTGCAGTACGTAAGTTCGTATTTACAAATATAACGTGTACACGAGAAACAAAATGCATTTCCCCAAACACAAAGCGAACAGTAACAATATAGTTGTACAAGTAGGCTAGAAGTCAAACATTATCACTAGATCACATTAGCTGGCATGATCACACTCAACAGTCACACATCTGCATCCTATCACAGATAGCAATTGCCCTGAGAATTTTTTTTGTTAAAAGGATACACACAAAAAATAAATTTTAAAAAAATATCGTCTTCTCTCCCACTATTTTCCATCCCTCCTCTCTTCCACATCCACACTCACACACCCCCCCACACACACACACCCACACACACACACCCACACACACACACACCCACACTCACACACCTACACTCACACACTCACACACACACACACACTCACCCACACCCACACACTCACACAAGTATGTAAAACACCAAGACTGGGTTTTACTAAGAATGTAGGAATCGGAAAGTGATTTTTGATGGAAAAGGGTTAGGGCAAGGGTTAGGGATAGCTCTGCAACTAACCCTTACCCGACCCGAACCCTTTTCTAAAAAGTTGACCTAGTTCGTCTCCTATAGGCGACGAAATAGGTCGAATTTTGAATTTTGTTCAAACTTTCTCCGAAAATTCACTGTATTTTCTCCGTCCCGGATAGAGCACTCCTGTGTACTTAAAACACTCTCAAGCACTACAACTGCACTCCCATGCACTAAAAGTGCACTCCTGTGTACTTAGAAAAAAGTGGGTGGCTGGAAAACACTGGGTGGCTAATACACTCACCCATTTCCTGCATAAAAAGCAAGGTTAGTCACCCATTTCAAGGCTTATACCTCCGCACACTCACACACACACACACACACTCTCACACACACCCATAAATAACAATGGCCATCTCAGGAGCAATCGCTAACTTCCACTGAACGTAAGGGAAAGGGTACACACATACATTTGAGCCATACTAAACATAATAAATGCAGCATTAACACTACAAGTAAAACCACACCTAAAACCACTGGTAAGCCTACACGCAGCCTATGTTTGGTAGATCTCGGACACTGCTAGCGTCAAGTTCACCTGTTTAGTGCAAACTGGTGGTCTGTAATTACATGCTTTGGTCCTTTATACCATGACAAAAAAAATGTTATTCCCACGTGTATGATTTTATTAGAAGTAAATGTATATTGTTGGTATTTATGAATGCGGCACTCTCTAGACATACATATTGTACACCATTGTCGTGATGTTTGTTTGTTTGTTTGTTTTTGGAGATATTAAACACTGTTGTCGAAACGCAAGCACTGACTTACTATTTTTGGATGTCATGTAAACCTGTTCAGTTTATATTGTTTGGTTGGTTTGTCTTCATTCGTCGCCTTAGTTTGTTGGTTTGTTTGATTCCTTGCTTGATTGATTGACTGGCTGAATCTGTGTTTCTGTGTTTATCATTTTGGATGTGTTTTTTTTGTTTGTTTGATTATTAAAAAATAATTCCCAGACTTATCTGAAAATACTTTGAAACGGTCGGGAGGAATCTGAACCAACCAAAGGTCGGTCGGTTGGTCAGTCTGACTTTCTGTCCGTTGGGAGCCATATCTCAAGAACATCTGAACGAATTTTGACCCAACGTCAAAGGAACATTATTACCCAAATTAAAAGCCTGGCTCTCGCGCCATCATATTTGCTCTATCGCAAAAGTTAAGATCACTGGAGTCATTCTGTTGCTTAACACTTTTTGCTCCATTTCTTTTTTTTTTTTACGGCTAAAGCGATTTTGTCGAATTTTAGTATAGAGATACTTCAAATCATGGGCCATCCTTCGGTAGCAGGTTCTCGGTCAGGCCATAAGTCGCTCTGTCCGTAATTCCGATTTTCACTTTGTTTTTATTGTTGTGACTTATCTCAAGAATAACAACCGAAGTTCATCGTTTTTAATTTAAAGATACTTTAACTACTGCTAAGTATTTTAAATCATTTCGTATTTGTATTTTTTTAAGGTCAAGGTCATTGTGGTTTACCGTTTTCTTCTTCTTTTTTTTTTCTTCTTCTTCTTCTTCTTCTTCTTCTTCTTCTTCTTCTTCTTCTTCTTCTTCTTCTTCTTATTATTATTATTATTATTATTATTATTATTATTATTATTATTATTATTATTCCGAAACGCCTAATCGTGACAGCTCTAGGCGTGTAAAATAAATATATAACAAGACACAAAAAGTCAAGAAAAATGTTACAATGACGATGATAAAGTTTCAAGCAGATAAAAATTTACCACCGTAGAAGGCAATGACAGTAGATAGTTCCAAAATCTAGGGTTTCAGTGTTGGTCGTTTTGAACAAGGTTATATTTAGGAACGTACCGAGGTTATATACTTTATTCGTGCGGAACCTCTGGATACTAGAGCGTTTCTTCAGATTCCAATAGTGCTGTAATCGTGATTTGTTTCAGGCGGGGCAACGCTTACTGTGAATTTGATAAAAATTGAGCCGTGACGCTAAAATGGGTGACATTGGGACTATTTAATTGCATATTATTGTAGAGTTATCTTCTGCTTACCTTAATGGGACACAACTCGAAGACTTTGTTTACTTTTGTCGAAATAAAATTGGCATTGTTATCACATTACACAATGATAAAGCGGACATTGTTATCACATTACACAATGATAAAGCGGACATTGTTATCACATTACACGATGATAAAGCGGACATTGTTATCACATTACACAATGATAAAGTGGACATTGTTATCACATTACACAATGATAAAGCGGACATTGTTATCACATTACACAATGATACAGCGGACATTGTTATCACATTACACAATGATACAGCGGACATTGTTATCACATTACACAATGATAAAGTGGACATTGTTATCACATTACACAATGATAATGTGGACATTGTTATCACATTACACAATGATAAAGGGAGCTTTCATTGCTCGAACCAATCAACAACGTTTGAATTTTCAATTTTGGGATCTGATTGCGAGTTACTTCCCCTTTTCTTAACGATACAGCCGTGTGACCTTTGGCCCTATTTCAGCGTGAACCACAGTGCTTGAAATGTGAGTCTTTGATGTCTGAGGTGGGGCAGGGTCTATTTTATCAACCCAACTCGACAAACCATACGAGCAATTGTTTTTACGGGTTCTGCCTTTACCTTTTGACTTTGGTAGCTGCTATTTTTAGCTCCAGAATGTTGGCTCGCGTTTGCTATTAATAGGCACAAAAACTGTGAAATTTATTCATTAAAAAAAATACGTATCGTTTCCAACGAGTTGGCTTTTGTTGTAAGCTTATTTTGTCATTAGTCTATCAAGAGGGCGCGGTCAAAGCTTGTGCCTTTAAATAGCCTCCTTATAATATTATAATACGCAGTCTTTAGTACCACTTCAGACGTTCGTTAGTAAATTAACGTCCCCGGACACATGGAGCGTATAGGGGACACCACTTCAGACCACAGCCGTACAAATATTTATACCTACTGGTAGTGCGTAAAGGTTGTGCTGCGCGATCATCGATACATCATGTGAACTTGCGGTACACTCTGATTTCGACGGTTAGATATAATCACGCCGACACATGAGTCGTCTGGGGCTGCTCTTGTTGATATCAAATGCCGTTTTAACTAGCGTTTGGGCAATCCGATTACCAGTTAATGGGTCCAAGCCGGGATGCAGTTGCCTAAATGGATTTGAGGTGTTTGTTGAGGGCGCATGTTACTTCAGTACTTTTTTTTTTTAAGTTTGAAAGAAAACGGAGCTGTTGGGGTCTACAGGCCTTTAAAGCGATATGTGTGTGGAAGGGGGGTAGTAGGGGTGGGGAGAGAGCGGTTAGCTCCCTTTCTTCTCCCACGTAGGCCTACTCCATCACTCTCCATTATTCGCCCCGCCCTTCTCCCTCCCCCCGCTCCCTCTCCTCCCCCCTTCTCCCACTTTCAATACCCTTTCGGCACTCGTTTTTCTCCCTCCCTCCCTCTCTCTTTCGCCGTATCCTCCATCTTTCTTCCCTTTCGCCTTCCTAATGACCTAGTGCGTCTTAGGGAAAGGCAAGGTAGGGCACTAATTACATTGACATAATAGTAGCAATAGTAACAACAACCACCACCACCACAATAATAATAATGGTAATAATAATACTAATAATAATGATAATAATAATAATCATCATCATCATCATCAACATCATTATCGTCATCATCATCGTCATCATCATCATCATAATATTAAGAGTATAATAATAATAACAACAACAACAACAACAACAACAATTATTATTAGTATAAGGCGCCTGATCTTGTTAAAGAATAATTTGAAAGCGCGCGCACACACCAACAAATACCCAGAGACAGATGCGCACGCCAGTTCAGCCCAAGCCAAGCCAAGAAATCTCCATTGACAAAAATACAGTGCAAAGTTGACGTGTCGCTTACATGTATAATATATAAATAATAGACTACTGGGCATTTCCTATACCCAGCACATCACCAATGACGAAGTCCGAAAGACCATCACACAAGCCATTGTACGACACGATGACCTGCTCACAGTGGTGAAAAAAACGTAAACTCCGATGGTATGGCCACGTCACCAGATCATCAGATCTTGCAAAGACCATCCTGCAAGGCACAGTGCGAGGAGGTAGAAGAAGAGGGAGACCGAAAAAGAGGGCGGAGAACAACATTCGAGAATGGACTGGTTTGACACTGAGCGAAACAATCAGGGTTGCTGAAGACAGGTAAAGATGGAGTACGCTGGTTAAACGATCATCTGTGGCGCCCCTACTACCTCCGAGTTATGAGATAGGATAGGATATAAATAAACGCACACATGCACACATTCACGCACACCAACACACACACGCACACCCACACACGCACACACTCTGACAACGGGCAGGCTCACCTCTTAACAAAGAATACAGATATGCGCACAAGAGCAATGCCAACGACATGGCATGAGCCATAGCACATATACACTTTTACATGCATACAAACAAGACTTGAAATTTGCATGTGGGCAGATGATGAAACCAAAAAAGATGATAACGTAAAAGTAGTGAAGGAACAACAACATTTATAGAAATAGAAAGGCTATCTTAACCAGTGCATACGCATTCCTAAATTGTATCTCTCTGACTCACACACACCCCCACCCTCCTCCTCCGCCTTTGCTCCCCTTTCCCTCGCCCACTTCCCCCTCCCCATCCCCCTCCACTTATTCCCCTTCCATCCCCCTTCTTATTTGTTTCGCATCATGAGAGAGAGAGAGAGAGAGAGAGAGAGAGAGAATTTTTAATGCATTATTGCCCCTTTTCATCAGGAAATTCTGGGCCGCCTCCCCTGGGGAAGGCGCAGTCGCAGCCTGTGGCGCGCCCGAACCCAACCTACCTAATATTAGTTGTTGTGATTTTGAAATTTTGCTGGTGGAGCGAACCGGAGTACCCGGAGAAAACCCCCGAGACGTTGCCCGAGTCGAAAGTAAAAAATATTCGGAAAATCATAACGTCCAGATGCTGGATCGAACCCACACCTGTCAGGCGCGGCGCCATTGGACAAGGCAAGTTAGTCCCGTCTTAGCCCACGCGGCCACAACGCTCTATATACTAATATTAATATTTGAGCTCGTGTGTGTGTGAGAGAGAGGTGAGGTCGGGGTGGGGGAGATAGAGAATATACGTTTGTTTGTTTGTTTGTGTGTTGGTATGTGTGCGTGGGGAAGGGGAGTGGGCGAGTGGGTGCGCGTGCGTGTTGTTTTGCCATGTGAGTGTATCCGGCTATAGGCGCAGACTAGTGATGAAAATCCAAAGCAAAAATCAACGAATTGTTAAGGGAGGTAACGGCTGCACATTTAAGAAAATATTATATAGTTCTTCCCCTTTGCAAGACTACAAGGACAAGAAGAAGAAGAAGTGGACGAAGAGCTGTATACACATGCACGCGCAGTCGCACACACACACACACACACACAAGCACACACACACACTCTCTCTCACACACACACACACACACACACAAGAACAAGCACAAATATTAGTAAGCCTATATTTAGACACGCAGACCTCTTCATGTATAGCTTAGCATACCTCAGTACAATTTCTTAAACGTTACATGAAACTTAAAAGATGCTCGGTGCTAATTTGAATGAGGTAAACAGTCGCTCGAGAAGGCTTTTTGTGAATGCATCCAACTTCGAGCGCCTGTGCTGATAAGAACTAGCATACAATAGCAAAACATGAGTTGACTCCTTGCCACACACACACGCAAAGGCACAATCGCATCCATGTTCTATTATCATCCTGCAGCCTACATGTACAGCAGATCGGCGATATGGAACCGATAGCTTCGGGCAAGCCAAGACTACTCTATACAATCTACCCCTTGGCAGAAGTCTCGTTCCGTCACGTGATGTGACGTGAACCGGAAGTGAGGTGACCGGCCATTTCCGGTCACGCGACCGGACGGTCACGGCGCAAGGGTTGCGGATTGAATTTGGGTTCTCACGACATGTCACGCGGTCGGTTGCGAGACGGACGTAGCTAGAGAAAAAAAAATCCCTTACAGCCAGAGGATAGATCTTCCAGTTTAAAGTGATTGGAAACTAACAAAAAGAGCCCGAGGGAATCAATTATGAGTTCTTCCCCCGTTGATTAGAAGGCTGCTGTTGTAGGAGTAGTAGTAGTAGTAACAGCAGGAGTAGTAGTAGTAGTAGCAACAGCAGTAATAGCTGCAGCAGTAGTGGTAGTATTACTGATGATAGTAGTAAATAGTAGTAGTAGTAGTAGTAGTAGTAGTAGTAGTAGAAATAGTAGTAGTAGTAGTAGTAGTAGTAGTAGAAATAGTAGTAGTAGTAGTAGCAGTAGTAGTAGTAGTAATAGTAGTAGAAGAAGAAAGATGAGGGAGAAACGAAGAAGAAGAAGAAGTTGATGTTAGTTAGTTATTCATTGCTTACAGGGTCCAGCGGACTGCAAAGAGCCGAATCAAGACCACAAAATCAAGACCACAAAATCAAGACCACGACTTCCCTGACAGAAGACTCGCCCCCGATCCGCATAAAAGATCTGCCGAAACAACCTTATTGGTAACACTGAAGGCACTCCACCAGCCGGTCACTTTACAATAAAGACATCCCACGCAGGGGATGCTGAGGCTATACTCTAATTTATCGATCCATCGTTTACAAAAGCAAAATAGAATACAAACATCATTATAAAATATCAACAAAACGCATACATATAAAATGCCTACATTGCCATATAATAACATCATAGGAAGCCCCAGTGACCACCTGGCAGAAAGCGTCCAATATTCCCAAGCTGATCCAGCAGACCTCATACACGAATGAGGAGTTTTGTCCCGGAGAAGTTTTCAAGAATAAAGGTAGGAGACTGGTCTAGCGAAGAAGATAGTATAGTAGATTGATAGAACAGAGTAGGAATGAGAAAGAACAAAGGAGAAAGACAGCGACAGTGGGAATTTCAAGCACTAAATTTCCAGAAAGTGGGGATACTATTTATACTAAAAAAACCCGGCACCCCCAAAGGAAGAAAGAAGTTGATGAAGATAAAGAAAATGATGATGAAGATGAAGATGATGATGAAGATGAAGGAGAAGGTGAAGGTGAATGTGATGATGATGATGATGATGATGATGATGATGATGATGATGATGATGATGATGATGATGATGATGATGATGACGGCTTAAATTCTATGAAACCAAGTGAGGACACTATCCGGCGTCAATAAACGGTTCGAAAAAATTCTCAGACGGTTCGTAAAAGACAGTTGACCTAGAAACAAATACAGCGTGACCTAATTCGCAGCTTAGGGGAGACGAAACTTACTTTTCCGTTTGTAGTCTTTCACCGACACTGTAACTGAGCAGGCTGCTAACCTCGCTTACCTCCCTTCAAGGGACAAGGGACATACTTTGGCCTGCTGCGCAACGTGTGCCTGGAGTATACTTTCTTTTGATCGCAGCTATGTGCAATGGGTGGATGATGATGATGATGATGATGATGATGATGATGATGATGATGATGATGATGATGTTGATGATGATGATGATGATGATGATGATGATGATGATGATGATGATGATGATGATGATGATGATGATGATGATGATGATGATGATGATAAATAAGAAGGATAATGACAAGGGGCCGATAAACAGGAAGCAAAGCAGCGAAGAGGGAGAACAATGGGAGAATGAAAAAAACGTAGGAAAGCGATGATAAATAATGTAAACAACAAAAAAGACACAAACCAAAAAAAAAAAAAAAAAAAGAAAGGAAGCAGAAAAGAAAGCCACGTGCAAATGGAATTGCTGACAACTGATATGTTTTCCACAGCGCCCTCTAACAAAGTGTCAGCTGTCATTTTAATTGATAAAACCAGACTACATGATTTGTCATCCTATACTGTTGTTTTGAAATGACGATGCCCAGAGGTATGCCGACTAAGGCGCGCAGAAGGACAGATACATTTCAATGTAATTATGGCCCCCGCCCTGCATTCTCCTTACTTAAAGACGCAAAACGTTCGCTCAAAAAACGAAAGGTAAAGAGAAGATGAAGATGGGGATGACAGGGACAGGGGGATGTTGGGGAGGGGTGGGGGGGTTTAGAGAGGGGGAGGAAAAGGAGAAGCGCAGGGGCATGGTGGAATGGGATATTTGGACAGGACCAAGGAGTACTATTTTTTGATTGATTGATTGATTGTTGCTTTAGGTCCAGCGGACTCTTCCGAGCCAAATCAGGACCGGACAACCCCCGATCCGCATAAAAGATCTGCTGAAACAACCCTAGTGGGAAAACTGAATGCCCTCCACCGGCCAGTCACTTTACAATAAAGACATCCCACGCAGGGGACGGCTGAGGCTTTACCCCAACTACTCGAACCCCCGGTTACAAAAACAAAATAGAATACAAACATCATTATAAGAGGGGCCGGGTAGCTCAGTTGGTAAGAGCGTCTTGCTAGTAACCGAAAGGTCGCTGGTTCGAATCCCGGATTGGTCAACGTGTGATCATATTATTTTCCCCTTTACCAACAACTGGCCCGCTGGTGTCAGTATAAATCGGTCCAGTAGTCACCTATATGCGAAAGTGTCGTGTGACTATAATCTACAAACAACAACAACATCATTATAAATTATCAACAAAACATATACATATAAAATGCCTATATTGCTAAATACTAACATCATAGGAAGCCCTAGTGACCACCCGGCAGAAAGCGTCCAACACTCCCAAGCTGATCCAACAGACCTCATACACAAACAAGGAGTCTTGTCCAGGAAGAGTTTTCAAGAAAAAAGGTAGGTCACTGATCTAGCGAAGAAGAAGATAGTATAGCAGATTGATAGGACAGAGCAGGAATGAGAAAGAGCAAATGAGAAAGACAGCGACAGTGGGAATTTAAAGCACTAAATTTCCAGAAAGTGGGGGTACTATTTATACTGAAACTCCCGGCACTCCAACGGGGGTACTGTTGCCGCAGTGAATCCGTCATGCCTATAAAGGAAAGACAGGTTTTCAACTGGAGCTTTCACTTTTCCCTGTATAGGTTAGAACAATCTACAGTGGCAAGATTGCTCATGACCCCAAGGGGATAGGGACAGGACGTAAAGGAGTTTTTGCATACACATTTTACCACAAAATAACTGATGACATGTTTGTCGGCTCAATGGGTCCCAAATTTATTTGAGTATTTAGTGGTACTTAGAGAGTTCTTAAAGTGCGCTTTTCCAGCAGAAAAGCTCCTCAAGGTGCAGGCCGATACAGGGTCTAACTTAAGCGGCCCGAGACGCCCTTTGGGCGCTTGGCCTGATGCCCAGGCGACTGGGCACAATGGACCTAGTGCGTGCTTGGTTTTATTTGTGTAGCCGGCAGCCATCCGCCTAGAACATGAGCGTCAGGATCTTTAAAATCCATGCGATGGAATGCGTGCGTGCACAGACTAGACCTCGGTTTATACTCTCAGTCGAAGAAGCCATACTATAACTTAGGGAACTGTACTGGAGAAAAACGCTGATAGAGAAATTATAATTGTTGGGGGGAAATGTAGTTTCCTATCCTATCCTATCCTGTCCCATAACCCGAAGGTCGTAGGGGCACCACAGATGATCGTTTAACCAGCATACTCCATCTTTCTCTGTCCTCAGCAGCCCTCATGGCTTCGCTCAGTGTCAAACCAGTCCATTCTCGAATGTTGTCCTCCCACCTCTTTTTCGGTCTCCCCCTTCTTCTACCTCCTTGCACTGTGCCTTGCAGAATGGTCTTTGCAAGGCCTGATGATCTGGTGACGTGGCCATACCATCGGAGTTTCCGTTTCTTCACCACTGTGAGCAGGTCATCGTGTTGTCCAATGGCTTGTGTGATGGTCTGTCGGACTTCGTCGTTGGTGATGTGTCGGGTATAGGAAATGCACAGAAGTCTTCTGTAGCACCTCATCTCCATGCTTTGTATTCTTCGTTGGAGATCTGCTGTGAGGGTCCATGCTTCGCAAGCATATAGGAAGATGGAGATGACCAGAGAGCGCAGCAGTCTTACTTTGGAATGTAGACTGATGGTTCTGTCTTTCCAAATGGGCTTCAACCTTGTCAGGGCAGCAGTTGTTTGTGCGATCCTGGAGAGGACTTCCTGTCGAGACCCATTGTCTGACACAATGGCTCCTAAATATTTGAAGCTGTGCACTGTGTTGAGGGATTGGCCTTGTACTTTGATGTCCGTGTTGATGCCATTGGTGTTGTTGGTCATCATTTTGGTCTTCTCTGCACTTATTTCCATTCCATAAGCTCTGGAGGTGGTGTCAAGCCTCTGTACAAGCTGTTCAAGTTCTTGTTCCTCTCCAGCCAATCCATCAATATCATCCGCAAAACGAAGATTGGAGATTGCTCTGCCCCCTATGCTGACTGTGCCTTCGTGATCTGCAAGAGCATCTGACATGATGCGCTCTAGGAAGATGTTGAAGAGTGTTGGAGAGAGTAGGCATCCTTGACGCACACCGATTGTTGTTCTGAACCAGTTCCCGATGACGCTGTTATGGAGGACTGCACTGGTAGCCTTGTCATACAGGCTTTTGATGACTTCTATAATTTTAGGGCTGATGTTGTACACTTTCATGGTTGCCCATAGAGCTGCATGCCAGACTCGGTCAAATGCCTTCTTGAAGTCTATGAACACATGATATAGATGTTGTTGGTGCTGTAGGTATTTCTCACAGATTATTCTGAGGTTGAAAATCTGTTCAGTGGTACTTCGCCCTGCCATGAATCCTGCTTGTTCTTCAGCTATGATTTGTTCAGCTTGTGGTTTCAACCTGTTGAGTATTATTTTCAGGAGGACTTTGCTGGGATGGCTGATGAGGCTGATGGTGCGGTAATTTTCACACTCCTGAAGGTTACCTTTTTTGGGAAGAGTGATGACAAGCGACTGGGTCCATGGTGTAGGCCATTCCCCACTCTGCCAGATCTTGTTACAGATAATGGTGAGAGCATCAGTCATCGCTTCTCCTCCTGCTTGTAGCAGTTCCGCTGGTATGTTGTCCACTCCCGCTGACTTCCCTTTCTTCAGCGATTGCACTGCTGCCTCAACTTCTTCCCGGAGAATTGGGAGGATTTCTTCTTCTTCTTTGCTCTCGGGACATGCTAGAACTGATGGGTCTCCATTTGGTGTATGGTTGTAAAGGTCAGAGCAGTACTCTGTCCATCTGTCCAAGACTTCTTGTTCTTCTGTAAGGCATATGCCAGACTTGCTTTGGATAGTGGAGACTTTGGGCTGTTTAACACTTGTCAGCCGCTTCACAGTCTGGTAGGCCTTCTTGCTGTTGTTCTTGTTCAGATTGTTCTCTATTTCCTGGCATTGATCTTCTATCCAGTTCTCCTTTGCTGTGCGCATGCCTTTTCGGATGTCACTGTTGATTTTTCGGTAGACATCAGCTCCCTGTGAGGTGTTCTTTTTCTTTTTTAACTCTCTTCGTTTATCACACAGATCCAAAAGTTCAGGTGTGATCCACGGCTTCTTCTTTGGTCGATGCTTGCCAAGGATCTCAGAGGCGGCATCTGTTACAGCTGAATTGAAGGTATTGGTCATGGTGTTGACATCTACTTCGCCTGCCCCCAAAATAAGCAGTGGTGCAAATTTCCCTCCAATTGTGGCCTGAAATATTTTTGCCACCTCCGGGTCTTGCAGTTTGTCCAGGTCGAACTTCAGCCTAGTGCACTTTGCTGTATTTACTCTCTTCAAATGGAGCCGGAAAGACATCATCACGAGATCGTGGTCACTTCCAATGTCTGCTCCTGGAAAAGTGCGTGTCCTGCCAATGTTGATGCTTGATCTGAAGCGTTTCTTGACCATGATGTAGTCGATCTGGTTGTGATGTTCCCCGCCGGGACTGTGCCATGTCCATCGTCTGGATTTTTTGTGGAGACCAAGCGTGTTTGCCAGTACCAGATTGTTGTATCTGGCAAACTCCAATAGCCTCAGACCCCTGTCATTTGTCTCGTTGTTGCAGTGGGGTCCACATGTGTCTCCCCAGTTGTGGTGCGCATCTTGGCCAACCTTGGCATTCCAGTCGCCTTGCACTATGACTATGTCCTTCTTCGGCACTTGGTCAAGGACCGCCTGTATATTTTCATAAAAATCCTCCACTTCGCTGTCTTCATAGTCTGATGTTGGGGCATAGGCCTGGATGATGGTAATGTTGAAAGGGGTTGCTCTCAGACGGATGGTAATGAGTCTACTGGAGACTGGGCGGCAACCCATGACAGTGGCTAGAATGTTCTTGTGGACCAAGAATCCAACGCCGTGTTCGTGCCTGTCATCTCTACCGCTGAAATAGAGCTTGTGGCCTTTGTCAGTCGTTGTTTCACCTAGGCCTTTCCAGCGCAGTTCGCTGATACCTAGAACGTTCCATCGATAGTGGTCCAGCTCATGGGCCAGTTCTTCTAATTTTCCTTCCGCAGTTAGGGTCCTGACATTCCAGGTTCCTATGACGATGTTGTTTCTCGTGCGGATCATGCAAGATCCGCACGAGATCCGCACGAAATGTAGTTTATGTAGCGGTTATCGTGTGATCTTAAAAAAAAAGTATTGATAGTTGTTTGATATGTTGACTTTGACCTGACTTGAGAGCTGAAAAAATCCACTGCTTTATGTAGTTCATCCGATACGATAGGATACGGCACGATCGTTTATTGCCAAGGCAAACGATTACAAGATTTGTTTCTCTTTTTTCCTGTTCCTGATTTTTTTTTTAATTGGTGTGTGAATGTGTGAGAATTACATGACATTACATCATTATTGCTTTAAGTCCAGCGGACTCTTCCAAGCCAAATCAGGACCGGACAACCCCTGATCGCATAAAAGATCTGCTGAAACAACCCTAGTGGTAAAACTGAAAGCTCTCCACCAGTCAGTGTAACGAACGCGTTTTGTACGCAGTTATATAGAAAGACGTTATGACGTCACTGTGTGTTCCGGTAGAAATTATAATTTAGTTTCTGAGCTGTTGTTAGATCAGAGACTATACATCAGCCTAAGCGAGAGGACGTTTTCGTGGGTGCTCGAGAGAGACCTGATTCTTTAGGACTTTAGCTGTATAAGAATACAGGTATTTGTTATTATTATTATTATTAGTGGTATTTATAATGAACTGCTAAGCTATCCTTACGAAGAAGGAAGAATATTGCTTTTTGTAAAGTAGTACGTTTACGGTACCTATAAAGTGCGAAAAGACAACTAAAGACAACTAAAGACGGCTAAAGACAACTAAAGACGGCTAAAGACAACTAAAGACAACTAAAGACGGCTAAAGACAACTAAAGACGGCTAAAGACACCTACTAAAGACGGCTAAAGACAACTAAAGACGGCTAAAGACAACTAAAGACGGTAGACAACTAAAACGGCTAAAGACAACTAAAGACGGCTAACGACACCTATGTATAGTTTAGAATTTGTGTGTAACTGTAACACAAAATAAATAAATGAATAAGAACGATGGGGTGCTCAATGTCATTATGATTACATTACATTACATTATTATTGCTTTAGGTCCAGCGGACTCTTCCGAGCCAAATCAGGACCGGACAACCCCTGATCCGCATAAATATCTGCTGAAACAACCCTAGTGGTAAACCCGAAAGCTCCCCACCAGCCAGTCACTTTACAATAAAGACATCCCACGCAGGGGACGGTTGAGGCTTCACCCCAACTTATCGAACCCCCGTTTACAAAAACAAAATAGAATACAAACATCATTATAAATTATCAACAAAACACATACATATAAAATGCCTAAATAATAACATCATAGGAAGCCCTAGTGACCACCTGGCAGAAAGCGTCCAATATTCCCAAGCTGATCCAACAGACCTCATACACAAATAAGGAGTCTTGTCCCGGAAGAGTTTTCAAGAAAAAAGGTAGGAGACTGGTCTAGCGAAGAAGACGATAGTATAGCAGATTGATAGAACAGAGCAGGAATGAGAAAGAGCAAATGAGAAAGAAAGCGACAGTGGGAATTTAAAGCACTAAATTTCCAGAAAGTGGAGATACTATTTATACTGAAACCCCCGGCACCCCAACGGGGGTTGTCATTAAGATGGCGAAGGGGTGAGAAAACCTTTTTAAAAAATATAGTTACACAAATTCTGAAATATTTGTAAGGTTTCCGTGCACTCTAAAGCTCTCTTTGGGCCGCTGCAGTACCGGTTTTGCGTACCAAGTTAACCCGTTAAAACATTCGTCTGCAAACGAGGTACTAGCTTTGCTTCACAAACAATAGCCTCATTTTCGAATCGGGCATTGCATTTTCATTAAATCCGACTACACAATCACCCAGAACAGCTTTCACTTTGTATCTAAATCAATTATCTTATATAATATACTTCAAAAATATTATTGTTTTTTTTTTTTAATCCGTTGTACTTTCTACGCGGCAACAAATTTCTGCCATAGCCAATGTCTTTCAAAGATGGCAGGTGTTTTGGGGCTCTTTAAGTTGTTTGTAGCCTTGTATACCCTCTAAAATTTCTACCCCTGGTGTCTTTAGCCGTCTTTAGTTGTCTTTAGTTGTCTTTAGTAGTCTTTAGTTGTCTTTAGTTGTCTTTAGTTGTCTTTTCGCCCTTTGTCTTCAGTTGTCTTTAGTTGTCTTTAGTAGTCTTTAGCTGTCTTTAGCTGTCTTTAGTTGTCTTTAGCTGTCTTTAGTTGTCTTTAGTTGTCTTTAGTTGTCTTTTCGCACTTTATAGGTACCCGTACGTTTAGGTTACAGAAGAACCCATGTTTGAAAACAAAGTTCGATAACTCATGTCAATATTTATTTGATCATGTGTATACATGTATGTGTGACTCAGTTTGTAATTATGATGCCATTTTTATATTCATTCATATGTGGATATGGGGCTGAAATACGAACGTATTTCAGTTGTGTAATTTGTATATCTATTGATGAATGAATGGGTATAGATATGTTATAAAATGAAGGTTAGCTGTGTTTGTAATATTTGGCTCATAGTCCATTGTGTGTAGCCTATGCAATGTGTGTAAAGTGGCTATACTAGGTATTGTCACAGGAATGGTGACAGTAGTGATTGTAGTGTTGTGGTGGCGTGTAGAGACATTCTACAAAGGGAAATGATCCTTGCTCAATGTGAGCTATAAAGACATACAGTCTCTTTAAGGATAAGAGCAAAAATTTACGATTGTGTACATGTTGTATACAGCGGGGCGGTTACGGAGCGAAGTACCCCTGATGTGCGGCGGATGGGTCTGATCCACATGACAACATCTACCTAACGGGATGTGGATGCCATCAACGCCGTAACTCTCCTTCTGCATCATCACTGGGGCAGACGTGCAACAACGGTGCAGTAGTAAATCTCCGGATCTACGCCACGAAGACAACTGCAGCGTCTTCAGTGTGTGGCTGTGACCCCAGCGTCGGCTGTGAATACCGCGCCGGGAGTGTTTGATCCGCGACACACGGTCAGTAAATAAGAACTGTGAAATTTAGAATATCTAAATCATCGAAATGACGTCTGTGCTTCGATGCTAATGGAAAAGAGAAGAGTCGAGTGACGTCCTTAGAAAGGGACAACGACTCCTACTAGTGCTGAATTCTGAGAGAAACTGTGTACACTTATCACAGAAAGAATTGCGTGAACGTACTGAGTAAACGGTGTGCACTTGTCAACTGGACTGGGTGAAAGTGTTACACTAATTGTGTGCACTTATTTATCAGCTGTGTGATTTATTTATATGCTGGAAAGAATCGTATGATCTGTAACTTATTGTATATGTGAATGGTTTAATGTGTATATGAATAATTGAATGAGTAATAGCATAACAGAGGGCAAAGAGAAACAATTGTGTAGACTTTGTCCTTGTCTGAAAGCATGTGTGTGGTGAAGGATGAGAAGTTAAAGTAAACAGAGATAGAACACACTCCTTTATACTGAGCGTCAGACAGCCACACCCACACACTCACTCAATACACCATAAGTAGTTATACATATATTTATTTAGATTGTAATACACAAAAACCGTCCATTACATTTGGTGACCCTAGACTCTCTCTGTGTTAGCATTAAGTCATACATATTTATATTTATTGAGGGCACCACTAGTTATTATATTTATATACAGTTAGACTAGTGGGCTTATTTCCTTTGAAATTCTTGATTATATTGTGTATGACTGTGATGTTTTATTTTGTGTGACAATGCCGTCTCCGGCGTAACGGCTGTGCCTGTGTACAGTTTCTGGGCACTAAGGGTTTAATTCTTTTTCTGTCTGCGGGTTGCTATTTTCTTATTTTCAGCTCTGTTCTTCTGTTAGTGGGATTGTTTGTTTTTTGTTAGTTCTTTGCTGTGTAGGGTTCTGTCCTTTCATGCGTGTGTTTGGGTGTATGTTCTCTTTGCCCTTATTTTAAGTAGGTTATAGTGTTAGAATTTCAGCCCCATTTAATTTAATTTATTTTATTTATTCATTGTGTTGTTGATTTGCATTGAGTTTGATGTTATAATATTCTGTATTGATGTATGTAGTTATACGGGCTTATCCTTGTTAAATTGTTTCCCTTGATTTAGCTTGGTTGTTGTTAAATTGTTTCCCTTGATTTAGTTTAGTTGTTGATACATTGTTTCCTTTGGTTTATGTTGGATTGTTAGTGCTGATAGTTTTGTTTGTGATTTTATTTGGTTTAGTAATTCTGTTTGACTTTGAATTTAATTGGATATAGAGTAGTATAGTAGTTAGTGTGACAGTATTTAATTTTTATTATTTATAAATATAATCTTGATAGGACTTTGTTATTTGGTGGACTTTATTTTCCTTTGGCCGTCAACTTGGTATTATAGTATTATTTAGTTCTAGTGCTTATTGTGTTGAGAATTAATTGTTTTTTTTCTCATTTCATAATTCTTTATTTAATAACTTTGATTAATTAATTTTTCCTTTATGGGCATTGTATATATTTTTCATTAGGATAGTTTTTTAAAACTTGTTTATATATTTATATTCTTGGGACAAGGGAGGTAACAATTTGATTGTGGATGTTTGAGCGTTTGGTATATTTTATTTGACTTGGAAATTTATTTAAATTTTTTTTTTCAATCCCTATTGACATTAATATAAACTTTAAATATTTGTGAATAGATTCATTACTTGGATTATACATAATAATATTATCATACTTTAAAACTAAAAGACTGTTTGAACAAATATTTGGATACAAACTTAACTTAGTAATTTAATCTTTCACTGTATATTCATTGTGCTTATTATCAACTTCAGTTGAAGTTCTTCAACATATGTTGTGAATATATTGGCTTAGTGTATTCCATTTGATATTTAAAAAATTTGTCATTGCTTCAGAACTTGTAAAACATATTGGGATAATATAATATATAATTTGCTTTGTATACATTTAAGACTTGACTGTTTTCATGATAACTTGAACTGTGCATTATACTGGTAATATACTTTTGAAGATATTTAATTGTTTTTCATAAGATTCATAGAACAATTTATAGTTGTTTTGATTGATTGCATTTTGCCATTACTATTTTGACACTTTGATATTTTATTGATTTACTGTTTGAACACTTTGATACTTTTATAGTAATTTTTTTGTTGATTGTTGGTCTACATTGTACTTAACCATGTCTGATGATTATGATCAGTTGTTCCAATCTTTTATTGCTCAAGCTACAACTTTGGGTATTCCTGATAAAGAACGTGGGAAATATGTACAGGATTGTTTTGATCGTCTTGAGAGACAAAGATTAAGAGATGAAAAAAAATTAGAAGAAGAAACAAAATAGAAAGCATTGGATGTTGAATTAGAAAAAGAAAAAGTTGAATTGGCTAAAAAACAAGCAGATGTTGAGTTAGAAAAAGAGAAAGAGAAAACAAAACAAAAGGAACTTGAGTTACGTTCTGAACAGAGACCTGAGGAACAAGATACGGGTTTTGGAAACAGAGGTAGAGATAGTACTTCTTTTGGTCACTTTACAATAAAGACATCCCAATGCGTGAGAATTGCGCTTTGAAGTTGAACTGAGTTTTTCTAGAAAAAAAGAGCTTCTTGTTAATTAAATAGGCTTTCTTTTGGTCAGTGCGTGGGAATGACTTGCATGATGTCAATGTGTGATGCCAATCTATCATCTTGGCATGGGTTTTGATTAATTGATTTTACAGACACTAGCTTGTAATTTATATTTTAGAGATCAATAAAGACATTGTACAATGTTTTGTATTCTAATAATAATAAGTTGTAAACGAAACTGTTTTCTTCAAGCGCACAAATATAGTATTGCTTTGGAATCTGAATTTTTCAGATGCTAGGTCGTAAAATTTAATTATTTGAAGGTCGCAAGTCGCGTTTTAGAGGTAGTCGTTTAAGAGAGGTCGTTTACGTAGTACAAAGCATCGGTGAATTTTTTTCCGGTCGTATGTTGGAGGAAGTCCTTTAAGAGAGGGTCTCAAAATGGAGGTTTTACTGTATTAGAGTCATTAGCTAAGTTAAATCAAAGAAAGTACAGCTACGCAAAGAAGGTTCATCTCGGCGAAGGCCTATATAAAGTTACAAAACGTAGCCACTCGTAGCGCCCCCCAGCGATTCCCGTGATAAATGATTCCAAGGGCGATAATTTGTTCTTAGCGCTATGTAAACAAACCGCTTCAGTAGATTATGTTCCGGACACTCGCTTGCTTAAATTAACAAGCGATTCTGCTTTTTTTTTTGAAAGTAAGTTAATAAGAGTCTGGTTTTAATAATGTAAATACAGCTTGCCAACAAGTTGCTTGAATTATGCATTCAGCCGATTAAATTACCGTACCAATGCTGATGATTCAGTAGGCCTGTACTCGGCCTGTACTCATCCTAGATCCGTCAAAACTCAAACCCAAAAGTAAGCTTGAATACCGGTAATAGCTTTTCTGAACATTGCTTGATTTAGCATTTCCAGTTAATAACTGTGTTCCAATCTACTGTTTATCTCATTTACACTGCACTTCTGATTTTAATCGCTGCTAACCTACTGTTAGGCTCTCATCTTAAAATTATATTTACTGCTTTCGATCAACTGTGTAAATAAGCCTATAAATTATTAGGCCTACTGTTTATCATCATCATTTTCATCATCATCATCATCATCATCATCATCATCATCATCATCATCATTATGGTTTAATATAGGCTATCTCTATAATAGAACTGTAGTTGCAAAAGGAAATTTGATAGGTTAAGATAGACTAAAGAAAAAGAACAGACATGTGTGTGTATGTGTATATGTATATATTGCACAATGTTAATATTCTTCTGCCAAATTTAACTCTGAAATTTACTCGCACAGGGATAGGCTTATATAAGTATGCTTGTTGCTTGTCCCTGCTGCTTGTGATGTATATATTTTATATGTATTCTGAAGAAATAAATAATATATAAACCAACAGACATCAAGACTATAGAAGTAGAGAAATAAAGCAATGCAACAAGAAGAGTGAACAGTGAAGCTTTTAAAGAAAACACATTTAACGTTTAAAAGCATTATTTTTTTTGCATGAATCATTACATTGGAAATTGCACCTAGATAAGACCAAAAAGTGCAACAATAAAAATAGTCAAATAAGAAATATTTGTAGTCCTTTATAATATTAGATCTGTACATTGCAGCAGGCTGCATCAATTATGTTACTTTATTGTTAAACCATCATGCATTTATAAAAGCTGAAAAAAATAGCTTCAAACATTTGTGTTTCTTTTTCTGACATTTAATATGAATATTATAGCAACAAAAAGCAACAATGATGACTCTCTCTCTCTCTCTCTCTCTCTCTCTCTCTCTCTCTCTCTCTCTCTCTCTCTCTCTCTCTCTCTCTCTCATATAAAGGAAACTTCAGCAATTATCATTTTTGTAAAGCACTGTCATCTCAATAAATGTATGTTTAAAATAATGAAAAGGGTAAGAATGTTAGGTTTTTATAATTAAATCTGTTGTTTACTTTTTGTTTAGCAAGATTAAGACATACCTACAAAGAAACAGAAGTTTTGCAAGACAAAACAAATACAATTAACCATTTTCCTGTCTGCTTAAACCAAAGAGCGTATTATAGAAAGAGAGGGAACTTGGAACAGAACCGCGAGACGGAAGATACGAGTTACGCTCCCTTGTCGACATGCTAAAAATGGCTCGTGGCAGAAAGACAAAAGGCGACCGAGTAAAACAGGGCGGTGACTTTTGCACAGCCATCAATTGCCGTAATGCCAGATACAAGAAAATTGTGATGGCAAGTTCTTTTTCAAGTTTGTGTGTTTATATTATAGGTCTAAACCAAGACCGCTGCAGTGTTGTTAAAACAATCGGGGAGAGGCTTCAGTGATTCATGTTACAGTATATCTATTCTATGTGCTAAAACAAAAACTGTTTGCTTGCTGACAGTTTACGTTGAAAAGGTCGCTCACTGTTTACGTTGTTTCTAGGTTGTTTGACTATTATATTTGTGCTTACATTTCAAACGTAGATGTTGTCAGATTGGCAGTTTGGCTTCGTCAAACTGCTTATGTTAACAAGTTAAATTAGACTAAGTCTGTTTTCTCCTCGTGATCAAGTACTGTGCAAGATAACCCCTTACATAGGCACAAAAATGGTCCTTGATCTGTTGTAATCCCTTTTCGTTTGAGTGTAAACGGGAAAAAAAAGTAATGTAGAAACTCAGTCCTTGTTCTGATCTGTGAATTTCTGCACATTAGATCCATATTGCGTGGAATGTTGTAGTCTAGGTTCTGATTGTTCTGTCTGATTAATTAATTAATTTCCATGAAGTGACTGATGTTATTAAGCCAGTGATGTGGGAGGTGAGAGGGTTGGGGGGTAGGGGGGTAGGGGACACCTGATATAAATTAAATTCACACTATTAGTGAAACATTTTGTTATTGTGCTTGATTGTGATTAATTGATTGAATGACAGAGCTCTCTCTTCCCCCAACCTCTCTCTCTCTCTCTCTCTCTCTCTCGCTCTCTCTCTCTCTCTCACGATTACGGATTTACACAGTTTCGGATAAATGAAACAGTCTGTCATGCATATTTTAATTTTAAAATATCTGTCGTTGATTAAAAAATAATAAATTCCAGGGCAGAAAACGAACCTATACATACACACATAAGCAGCATAAAAGCACCTAATAAATGTCAATAAGTAAACATAAACAAAAAATAAAAAAATAAAGACAGCAGTAGCGGAATGTTAATAATAATGATGGTTAAAAGTTTGGTTTTTGCAAACGTTGCCATAAAAATGTTCTTTTGCAATGGCATAGGCTCAATAAGTTACCACGCACAGATCATTCATATAGCAGATGATGAAATATAGCCATCCCGAGCAAAGGGAAATAATCCGTGAGAGCGTCTCGCATTTTTGTATAGGACATAATGGAAGTTCCCTCTCTTTCCGTAATAAGCTCTTTGCTTAAACCAAATGTAATGGAAAGGGAATACAGTCACACAGAAAATGGTATTTTACATTTGAAAGATTTAAAAAATCACATTTGGTATTTTTTCTGCATACATTTCACATGCAACAACAACAACAAAATCTGATAATACTAGACAATTAACTAGTAGCATTATACATTAAAAGGATAAGAATTAATAGTTTTTGCTCTTGGATTTTTATTCTTAGATGCATTTATGAAGAATTATTTGCTTAAAAATTACTTCTTTTTTTTTTTAATAGTTTTTCTTTACAAGACATCTGTACACGCCAAGTTCAACGAAATGGAATGTATTAAAATAAGAAAACTTACGAAGGAAATACTAAAACATCTTTGCTTTTCTCATTATAATGCTGATAAATGCATTAAGCAGCTTACTGCTGTTATTTTGTAGTTTAGTAACACTTATGAAAAAAACAACACATTTCTTCATTCTTCTTTGATTTAAGCAAGCGAGTGTCCGGAACATAATCTACTGAAGCGGTTTGTTTACATAGCGCTAAGAACAAATTATCGCCCTTGGAATCATTTATCACGGGAATCGCTGGGGGGCGCTCGCAACTTCCGTTTCGCAGTAAGAGTCGAAATGAACCTTCTTTGCGTAGCTGTACTTTCTTTGGTTAAATGCGTCTCATAATATTCAGCAACTTATCGAAGTTTTGGAGAATAAACATAGTGTTTTCCGGAAGTACCGTAATGACGTTATTAGATGACGTAATCTGTGATGTACAGGCCTACATATTATGACAGCCTTGTAGTCCGCAAAGTACGGTAGTCTTCGGTGTTTTCATCTTGAAGGGTTTGATAAAATCATTGCAAACAGCCAAAAATTCTTCTTCTTTTTCTTCTTCCTGCCCCTTTTCCTCTTCCTCCTGTTTATCATCATCGTTTTTTGATTGATTGATTGATTGATTGTTGCTTTGGGTCCAGCGGACTCTTCCGAGCCAAATCAGGACCGGACAACCCCCAATCCGCATAAAAGATCTGCCGAAACAACCCTAGTGGGAAAATTGAATGCCCTCCACCGGCCAGTCACTTTACAATAAAGACATCCCACGCAGGGGACGGCTGAGGCTTTACCCCAACTACTCAAACCCCCGGTTACAAAAACAAAATAGAATACAAACATCATTATAAATCAACAAAACACATACATATAAAATGCCTATAGTGCTAAATAATACAATCATAGGAAACCCTAGTGACCACCCGGCAGAAAGCGTCCAACACTCCCAAGCTGATCCAACAGACCTCATACAGAAACAAGGAGTCTTGTCCAGGAAGAGTTTTCAAGAAAAAAGGTAGGTCATTGATCTAGCGAAGAAGA